>SJYT01034908.1:275663-364642 GCA_006410635.1 Cephalophus harveyi | reverse complement strand
AAAAAAAAAAAGTGACTTGACTCCTGTATTTGGGATTGCACAGCCATTTCCTCAAGTGTCCATCTCCTAAAGTTCTTTGTGTGGCCTGTCTTCTAGTAATTATCTCCTTTGTTTCTAGGTGAATGAAATTTACCATGATGAGTCCCTGGGAGTGCATATAAATGTAGTCCTGGTGCGCATGATAATGCTGGGTTATGCAAAGGTAAAATGTCTTACTATATGTGAACTGTGAACATCAAAGAGTGGGTTAGCAAACAGATTAGTCTACTGAAGCTATAGTAGATATGTCTCACGTAGACTCCAGTTGCTCTGAATTGAGAAGAAATTGCCCCAATGAATGGAGATCTCTAACTTAGAGTAGATAATGAATGATTTTTGTGCTGGTGTCATTTGATGTGTTTTCCTCTGTCTAATGGAGTTGAAATCATTATCCTGATTTTAGGTATGACAATATAATGAAAAAAGAGGATTTCCTTAATTGTGAAGGACAGGGAAGTCTGGTGTGCTACAGTTCGTTGGGGTTGCAATGAGTCAGACACAACTTTTCAACTGAACAACCACCACCAGCATCAAATTTGTGATTGATTTTTTAATCCAAAACATGTATGTTGAGTGCCTGCTCTGTGTCAGATGCTTTCTAGGTGCTTCAAATATATCTGTGTGTGTGTCAGGCTGTGAAAGTCACTCTGGCATGTCCAATTCTTTGTGAACCCATGGACTATACAGTCCATGGAATTCTCCAGGCCAGAAAACTGGAGTGGCTGGCCATTCCCTTCTCCAGGGGATCTTCTCAAGCCAGGGATGGAACCCAGATGTCCTACATTACAGGCAGATTAACAAAATAATAGAGATCCTTACTCTTTCATGATTTCTTAAAAGGAATGTTTCACATCTTTCCAATTAATAAAAACGAAGCATACAGTAAATTTTTTTTTAAGGGCATTAATCTTATAATCTTGAAAACAAAGTGTTGGGTCAGAATACATACAATAGGCATTTTTATGTAGTGTAACTTTAGTTGGCTTTAAAATGGCACTAGTTGGATCCCTGTCCTTGGAAATAATGGAATGGATGAAATAGTCTCTCCCTTTGAAGAGAAAACAGTGGGGAAGTGACTAACTTGGCAGCTTTCTTGATGTTTAAAATTAAATGCCCCCCTCCCACAGTTAATCCTCCTGATTATGGAACACTAATGAAATATGCATTTAGCAAGAACAGGGGGAAAAGTCCATGTGTTTGCATTTTATTATATATGAAAACTTACCATTTCTGGTGAACGAGTGTCATTGATCTTTAGTTTCCCCCACAAACCTGACCTACTTTGTGTCTCCAGCCCTGAAGGCAAGTCGACTCCAACTGGAGATGTCAAGAGCCTTCAGTATGTTGTTAAATCATTTCTTTGGAGAAGTATGTGATCAACATATAACAAACCAAGCTTTTTTATTAAGAATGTAAACACTGATAAAACCACCTGCTGAAATGTAACAAAAGTCTCAGCCAGTCAGCCAAGTAAGAACTAATTTGAGGTTCCAAATTCAGTTTCTCATTCCTTCAGAACTACTCAGGGAAGTGTGCTCCTGGGTTCTTCAAGGATGGGGCCGTTTGCTTTGAACTTTTATCTCCTGACGATAATGTGATAGTAACTGCATTCCCCAATGGCTCAAGTGGTAAAGAATCCACCTGCAATGCAGGAGATGCAGGAGACATGGGCTTAACCCTAGGTCGGGAAGATACTCTAGAGAAGGAAATGGCAATCCACTCCAGTATTCTTGTCTGGAGAATCCCATGGACAGAGGAGCCTGCTGGGCTACAGTCCACAGGGTTGCAAAAAGTTGGACAGGACTGAGCAGGCATGCACATATGCACAGCAGGGTTCCCAGGAATGTCATCCATTTCTTGCAACAGCAGGATATGAGTGCCCCCTCTCTTCATTGCTGTGAGGTTAAAATAAAGGGTAGTTATTTTTTTTCAGTGTGAGGTTTATATAATTTGATGGCTCCTCAAATTATATAAACCAGCATTGATTAAGTTTGAAGCAAAAAAAAAAAAAAAAGAAAGAAACTGAAGATCTTTGGCTTTAACATTTCTAGAGAAAAAGTCCCAAATATTTCCATCTATCTTCTGTTATTGTTCTTAATATTTATCGAGATTTTTTACACAGTTGACTAATGCTGAGTTGCTTCACAGTAGCAAAAAAGTTCATCATCACGTATTTCAGTTAATGGTGTCAGCCACCTTTCACACAGATAATGTTGATCGTCATAAAGGTATCCCTTTAGGTGCATTTATAATTTCCAAATGAGATTAGTTATCTAAACAAGCCCCCAATAATATTATTGTACATTATTTATTTACTGTAATCTCAAATGTTAATTTCAGAGAAAGTTATTCAATGAAGCCTTTGGGAAAATATTAATATTATGTATGTCTTTAACATATTGTTTTCTCCTAGTCCATCAGCCTCATAGAAAGGGGAAATCCATCCAGGAGCCTGGAGAATGTGTGTCGCTGGGCTTGCCAACAACAAAAATCTGATCCCAATCACTCTGAACACCATGATCATGCAATTTTCTTAACCAGGCAAGACTTCGGACCTGCTGGAATGCAAGGTATTTCCATTACTATGTAGCAGAAAAATTTAAGGGCATGACTTTTCAAAAGTATAACTGAATCACTTTGCTGTACACTTGAAACTAACACAACCGTATATATCAACTATTCTACAACATAAAATAAAATGGTTTTAAATCTTAAACAAAAGAGCAATCCTGAATCAGGGAGTCTGTTCACATGTTCCCATCTCCACCATCACTTTCATCTTTGCCTCGGCCAAGTATACGTTTGCTTTCTGTTGCTTCCAGTGACTTCTGTGGAATTCACAATGTTAAATGCCACCTAAATACCATGACATATTATGCTCTCCTTTACAATAATAGGTGTACATTTGGGGTAAAGAGGGGCTGCTATAAAACGCAGTACGATTTCCACTGAGTGTTTGGAAGGGGAAAGGAGGTGCTATGGGAAACATCTGTTGCCAAAGAACTTTCTTCCAAAGTCAGCTCTCATCTATCTATCTAATAAACTCTGATGTAGACTTTAGAGAAAAAAAAATTAGACTGACCACTTTGTTTTCAACGTTGATGGACTCTCTGGCTCCCTTCATCAGTACCATGATTTGAAGGAACATTCACCACAGCAGAAAGGAGGACTTAGTTGGTGGGCAGGGCAGAATGGGAACCCCAGGCAGTTCCTTCCCTTAGGAGAGGAGAAAACTGCAGACCCAGTAAATCCTTTCAGAGCCCGTTACCTGTGGCTTTCCCAAGAGAATGTGGCATGATGCTAGCAGCGAAATAATACTGCCTCTGTTTCCTGAAAAGCTTTTTTCTTTTTCCCTCGGCAAAGGTCCAGTAGTAATTCTTAATGGGTTTTCCCATAAAATGAAAATAAAAGTAATTGTTATTCTCTACAGGATATGCTCCAGTCACAGGCATGTGTCACCCAGTGAGAAGCTGTACCCTGAATCACGAGGATGGTTTTTCATCTGCCTTTGTAGTAGCACATGAAACTGGCCATGTGTAAGTCACTGTTGACAGCTATAGAGTGGGGAAAAAAAACAAGGTCTTTTCTTTCGGCCTCTCTCAGTATTGTTCATACTTCGGGCAGAGCACATGCCAGCGTGCACTCTCACCCTCTTGCCAAGTTTGAGGAGCTGAAAAGAGTGGAGAGGTCATGCACGGAAACCAAATGAGTGACTGGCTTGCAGAGACACTCGTGGGCTTTTCGTAGCTATAGAACAAGAAAGGCATTTCTGCCAGATTGCTCCCAGTTTCACAGTGTCTGTGACTCCTCCACAAAAACCTTGTTAGCTTAAAAAAATACCTATTTCCCTGTATATTTCAAAGCAGAAATTATGCCGAAGCCATGGTCCCTATGTTGATTCTTACCAGCGAGGTCTCGCTCTGTGTCCTAGGCTGGGGATGGAGCACGATGGACAGGGCAACAGGTGCGGTGATGAGACGGCTATGGGAAGTGTAATGGCTCCGTTGGTGCAAGCTGCGTTTCATCGTTACCACTGGTCCCGGTGTAGCGGCCAAGAACTGAAAAGATACATACAGTATGTCTCCTTCTTTGTGTCATGAGAACGTTACAGTAGAAATACAGGCGTGAAACTGTCTCTTAGGACGTTGATCATAACCGAACTCCCAGTGAATGAAAACTCTTGTTCATGATAAACATTTTCTTGTGACTTAGCTTTTGGCACAGTAATTCCATAATGTGATTATAATATTTGAAGCCGTAAGCCTAGCCTTGAAGTGCATTTTTAACTGTGATTTCCTTTCAGTAAATTCTCTGTGGGATCTTTGACTAATGGTAAAAGTTGATTTGAAAATGATGAGAGGGTGGTCACACAATGCCTGCATAGGGTATACCACCCGTACCCCATAGGGTGGATGTCAGGATCTGCTCTGCCACACCCTGGGGGTTCAGCTAGGGACATGAACAAGGTTGTTACAGTTCTACTGTGTTTTTGAGTATGCTTGGCTTATTTTCCTGGGAAGAATAAAGATGAATGGTCTTTTTCTAAATGGAGCTGAAACTAAAATCCTTAAAAGATATGCTTTCGTGAACTTGCTTTATGATCTGATGAAATTCCAGAGTATGTAACCTAAGAATGCTTTCTCACTGAGACATGATTTAAAAGAAAAATGAACATTTAGCTGTATGCACCATTTTCCTTCCTCCAGTTCCTATGACTGTCTCCTTGATGACCCGTTTGAACATGACTGGCCCAAACTCCCAGAACTTCCTGGAATTAATTATTCTATGGATGAGCAGTGTCGTTTTGACTTTGGAGTTGGTTATAAAATGTGCACTGCGGTACGTTACAGTCAATTTAAATTTTTGCATCTTAAAATCTATTTGCGTAACTCCTGTTTGGTGACCTTTACAGATTCACTGGCGCAAGAATATGAACCAATGATTTGTGTTTGCTATGTCTCTACATGCTATAGCTAAGTGCTTTAAATATACTATGTTATTTAATCCTTCTGACAGGCTAGAAGGAAGTTGGTATACTTTTATTTTACAGATGAAAAAGCCAAGACTTACAGAGGTTATGCAACTTGCTTAAGTCACACAACTGGTAAATGGGGCTGTTTATATGTTAGAGGAAGCTTTATGTGTTAGAGCAAGAAAAAATGTATTTCATTGAAAGAAGTTGATCTGCTGTTGAAATTCTGCCTTTGCAGATATACATACATTGCTATTTGGTTTGCCTGTAAGATATACAGTCAGTTCCTGTTTTCCTGCATTAATGTTTTAACCTGAGAATTCTAAAGCTCTGGCTCAATATTGTAAAAAATTACAATTTCTACATTAAGTAATAGGAATGAGAACAAAAAACCCAGATTGAAAATGAGGACTAATTTTAAAAGAAAGCTATGACGGAGTTTCCCTGATGGCTCAGTGCTATAGAATCTGTCTGCCAATGCAAGAGACTTGCATTCGATCCCTGGTCCCGGAAAACCCCACATGCCTTGGAGCAACTAAGCCCACGCACCACATCTATTAAGCCTCTGCCCTAGAGCCAGGGAGCCACAACTCTTGAAGCCTGTGCACCCTAGACCCCTCGCCCTACAGCAAGAGAAGCCACCGTGATGCGAAGCCTGTGCATCACAACTAGAGAAAAGCCAGCTCAGCCATAAATCAATAACACTAAAGAAAAGAAAGAAAGCTATGACGATAAGACTGTATATGAATAATTAATGGTATGTGTATGTGAGCTCAGTCATGTCTTTGCTTTGCAACTTGATGGACTGTAGCCCGCCAAGCTCCTCTGTCCATGGAATTTTTCCAGTCCAGAGTACTAGAGTGAGTTGCTGCTTCCTGCTCCAGGGGATCTTCCCTACCCAGGGATCAAACCCGCATCTCTTGCCGTCTCCTGCCTTGCGGGTGGATTCTTTACCACTGTGCCACCTGGGAAGCCTAATTAATGGCATAGGGAATGAATATATGGATAAACTGGCATTTGATAGATAGGTTTATTTTTTATATCCAAAAAAGATAAGAAATATACTGTTATAAAGAGAGTAGATGAGGAAACAGTACATACACATATGTGTGCTTAAATATACACTTGGATATTATAATATAGTGATTTAGAAAAATTAAAAAACATGAGAAAACTAAGATTCTGATCTGGCTCTATTACTGTTTGTTTTGTATCCATAACTATAGTCTTACCTTATAACCCATATTTCTCAGCCATGGTATGAAGATCAAATATATACAAATACTTTATAAACTACAGGAATGTATTGTGACATTTTGTTACACCTGGAATATAGTATCTTACATGAAAAGTTTGACAGATATTTTCTGCATTTAGTGAGCTCATGATGAGCATTTTTATTTTTTATATCTAACTGGTTCATACATACAGGGATAAAGATAGGCCATTTTGATGGCTTGAGAGCTGCAAAACTGCTATGACATTTTCATATTTACAATGTTTATAATAATTACTCACTCTTTAAAAATCTGGAAACCATAAGATAGAAATGGCATGCGGAGTAGTAAAAGTCAGCTGGAGAACCAGACAAATCATTGTTCATCAGTGTTCTTTTAGCAAAGCAGAATAAAAGTATTCTTTACTTGGAATTCTTAGGTATGTTTGTTTTCTTAACATGCTACAACTTTGACTATTATAACTTGAAATTAAAATATCCAAGAAACATGACATGAAGAAACTGTATAGCAGGTATTACCGGTACAAGTCATTCCATCTCTACGTCACTGAGAGTTTGGTTTTTCTCTCTTCCAGTTCCGAACGTTTGACCCATGTAAACAGCTTTGGTGTAGCCATCCTGATAATCCCTACTTTTGTAAGACTAAAAAAGGGCCCCCACTTGATGGAACCGAATGTGCTGCTGGGAAAGTGAGTATAATCTGTTTATACAGTAAAGATTTAAGATAGGTTGCATAAGAATCATCTTTAAAATGACATGTATCGTCATCTTTAAGAAAACTATAGGATGTGAAGTTTCACTGTGGTAATGCACGAACATCATGTATTAGTTTCCCAGAGGTGCTCTAGCAAATTACTAACAAATTACCAGAAAGTGGTTTGAAACAACAATTATTCTCTCAGTTCTGGAGGCCAGAACAAAATTGGTTTCACCGAGCTGAAATCAGTGTGGGGGCAGAATGGCCCTCCCCCCGAGGCTCTCATGGACAACCTGTTCTTGGCTCTTCCAGCTTCTGGTAGCCGCCTGGGTTCCTTGACTTCTGGCTGTGCCACTCTAATCTCTGCCTTTGTGCCCCCACTGCCCCCTTCTCCTCTGCGTGTGTTTCCCTCTGCCCCTCTCTTATAAGGATACATGTGATGGCATTTAGGGTTCACCTGAATAATCCAGGGTAATCTCCCCATCTAAAAATTCTTATGTAATTACATGAGCAAAGGCTGTTTTCCAAATAAGATGGCATTTGCAGATTTTAAGGATTAGGACTTGGCATCTTTGGGACCACTGTTCAGCCCCCGACAGATAGAATAGGAAGCGGCTGCTCCGCGAAGTGTTTGGGCTCTAATGGGATTTGATTTACTTGCTGGCATCACACTTCTTGTGAAAGTTGTCCAGAAATAAAATCATGTGAACTTAGAAGATTTGGCCTTGCTCCCTGGGGAAAGATGCCCAGAAGTTTTCAATCTCAAGTTGTGTAGTAAGGATTCAATGCTCAGAAACTGGCCCAGTGCCAAGCTTCACTACTCATGAGGGGAAAGATCACAAAACCCCAGACAAAGGCATGTTGAGAACTCACGTTGAAGGGCTTTGACTAGTTTGGAAATAAGATATTGTAGATAGGACCAAAACCTGGCAAAGAAGATTTATATAGTTTTTAGTTCTTTTAAAGCCCTTTAAAGCTCTATTTCAAATGTGTATAAACTGTACTTGCTATCAGAATTGCACACATAATAGTAATAATAAAATCAGTCATTATTCATGTTTAAACTGTTAGGAGTTATGCTAAACTCATAACATACAGCATGTTGCTTTTGGAAAATTTGGTATTATAGCTTAATGACTGAAAAACCAAAAGCAACAATGAGTTGATTCATTTTTGCTTTATGCAAAAGATATCCTCTAAACCAAATCTGGACATCCAATTTCCTTAAATATATTTGTGTTATGTTTAAATTTCCCAAAGTTGAGTTTTAAGAAAAACTTTTATTGTGTGTAGAATAAAAACATGAATCAAAATGTTAAAAGGAAAAGAACAAATGCCTTTTGAGCATCTGCTGTGTGTCGGGTACTATAAGCCCTACGTCTCTACAGTATCTGTGTTTTAGTATTCCCCACTTAGTTCTTCTGGTCAGAGGGTATTACACTATCCATGGTCCTTTCTGGGCCCCAGTTTCCTCATCTGAAAGGTAAAGATAATATATCTTGCCTATCTATTTCATATAATCATTGTGAAAGCTATATATGTTTTAGATATGTTATATTAATTGTTTTTGAAGTTAAGGCATATAATTTCCTGTCATTATTTAAAGGGGATCATATTGCCCTTAAAAAATTCCAATAATATGGATAACAAGGGATGAAGGGTAGACTAGCACAGACTGGGCAAATTAAGTGCTCAGATCTCCTTATTGATTATGATGTTTGATACTCACTGATGAATGGGTCATTTAAAAACTTGTCTGAATTAATGTTACCTTTTATTTTAATTTTATACTTAAAAATGCAAGTCCAAATTACCCAGTATGTATAGGTCTCCATATTGTTATAATTACTTTGGGATGATGTTAAGTATATTTTCACCAGGAAAAGAAGTAAAAAAGAAAGGAAGTCTTTCACTTGGTGGTCCTTGTATAACAACTTCAATTTTAGCATGTGCACAAAATTTCATAATTGTTTTTGTCATTTTCCTAAGTGGTGCTATAAAGGGCATTGCATGTGGAAGAATGCTAATCAGCAAAAACAAGATGGCAACTGGGGGTCCTGGACCAAATTTGGCTCCTGTTCCCGGACATGTGGAACTGGTGTGCGGTTCAGAACACGCCAGTGCAATAATCCAACGTGAGTGTCATTCCTATCATGCACTTCACTTGGGGACAGACCAGAAAATGCCTCAATATTATGCCATTAATGTTCAGTTTCACAAAGTACATGTAAAGCACAGACGGTGAAAACGGAGCATTTAAGGGTCTATTTTGGGTAAATTCCCACTAATCCATCTAGGGAAGAATAGTCCATGATTAAGGTTAGAGATTGTTAAAGAAATTGCTGTTTAGGAGGCTCTGGAACTGAGCAGGGAAAGCAGATCACTGTGTCCTTAGGACTGGGCACCGAGGCTGCGAGACTAGGAAGCACAGGCCTATCGGCAGAAGCAGCACTAACCACAGAGGCTCCCTCACTTCAGAGTCAGGAGAGGAGTGCTTCAGAGCTGAGCCGCAAAGACGGTGAAAGAAAGACCGAGGAACTGGTGGGAGAAAACTTATCCATTTGTCCTCCCAGAGAAAATTTTTGGAACCCCTGTTGTGTGCTTAGCGAATCTTATTTTCTGCAGGAAAGAAAAAAAAAAAAGCTGAACTATCAGCCTTATTAGGACGGTCTTCCTTGTGTAGGGTTTAACATTTGGCACCTGTTTTCTTTGTCTGGCAGCAGGATGGCTCTGAGCACATCTTTGTACAAAGACCGAGGGTTACACTATCTGTTGCACAGGAAGAGATGATGGCAGTATTCACAGAAGCAACAAAAACAATAAAAATTATAGCAGTAAGGACGGCAAGGGCTCACCACGTGCCACACTCTTTTTTAAGTGGTTTAAACACAGTAACTCATTTAATCCTCGCAATTTTTCTCTAAGGAAGATAGGATTATTGTTTGCATTGGATGTATTAAGAAACAGGCATAGAGCCATGATTAATATGTCTTTGGGTTGCAAATATATGTTTTATGTATGATAAAAATATATAATTTTCCTGAGACCATATGCCTGTTGGTTGATTCTTTATATACTTTTTTTGTGCATTTAAAACATACCGTTTGAAAGAATACACTGTTTTAAAATATACTGATTTGAGTTTGGGACTTCCCTCCAGCAAACCCTAGCAGGGAGAGGGCAGTGCTTTGGAAAAGGGATTGAAATTAGGAAGTATGAGTCCATTCACGGGGCTGGCAGCTCAGAAGCTCTGGCTTTTTGCCCTCCAGCACTGTGCCCGCAAGCTTCAGCCACTGGACCAGAGCCAAAAGGCCTTTCTTAATGTTGTCTTTTCTTTAGGCCCATCAATGGTGGTCAGGATTGTCCTGGTGTTAATTTTGAGTACCAGCTTTGTAATACAGAAGAATGCCAAAAACACTTTGAGGACTTCAGAGCTCAGCAGTGCCAACAGCGTAACTCCCACTTTGAATACCAGAATGCCAAACACCACTGGTTGCCATATGAACATCCCGACTGTGAGTAGACACCCACGCTTCTCCTGCTGTGTGGACAGTTACTTAGAGCTTAAGCTTTGCCAACACACAATCCCTTGGACTCTCGATCCCTACTTGGCAATTTAGGAAACTTGGTGCTTATAGGGGTGAGTCCTCCTGGGTTTCCAAGAATAAGGCTAATACACTCCTTTCTCTAGAGAGGTGAGAATTATGGAATAGTTCCTGGCAGGCAGTACAGCCACCATCACTATTGAAAAGATGAGTGGAAAGCAATGCCTGGGAGAGATGCTGAGTTTCCTCGTGCAACTGAAATCCCTCTGCTGGGAAATGCTTCTGGAATATTGTGATCTTTCTTTTCTGAGCAACTAGAGAAAATACAGTTATTTTACAATCAAGTCAGGAACAAGACAAAGAGCATTATTGAATAACGAAAAGCACTTCATAACTGTACATTAGTTATTAAGAAATACACTGAGAAATTCCCCTATCATGTTTTACTCCTTAGCCCTGAATTTTCAGTTAAATCTGTTCAGATGGGAACTTCTTGACATATGTCTTATTTGGGTGAATACACTGCTGAGTTCAGTTTAAGCCTGTTTTAAAGCAAAGATGCACATGTAGAAGAATTCAGAATTGCAATGCATTATTTTGATTAATTTGAGGAAAATGAGTCACATAAATTAGATTTAATTATTGAGATCCTACAAGAGGCAAAAACTGTACTAGGCCACTGCATCACACAAAAGAGAAACCTTTTCAGTGCTCTAAGTGTCACTAAAACTAAATTGATTTTGAATGAAATTTATTGAATAACCCTGGCTAAATCTAGGGTAGCCAGAGAGCCTGGGTTTCTGGGACCAGTTATACCAATTCATATTGTTAGGGGCTCTGCTAGTGGCTCAGATGGTAAAGAATCTGCCTGCTCTGCAGAAAAGCCAGGTTCTACCTTTGGGTCGGGAAGATTCCTGGAGAAGAGAATGGCAACCCATACCAATATTCTTGCCTGGAGAATTCCACGGACAGAGGAGCCTGGCAGGCTACAGTCCATAGGGTCACAAAGAATCAGGCATGACTGAGCAACTAACACTTTCACTTTCATCCCTTTCTGTGTCATTAATAGAGCTCCTTTTCACTATCTGAATTATCCCAGTTTAGATGACAAATCATAGGGTCACCCTGGTTAAAATAAATATGCCAAGTATGCATACTTCTCCCACCACTCTTTATTTATTTATACAATTTGTTTCCAGGAAGCCATGTTGAAACTGTATATTTTAAAAAACTATACTATTCAAATATAGCATTTTGCATAAATAGTTGACTTAATCTTCCATCTTGTACAGCCAAGAAAAGATGCCACCTTTACTGTCAATCCAAAGAGACTGGAGATGTTGCTTATATGAAACAGCTGGTGCACGACGGAACGCGCTGTTCCTACAAAGACCCGTACAGCATATGTGTGCGTGGAGAGTGTGTGGTGAGTTCAGGTTGCTNTAATCTTCCATCTTGTACAGCCAAGAAAAGATGCCACCTTTACTGTCAATCCAAAGAGACTGGAGATGTTGCTTATATGAAACAGCTGGTGCACGACGGAACGCGCTGTTCCTACAAAGACCCGTACAGCATATGTGTGCGTGGAGAGTGTGTGGTGAGTTCAGGTTGCTTGCACCAAAGCTTCCTACAGTATTGTGTCCTTCTCCTTTTCTTCTCATTCATTGGCGTATTTTCAGAATTTTTTTTTTTTAACTCTTTCTTATGGAGATCACATTACAATGAGAGTCTATGAATAGTTCAGTAGCTCAACTAAATTTGGAAGAAATTGCACTTAATAAAATCAAACTTTGGTCACCGGAGAAAATTTCTCAGTATTTAATTTGTTTTTCTCTTTTCCAGTCAAATGCATTTCAGGGGGTTCCTGAGGCCTCAGGGCTGGGAATACAACTGGAACCATGCCTTTGTTTTGAGTATTTTATCCTAGCCATTCACTAGTACAATGCCAAGTTTTTTTTTTTTTTTTTTTAATTCAATGCAAGATGTACTTTATCATCTTAAAAACCTTCTTTTTCTCCCTGTCTCACCTTCCAATTATAACTTTAAACACTAAATTCCACATCAGAACAAAAGTACTAGTGAAGATGCAAAAGCTTTTTGTCCATTTAGTCTTTTTTTATGCCGTTTATTTCTTGTCCATGTTCACACGTTTAAATGATAAGGAATTATCTCATTAACTGAACATGTTGCTACTGCTTGATTCCTTTGAACCTAGGTACAACTAAGGTGTTAATATAAAAGAATCTCCAATATACAATGCCTCCTCATAGTTGAACTAAAATTTGCCTGAAAGTAGAATCTGTGTTTTGTTCATCCTTCACCTCCCACAGTATCTGGGAGTGCGTTAAGTATATATGTGGCATCATTTTCTCTGCTCACTCACATCTCAAACTTACAAGTGCAGAATCATCATTACCCAACAGCCATTCACATTAAAAATCCACCCCAGTTGGACTTCCCTGGTGACTCAATGGTACAGAATCTGCCTGCCAATGCAGGAGACACAGGTTCGATCCCAGGGTTGGGAAGATCACCTGGAGAAGAAAATGGCAACCCACTCTAGTGTTCTTGCCAGGGCAATTCCATGAACAGAGGGGCCTGGCAGACTTCAGTTCATGGGGTAGCAAAAGAGTTGGACTTGACTTAACCACTAAAACAAACAAAGAAAACAATTGTTTGAACCCACTTTTCACAAATGGATGACTTCCTTGGCTTTGTTTGAATCCTTGAATTGCCTTCTGCACCCTCTCTTCCTTCAAGTTACTTTGAAAATCTCATCATTGGTGATGTTTTGTCTCACATCCCTTACCAACTTGTAAAGTTTGTACTAATTAATGGACAATTCTCTATTTTGATTTTCTTCTTTATAAATATGAAGGCAACCAGGGAAAAACACATCCACATCTTAATTTTTGTCTCCTCAGCATCAGCTACAGTATCCGTGTTCAATAAATGTTTGATGATTGACTACATGTGATAGGACAAGCACTTCATTAGACTGAGGGAAATTTATCCTTTATAATTACCCAGAGTGCAAGTCATTTGATTTCATAATAGTTCTTTAAAAGACCAAGATATTAAAAATTAGAGTTAGAGAGGGAGTTTGGTGCCTGGCTGTGGGCTCATGATGGAACAAATGGTGTATCATGCTCCAGTATGTTGACCTTTACTTGCTTGGCACATTAAAATGAGCTACATCTAATATCTTCTCTCCCCAGAAAGTGGGCTGTGATAAAGAAATCGGTTCTAACAAGGTTGAGGATAAGTGTGGTGTCTGTGGAGGAGATAATTCCCATTGTCGAACTGTAAAGGGGACATTTACCAGGACACCCAGGAAGCTTGGTAAGATGAGGTTCTCATGAATTCAGTATCCATGATTTGCCTTTTTTGAGACTTCTTTTAGGAATGCACCATTTTCTCTATAAACACACACACACAAAATTAGCTGCTGATTTATTTTCATCCAGATTACCTTTTAAGAAATTATTGAAATAACTTTGGCAATCCATACTCTATAGCATCCATGATGAAAACCTATCTACTGAATTTAGATAAGGAACAAAAGAAACCAATATCAATTATAGTCATTCATTAAAATATGTTCTGTTTAATTTTATGTTTTTAATAAATGCATTAGACCTAATTATTAGAATTAATGCTTATTTTGAATTTTCTGTTTGACGTAAAATACTGATCAGAAGTTAAAAATATTCAAAACTTTAAATACAACTTTTAAAATATTACAGTCACTTTGCTTCTTTTAAAGTGAACAAGTTTATCCTATTTATAAAACTATAAATCTTGGGTTCATATTTCAGTTAATATTTATAATTTTATATTAAACAAGTTTGAGGTACATACAACAAAAAATAACCTTAGGTATAATTGCTTATGGTGTGAATTTCTGTGCTTGTTACACAGTCAATGGCCTGGACTTAGGCATATGGTGAAAGTTCATTAGATGGAACCAAAGCAACAAATAATATGCAACATTATTAGTATTTTCATAATTATACATTGGAATTTTCACAAAAGATTTAGATACAAACATGGATTACTGAATGATTTCTTTAAGTTTGGAACAATTATTAGTTATTCAACAAACATTTATTGAACAAAAGTTTGTAAGAATTCAACATTTAAAGATTAATTCAATGTGAAGCTTCCCTTGAAAAGCTCCTCTTACAACCAAGATATAGTCTCTTACAGAATAACAGAGAACAAGATAAAACAAAGACAAAGATTTGGTTTACATTGAACACATTGTCATTGCGGTAATTTTTCCTTTTAGAAAAATAAGAAACTATATATAAAAGTTAATATGCAACATTATTAGTATTTTCATAATTATACATTGGAATTTTCACAAAAGATTTAGATACAAACATGGATTACTGAATGATTTCTTTAAGTTTGGAACAATTATTAGTTATTCAACAAACATTTATTGAACAAAAGTTTGTAAGAATTCAACATTTAAAGATTAATTCAATGTGAAGCTTCCCTTGAAAAGCTCCTCTTACAACCAAGATATAGTCTCTTACAGAATAACAGAGAACAAGATAAAACAAAGACAAAGATTTGGTTTACATTGAACACATTGTCATTGCGGTAATTTTTCCTTTTAGAAAAATAAGAAACTATATATAAAAGAAAAAAACTAGTCTTTATCCAAATGGAATAATTATCTTAGTTCTTTTTACTCCCATTATCCCCCAGTCACCCACTTCAAGCCATTTCCACACATATCAGCTTTGCTCTTTGATATATTTAGAACAGAAGTAGGTGATATATTTAAGCAGAAGTAGGTGACTATCGGAGAAGGCAATGGCATCCCACTCCAGTACTCTTGCCTGGAAAATCCCATGGACAGAGGAGCCTGGTAGGCTGCAGTTATAATTTCTATAGTTTATACTTTGAAAATTGTAAAAAAGCAAATATTGCCATTTCTGGCTGATGGCATTATTTTAATAAAACAAAATCAGAATTATATACATAAATTATATGCATTTAGTAAGTAACATGATTTTCTCCATCTTAATGTGGAATAATTTACTGTGCTTTATTGCAGATATGAATTGTTCATTTAGGTGTAAAATAATTATTTTTTCTTATTTCCAGAGTGAATAAATGTAAACAAAATGGTTTTTACCATTGTTGTCCACTCTATATTATGTATAATAAAAAGTAGTAGTACTTTTTTTTTTCAGATACCTCAAAAATTATGCTAAACCTCCAAATAAGAAGAAGAGAGGAAACTTTCAGACTGTTCCAAGATAATCTAACATCCATTTTTTTTGCACTAATATTATCATCATAGTTATTCAATAGACTAATTAGCCTTTTCCAACAGGGAAAAATTTAAGCAAGAGATGCCATAAGGAACTCAAGTTGCTGGAAAATGAAATCTGCAAGTATTCGACTTCAAATCACCTATATCATTTCTCGTTCATGCTTAGTCTTACTTTCATTGACTATTAACAGTTTATTGGCATTAGCTAACAGTTATAAATGCATTTTGACTTCAATATATATGACTATGAAACATATTTTATATGTTACCTAATAAAATTATATAAAGCTTATAGTATAGTCAATGAAACAGCAAGACTTGGATAAATGAACTCTCTACTAATTAAAGACGTTCTATTTAAGGGAAGACAAGAGGAGCCTTCACTTTACCCAAAGGAGCTCGTAGTGTTTCTCTTGCTGAAACAAGGGAAGCTAAAAATGTATTGGGTAAGTTGTAGCAAACTGCAGAAAGATGGGCATCCATAAATGGCATCAAGCTGTTTTGCTACCCTTGGTATCTTAACCACATTACTTCCAGCTGCTGATACTCAGGCAAACATGGTACGTTTCATGTACTGATTATCACCCAGGCTCAGGTGCTGAAAACCCTGACCCCAAAATGACTACTCCACTTAGTTAAGACACTAATAAATATTATTTTAAAAGTCAGGTAAATCTACCTATCATTGTCCATATAGAAATGACCAAAAAAACAGATTTCTTTCTGACTCCACCAGCAATTTTGTATTTATAACTGGATTTCTGTCATTAGTTACAATGTATGAGTTATAGGTTTCATAATGTAATGAAGGTATAAGTTGCATAATCATCTTATATTCATTTTTGGTGGAAACGAGAAGAAACATTTTGGTTTCTCTATTTCCCCTGACTATTGTTGATTTATAGTTAGGACCTTAATTCTAAATGATCTTAAGATAATTTTTCAGTTCAGTTAAGATAACTTTTAGGACATGTGATAATACTAGGAAGGTTTATTATACAGGATGATAGGACCTTAAAACCTAAGACAACCTATTAAGCATTTTGGTTTCCAGTTTCTCAATTAGAAGATTCAACTTTGGGTCAGTGTTAAGGCACTGTGTGACATAACTTGCAGATGTTTTCCAACCAATCTATAAAATATATTTTACAACATTGCCATTTATAACTATGTAAAGCCTTAAAAGTAGTTGCTAATCACGATATAAATGAAAACTACTCATAGGTTTTTCTTTCGTTATTTATTTAGAATAGAGCAGACTTTTAAATCTGAAGCTATTTCATTAATTAGAAGTTTAGCTGTCTATACTTGCCACTTAGACTTTTAAAATAATATATAGACCAATAAAATATCTCAAGAAATTCACCAACTAATCGGCCTGGCGTGCTGCGATTCATGGGGTCACAAAGAGTCGGACACGACTGAGCAACTAAACTGAACTGAACTGAATCACACTATAAATGAGCCCCTATTCAAAAGGATAATTTAAAAAACTAAAGTCGCATGGAGGGACGCAGAAGAGTATACTATTCTATTTGCCTGAATTATTGTTGCCACAATTTGTAGGTCAATATAAAATAAGTGACTAGTGGGTTAGAAAGAAGATTAATTTTTCATCAACTTAATAATTATAAAGAAAAATATGCCTCTGATCCTGCGCCAGATGTCGCAAAATCTGCCAGTGCTTTGAAGTTAATTTCGGAAACTGCTTTTTTCGGTTTATGGATGCCTTCTTCTGCATGCAGGAGCCGTAGGAACGTCATGCCTGACTAACCATGGTTGTTGCTTTTGTTTTCTTCTTTGCTTCCTCCAATATTTACTACACATGCAAAGGGTACCTTAAGATGTTTGATATACCCCCTGGTGCTAGACATGTGTTAATCCAAGAAGACGAGGCTTCTCCTCATGTTCTTGGTAAGTGTTTCTGTCTGCTGGCTGTGCTTTAACATGCACTGAACTGTAGAAATGTCAAAGAAATGATACATAGATATAGGTACATGTGTATGTGTGTATCTGTGTCCATGTATACGCATAGGTATCTATATCTATGTACACGCATAGGTCTGCAACGTTCAAAATTATGTATTATTTCATCATTACCTGGTTTGTTTTGGTCATTTTTCCCAACTATTCTTTCTTTATAATAAGAAATATTCACAACTAGAGTTTTAATTTCTGGTGAAACCTAGGTTGGTTCATTAGGACATGAAGGAAAAAATAATTTGGTAAGTGTGAATTTGTTACACATTTTTATTCTGTTATTGGGAGATGAAAAAAAGTAAAATATTAATAAAATGCACTAAATTGAGGAATAATATCAGAAAAATTTGCCGTATTTGTTGACAAATTAATTCTGATATTTTGGTTCATGCCATACTGTATGCCTCTTCTTTTAGTGCATTTTAAGTTCTTTGACTGAAAAGCAACCACATCCAGGCTGTGCTAGTCCAGGAAAATGTTTCCTGATATCTGTTATGTGTCCAGTTTGACTGGCACATGCAGATTCATTTTCTGCATGCTTTCTGTTTATTATCTGCAAATTATCCTGTTTATAATTTCCAAAAGAAGATTTTTTCCTTTCTATATTAGAAGATCATGTAGAAATGTCATTCTAGAGGGGTTTATATTTAAAGTGAATGCACAAATGTAAACAGCTTTCATATATTCCTTGAGCTGTTAAATCACTAAGATTTCTGAAGCTGACACATCTGTCAAACCTGTGAAAATATATAGTAAATTGCTTTTCTAAATACGTGTAACTTCAAAATGTATTGGGGTTTTTTTTGGTGTTTCATGGAATTTTTTCTTAGTATTTAAAATATATTTACTATTAGATTCCAAAACAGTCCTACTAGTATATAAAATATATTTACTACTAGATTTCAAAGCAGTCTCTACTGTCTAGCTGCAGTCCTTTATCCCATAATTGAAATTCCCTACTTTTTATTCTGGAATTCAGATTATTATCTTTGGAAAAATTAGTTTAAAATCTCAAGAGGAATAAATGTATTTAACTAAAATTACTCATGTTTTCTACACATTTTTAGTAATAGTAACAACTTTGAAATTTTATTTTCTAATATCATTAAATGCCAATGTACCTCCAAACTTTAAAATCCCATTTGTTATTTTTATTCATTAGAGAAAGCATTTTATTTAATGATATATAGTAATTCTGTAATATATTACAATTTCTGTCACCAGTAAAGAGCTTTTTGTGACCATTTAAGTAGGTAATGTGACCTTAGAATTTTACAGTTGTCAGGACTAATTGCTTGTTGGCCTAAAAATTAGTTCAACTATTTTGAGTACCTCTAATATTTTGACTTAACTTGAAAGAGCTACACAGTAAAATAAAATAAAAAAAGGCATTATGTTATACGCTGTCCTAGTATAAGTCATTTGTTATTACTTGTTGTAGAAGAAGCCATTGTTTTAAAAATATTTCCAGCTTCCTGAGGAAATGTATGGGATGAAAGAGTTAGAAAGTGCTAACTGCCTTGCCAGTGTTTTTGAATGGGAATATTTGTTAATTTTGATTTTCTATCTCACCATCTTGCCACTATTTTTAACTGGTTAGGAAGGCTTCTTGAGAATTTTGAATGCCTATTGAATGAAGTATGAGTCCTATCAGAAGTAACACTCATTTTAATTGTTCTGATACTCATAAACACGGTCTTTCATTTATAGAAGGAGAGAGAATTAACTGTGAATCTTCAAAGCTGTAATAAGATAAAATGTATGCCGGTTACTCATTTTTCTTTCCTTAGCAATTAAGAATCAGGCTACAGGCCACTATATTTTAAATGGCAAAGGGGAGGAAGCCAAGTCAAAGACCTTCATAGATCTTGGTGTGGAATGGGATTATAACATTGAAGATGACATTGAAACCCTTCACACCGATGGACCTTTACATGATCCTGTTATTGTTTTGGTATGTGGCATTACAAGCTCACTGTGTAGTTGGTTTACTTTATATTTTTATAATTAATCTATCTCAATTATAATTAATTTTACAATTAAATATTTAATATAATATAATTAATTATAATTAATTTTGTTTACTTGCTTGTTTTTAATAATTCCATTTATCCTTCCTCTTTATTCTTTGGGGAACTTTGTCATATATTTTACTATATATACATTATAAACCAAATATAGTATTATTATTTTTGATTTTACTAATCAGTTATCTTTTAAAGACAAGAAAAGAAAAAATAGATTTTTATATTTACTCACATATTTGGCATTGTTGATGTTCTTCATTTTTCCTGGTAAATCTGATTTTCTATTTAGTACCCTTTACCTTTGATATAATGAACTTCCTTTAACATTTCTTGTGCTATGGGTATGCATGCTAGCAAGTTACTCTCTCTGCTTTCAATTCTCTGAAAACATCTTTATTTCACTCTCATTCTTAAAGGATATCTTCACTAGATATAAAATTGGAAGTGGCTAGCTTGTTTGTTTTTTTCTCAGCACTTTAAAGATGTTTTTCTATCATTGTAGAGAGGTCCAGGAATTTGGGGTCTCATCTAGGAAATAGATATGACCAAGAGGTGGCACCCAAACATATTGTTCAGGTGATGCCTTAGCAGGTTTGCATGTGAGACCACCTTCAGGAAGAAGACAAGGGCAAAGGAACTTTTGGGGGAAGGGAGACTCCAGAGGAAATTATGTGTCCAGGTGACGTTGCCCAGCAGCACAGCGGGGAGACTCCGGGTTGGAGAGCTTCCAAAGGCAGCGGCAGCAGCAGCTTGGGATCCTGATAACCACAAAGTCTTATTTATAATTAGTGGATTTGGGGTCCAGTTTCATAAGGGTATGCAAAGCAAACAGGCTCTGTTCTTCAGTTCCTTAGTCATGTCTGACTCTTTGTGAGCCCATGGACTGCAGAAAACCAGGTTTCCCTGTCCTTCACTATCTCCTGGAGTTTGCTCAAACTCATGTCCACTGAGTCAATGAAGCCATCCAGCCATCTCATCCTCTGTCTCCCCCTTCTCTTCTAGATGGTTAGAAATCTACTTGTTTGGGCTACATTTGAAACAATTGGCTATGTGAAAATCCGAGTTTGGTGCCAGTGGACTTTTGAGCTAATCAGTCTGAACTTGCTGTGTAGAAATAAACGACCTAGGGGCCAATATACAGGAGCCATCATTACTCATTTATAGAACATTTGTCTTCGCGAATCCATTGTTTATGATGAGAAGTAAGCTTCATTTAGGTTGCTGCTGTGCATTTAGTGTGTCAATAGTCTCTGGCTGCATTTTACAATTTTCTCCTTATCTTTTCGTCTTGGATGGTTTGTAATTTGACTGTGACATGCTTAGTTTGTGATGTTCTTTGTATGTATCCTGCTTGAGGGTCACCAAGTATCTTGGCTCTACAGATTGATGTTTTTCACTAAATTGAGGTAAATTTTCCATATGTCTTCAAGTTTATCTTTCTCCCATCTCTCTCTTTCTATTCCTGGGACTCATTTACATGTATGTTAAACCAGTTGAAGTTGGTTCACGAGACTTAAGAACTTTGTTTATCCTTTTGTAATCGCTGTCTTTTCTCTGTCCTTCAGATTGGATAATTTCTATTGAACTGTGTTCAAATTCTTTGACTGTCTTATGTGGTCTCCAGTCTGCCACTGAGCCCATACAATAAAGTTTTCATGTCAGATAGTATACTTTGTTTTCTAGAATTTCTTTTTTTTTTTCTTTTCTTATAATTTCCATTTTTCTGCTGAGATGTCCATATATTTTCACTCATTATGTCCAACTTTTCCTCTAAGTCCTGAGACTTCATATTGCCTGATTTTGTAGGCTCTTTTTTTTTCTTGATTATAGTTCACATTTTATACTTCTTATACTTTTTTTATTGTACACTGAGCATTAGAGATGGTAAGTTGTCGAGCCTTTAGTTTACCTTGCCTTCCTTAAAAGCATTGGGTTTTACTTTGTCTGGCAGTTAATTTATTGTCAGTTTCCACTGATCTTGGAGGCTTGGTTTTCCTTTCTGAGGGTTGATCTATTTCAATTCTGTTCTTATTCTTATGTCTTGGCTTTCTGGTGCCCTAACTGCATATCTGAAGTGTTGGGGAGCACCATGAGAGCACCAAGGGCCCTCATCCCTGCCTGTCCCGAGGCTCCTCTGTCCTGCTCCCAGCCGCATGGCAGCCACTCATTGGTAGATAGCATGGTTTCTTGGCCTGGGCGTGCACAGACCAGTCCTCTATGTAGAAAACCCATGCAGCTTTCTGGACCACCCTCTTTGAAGCCCTCTTTTCTTTAGTGACCGTGTCTCTGAAAGTCCCAAACTCCCCCCTCCTCCTCAGCTCAGTGAGACACTGACTTGGCTTGGGTTCCTGCTCTCCATACCAGGGTCCAGACCTGGCCCTGTCCAGAAGCCAGTGCTTAACATGTTACTCTCCTCATGGAGATCATTATCCTTTGCCATGTTATTCATTGCAAGAAAAAAAATTCCCTCAAATATTGTATCCAGTTTTATTATTTTTAATATCAGGAAGGCAACTCTGTTACTTCCTCATGAATGAAAGCAGAAGTGATTATTTTGACTTGAAATATATTGTTAGATTCTGTATACCAAACCAATATTTATTGGATTCCCTATAAAGATATTATACTAATCTAAAATAAATCATCTCACTAAATTTCAAATCTTTTTTCATTTGAAAATTATTTCTGCTTGATAAAGTGTCTGTTCAGATCTTTTGTCCATTGTTAAAATAGGTTGCTTTTTTCTTTTTAACTTTTCAGAGTTTTTTATATATACTCAATATATAAATCCTCTATGAAATGTGATTTTTCAGATATTCTCTTCTTCAGGAATCTGGGAATTAGCTTCCATGACTAGTTCTAGCTCACGGTGTCTCATGAGGATGCTCTCAGCTGAGGCTACAGTCACCTTAGGGCTCCACTGGAGAGAATCTTCTCAGTTCCCAGTTTAGTCACATGGCAGTTGAAAGCCCTTGGAAGACTGCTCCCAAACTTCTTCACATGGATGCTTAAATAGGATGCTAGAGTGTCCTTATCACATGACAGCTGTCTTCCAGAAGTGAGTGATTCAAATGATCCAGAAAGTGAGAATGCAACCAAGACAGAAGTCAATCTTTTTAACCTAACCTTAGAAATGACATCCTTTCACATCTGCTGCTATTTGCTAGAAGCAAGCCACTGGTCCAGGTCCCACTGAAGGAGAGAAGAATTAAGCTCCACTTGTTGACAGAGAGAAAGTGTCAAAGGACTTGCACACACATTTTTTAAGCCACCACAGTGTCCAGCACCATTTGTTGAAAGCAATGTCCATTCTCCATTAAGTTCCCTTTTCATCTATGTCACAAGTTAATTACCCAAATTTATGTGGGCTTATTTCTGGACTCTCATTCTGTTCCATAGGTTAGATAATCTTATAGGAAAATACATATTAATCAAATTTTATTTAGATTAAGTTTGATTGGTTGGTGATCAGAAGCTCTATTTTACTCATATGTAATTACATTGCATTCTTCTCCAGCATCACAGGTGTCTGGCCTCAGAGCCTTCTTGCAGGGCTTCACCAATAATATTAGAGTGACCCCAGGGAGCCATGTGTAATTGATACAATCCTGTAAAAACTACATGAAAGTCAATAAAAACTATTTATAAAAAAGAGTGCTTTGCTAGAAAAGTAAAGATCACATAAAAAGCTGAGAATATACTTGCAAAGTTTATTATAAAAGGATTAATATTTCTATTGCTTGGATTACATGAAAAAAAGAATATGTATAAAAATAAAATAAAGAGGATCTGACATGAACACGCAATGGATGGTTAACAAAATACAAGTGACCAATAAACTTAGGAAAATTAATCTTTACTATTTATCAAATAAATAGCAATTAAAACAACAATCTTTTGCCCATTCAGTTAGCAAAGAGGAAAATGATTTAATACGCTTTGCTGAATGGGAGCACCTTCATATACTTTCATTATGAAAATAATAATTGTTCTAACTATTCTGAAGGGCCATTCACTGGTCTATTTTGAGAACTATAAAAATGTGTTTGTACCCTTTACCACATTAAGGAAAATCAGAAATTATCACAAAAATGGGGATAAATTTTAATCAAAATATAGATATTAATTTTTCTGATTAAATAAAGTACACTAGGATTAAATGGGCTGCCCAGGTGGAATAGTGGCTAAGGATCCACCTGCCAATGTGGAGGATACTGGAGACCTGGGTTAGACCCATGAGTCAGGAAGATCCCCTGGAGTAGGAAATAATTACCCACTCTGGTATTCTTGCTGGAGAATCCTGTGGACGGAGGAGCCTGGCAGTCTACAAAAAGGCTCTACAGAGGAGCTTTTGCAGTCCATGTGGCTGCAAATAGTTGGACACGACTGAGTGACTGAACCGGAAAGGCAATGGCACCCCACTCCAGTACTCTTGCCTGGAAAATCCCATGGACAGAGGAGCCTGGTGGGCTGCAGTCCATGGGGTCGCTAAGAGTCAGGCACGACTGAGCGACTTCACTTTCCCTTTTCACTTTCATGCATTGGAGAAGGAAATGGCATCTCCAGTGTTCTTGCCTGGAGAATCCCAGGGATGCGGAAGCCTGGTGGGCTGCTGTCTATGGGGTCGCACAGAGTTGGATACGACTGAAGCAACTTAGCAGCAGCAGCAGAGTGACTGAACATGCACTCATGCACTAAGAGTAAACGCTATGCTGGCATTTAGAAATGTATTTTCAAAGGATATTTACTGTCTTGGGAAATGTGTGACATGTTAAGTGAAATAAGCAAGACCAGAAAAGTATGTATGTGTACACATACACACACACTCACACATACACATATGCAAATATCTTGAGGTTCTAACCCAAAATAATAAAAGTGACTTTAGTTTTCTCTGGTTTAGTGGAATTGTGGATGATTTTTAGTTTCTTTATATTTTTTCATGATCTCTATATTTTCTGGATGGAATATGGTTGTCCTTATCACCATAACAAAAGTCTACTGTAAAGAGTAACAATTAAGTACACTCAGGAGTTATGTAACTTGCTGCTACTGCTAAGTCGCTTCAGTCGTGTCCGACTCTGTGCGACCCCATAGAAGGCAGCCCACCAGGCTTCCTCGTCCCCGGGATTCTCCAGGCAAGAATACTGGAGTGGGTTGCCATTTCCTTCTCCAATGCATGAAAGGGAAAAGTGAAAGTGAAGTCACTCAGTCGTGTCCGACTCTAGCGACCCATGGACTGCAGCCTACCAGGCTCCTCCGTCCATGGGATTCTCCAGGCAAGAGTACTGGAGTGGGGTGCCATTGCCTTCTCCATGTAACTTGAGGAACTCTAAATTGAATTTTATTGTATTTTTTTAAACTTTTTAATGTCAAGATACTTTATATATTTGCATTTTTTTCTTAATCAAGACATACCTTGATAGAAAGAAAAAAACTCTATTTTTAGAAACTACTTGAAAGTCTTCCAGTTTTGATAAGATACCTATTCTGAAATATTTGTAATTTTTCATTCAAATTTAAAACTCAGGTGATTTACATATCTATTTCATGTATACATTAGATTATACCTCAGGAGAACGATACCCGCTCTAGCCTGACATATAAGTACATCATCCATGAGGACTCTGCACCTACAATCAACAGCAACAATGTCATCCAGGAAGAATTAGATACTTTTGAGTGGGCATTGAAGAGCTGGTCTCAGTGTTCCAAACCCTGTGGTGGAGGTAACAAATTGAACACATTTATTATACTAAAATGTAATTCATATAAAAGCCAATCTTCTTCCTTCTGCCTTAAGGATTATGTCTAACTGAGGATACAACCTGAGAAATACCAGACATAACCAGAACTTAAATATAAAGCATTTTGACTGAAATCTCAGGATCTACAAGTGATAGGAATCCATTCATATCAGTAGTAGACCATCTTAAAATTCCTTGGCCCTTTCCCCTTGTCTTATATCCATGCAGTGGTACCCTTAGTCACTTTATTCTTTCCTAACTCCCAAACCTTGCTGTCTTTTGGTTCTTACCTTCCTTCTCCTCCACTTTTACTTTCCATACCTATGCATTTCTTTTCAGCATTAATAATGGAAGAGCTCTTAGTTGCACTATGTACCAGATACTATTTTAAGTGTTTTATATTTTAATGATGAATGGCTCTAAGAGGTTGGTACTATTTTTACCTCTGTCATACTGATGGGGAAAGCGACGCACAGGGAAGCTCAGCACTGTAAGATACAAACCCAGGTAGGTAGCCTGGCTTCTTCGTGCCTGTTTATACTGCATTCTGCTACCTGTCTGCTCTCTCTATGGAGTAGATCCATTAAGCTCATCTCAAAGTTTCTCAGTCTCTCCCATCGTCCATTCCTCTAGTTTGGAACAACAAGTGCTTCACGGAGCTAGCCTAGACAGCATTCTCTCATAATAGTAACACTTCATAGTTGAAAACAAGAAATTATTCATAGTAGAGAATGCCTGGGTAAATATTTATACTTTTAAATTCAAAGATGTATTTTTAAAGGTTTTTCTCTAGAAAGGACATAAAATGTTTTTAGATAATTATTTAAAATGACACTTTAGGTGCTTTCTTAGTGGTTTAGTGGCTAAGACTGCACTTTTACTGCAGAGGGCACAGGTTCAGTCCCTGGTCAAGGAACTAAGATACTGTGTGCCACAGGTGTGGCCAAAAGCTAAATAAAATAAAAATGATACTCTATCTACCATGAAATGATTATTTAATTTGGATCCTCCTACTACATCTGCCTGTAGTACAGGAGACCCAGGTTTGGTCCCTGGGTCAGGAAGATCCCCTGGAGAAGGAAATGGCAGTCTACTCCAGTATTCTTGACTGGAAAATCCTATGGAAAAAGGAGTCTGGCGGGCTATAGTTCTTGGAGTCACAAGAGTTGGCTACGACTTAGTGACTAAACCACCACCAACCACCACTGCATCATCAACATCTACTTGGTCACAAGACTTTCAGATACACCTTTTTAATATCTATTAGATCTATTCCTCCTTCATCAGGCTTCCTTCTCAACTTTGAAAGGGAAGATTATTGCAGAAGTCTCTTAACTATCCAACTAAATTTGATTTTCTTCTCTTCATTTCTAGGTAATTTCTTGAATGGATGAATAAATGAATGAATGAATGAGTAGAATTATATTCCCTGATTCAGATCCTTCTTTCTCTCAATATGTTACCCTGAAGACAAAACATAATTTATGTAATATTCTTGACCAAAGTGAAAACCTGAATCGAACCATTAGGAGACAGATAAACCCAGACTGTGGGACATTTTACAAAACAACTGGCTTATCATCTCAAAAATATTAAAAGACAGAAAGAGACTAAAACTATTCTTGATTAATTCCATGACTACTAAATGCAATGCATGATCTTTGGCTGGAGAAACATTTTTATAGAGTACATTATAGGGCAATTAATTTTGAATATCATCTTTATATTAGATAATAGTATTCTATTCGGGTTAAATATTCTGATTTTAAGAGTATATTGTGGCTATGTGGGATAGTGTGCTTGTTATGAGCTATATGCTGAGGTATTTAGAAGTGAAGAATCAGAATGTTAGCAACTTACTCTCAAGAGGTTCAGCAACATTTTATATGTAAATATATATGTGGTGCTGGTTTAGTTGCTAAGTCATGTCTGATTCTTGTGATCCCATGGACTGTAGTCTGCCAGGCTCCTCTGTCCATGGGATTCTCCAGTCAAGAATATTGAAGTCGGCTGCCATTTCCTTCTCCAGAGGATCTTCCCAACCCAGGAATCGAATCCGGCTCTTCTGCATTGCAAGCAGATTCTTTACTGATATAATCTGTTTATTATATGTTATAATTAATATATATGATGTAAAAATATGTATATCAAATATGCTGACATGGTAACAAAAGGTTAATCTAGGTGTACGGCATATTCATGTGCTTTCCTTACACTTTTTTAGATTTGAAATTTTCCAGAATTAAAAAATACTATATACATGCACATATATAATGTTTTTAAACATTAAAAAATAATATATGTGTGTGTCAGTGACTCAGTCGTGTCCGACTCTCTGTGACCCCATGGACTGTAGCCCTCCAGGCTCTTCTGTTCATGGGATTCTCCAGGCAAGAATACTGGAGTGGGTTGCCATTTCCTTCTCCAGTTCCCTTCCCCGCCCCCGTGCCCATCTCTCTGTCCATATATATATATATATGTTTTTCGTCCAAGTCGGTGCCTGGGGAGACCCTCAGTAACTCCCTAAACATTTGTCTGGCCCACAGGTCTTTTAAGACCGGATCCCATACTTCAGCCATTCAAAGAGCCCTGCAGTTTTCTATGTCATTTCATTTGCTTGGAGTATTATTCCGCTTCATTCTCTTTGTTGTTGTTCAGTCTCTAAGTCGTGTCCAACTCTTTTGGGACCCAGACACGGATACTGGAGTGGGTTGCCATTTCCCACTCCAGGGGATCTTCCTGACCCCGGGATCGAGCTCATGGCTTCTTCAGGGGCAAGCAGGTTCTTTAGCACTGAGCCACCGGCGAAGTGCATTCCCTTTTCTGGTGCTGTCTGAACTTGAGGATTCTGCCCAGGGAAGTGCTGATCTTGTAAACATTCTCTGTCTCTCCTCCAGCTAAGATAAACTTCCCCTCTGTGTTCCTTTGCTGCCCTCTACAGTCAATTATGGACATAGCTTTGTAGAAGCCTATGTCACTAGGTATGACATAGTTTTCCTATCTATCTTACTAGACTGTATTTCAGGATCTAGTTCATTAACAAGCATGCAGTTGCTATTTAATACTTAATAATATTTATTAAAGGATTTTTGTTGATTTAATTTTTATTTAATTATTTAATTTGCTTCTGGAACTAGAGCACCTAGATCAGTGCCTGGCTCAATAAATACTTGATGAATGAAATGAATGAATAAATGATCAAATAGGTGACAGAATGAATAAATGATTAAATCAAACATATATTTGCCTCCCCAGGTTTCCAGTACACTAAATACGGATGCCGTAGGAAAAGTGATAACAAAATGGTTCATCGCAGCTTCTGTGAGGTCAACAAAAAGCCAAAACCTATTAGAAGAATGTGCAATATTCAGGAGTGCACACATCCACTGTAAGCATTTATTTTACCTATCCTTATATACCAAGGACAAAACGAAAGGGATTTAAATGTCATTAGCTCTTTTTAGTTTTAATTTAATTTTTAGTCAAAGCTAATATGTGTACCTGCTTACAGTGATTAGATCATTTCATAGAAATTATATAAACCTTTAGTCTTGTGTTTTTTAACCATATTTCTGCTTCTCACTTTTACTTCTGCTTCTCTTCTTTATTGAAGTACAGTTGATTTACAATATTGTGTTAATTTCAGGTGTGCAAGAAAATAATTCCATTTTTTTCAGATTACCTGACTGTGTAAGTTATTACAAGATATTGAATATAGTCCCCTGTACTACACAGTAAATCCTTTCTGCTTGTCTATTTTAGGTATAGTAATTTGTATCTCTTAATCCCATACTCTTAATTTATTCCTCCTTACCCCCCTTTCCCCTTTGGTAAGCATAAGTTTGTTTTCTATGTCTGTGAATCTGTTTCTGTTTTGTATATAGATTTGTTTGTATGTGTGTGCTGTGCTTAGTCGCTCAGTCATGTCTGATTCTTTGTGACCCGATGGACGGTAGCTTGCCAGGTTCCTCTGTCCACGGGGATTCTCCAGGCAAGAATACTGGAGTGGGTTGCCATGCCCTCCTCCAGGGGATTTTCCCAACCCAGGGATCGAAACCAGGTCTCCCGCATCGCGGGTGGATTCTTTACCATCTGATCCACCAGGAACTTGACTTTATCCTTCTTGGGTCTGCTGATTTAATTACCATATATCCAGGTTTCCCTGGTGGCCAAGAGTACCTATGACTATGAAATATATACCTCTCATGTAATACCTGTCTTCAAATGAGAGTCACTTTTGAAGTCTTCAAAACTGAGTAAACTTTCTCAGTTGCCACCATTCATTCTTACTGTCAGTTGACAAACTGGGCAATCTTAAACTTTGAAAAGCAAAAACTGCCAAGGTTTTAACTTGCTTATATTTTGGTGCTGCATATTTGGGCTTCCCAGGTGGCTCAGTGGTAAAGAATCTGTCTGCCAGTGTAGGAGTCACAGGTTCAATACCTATGTTGGAGGAAAAAAAGGCAACCCACTCCAGTATTCCTGCTTGGGAAATCTCATGGGCAAAGGAACCTAGCGGACTACAATCCATGAGATGACAAGACAGCCAGACCTGACTTAATGACTAAACAGCAATAACAAGCTCCGTATATACAGAATGTTTTAAAAATGCAGAGAAAAAGTAACTTTGGAAAGGACAAATAGTATGCTTCCATTACATTCTGACAGATTGATTAACTGGAGGTAATGGATGGTGACAACCCTTTGGGATATATGTAATGAAGAACTCTCTGTAATAGTGTATCCATAGCTAATTTGGAGAGTGCTGGGACACTGACATTGAATTTGGAGGTGTAATTTGGGAATGTCCCTGAGGAAGTCTTTTTTAAAATATCTGCTTGGAAATGTTTCTATCAGGTACATTCATGGAAGTGGTTTCTGCTCAGGCACACAACTTTTATCAGGTCAATAAGGGCCTATATGAAGAAAAAAATTTTTCAAATATAATGGATATGTCAGGTAGCCTTCACAGCAACAACCATAGAGATGGAACAGAATATTAAAACACGAGTAAAGTCATGAAGTATTGAAAAAGCAGCAGCAGTCAAATCAGTTTGTCGTGGCAGGGATCAGATGGATCCTTTTTATACTTCGGTTCGATCCCTGGGTCGGGAAGATCCCTTGGAGAGGAAATGGCAATCCACTCCAGTATTCTTGCCTGGAGAATCCCATGGACGGAGAAGCCTAGTAGGTTACAGTCCACGGGGTTGCAAAGAGTCGGACACGACTGAGCGACTTCACCTCACCTCACCTCATGAGATATTTAACACCCTGAGGCAAAATAAGTTCATTGGTATTATATTTTTAGATTCCACATATAAGTGGTATCACATGATATTTGTCTTTTTCTGACTTCACTTTCTATGATAATCTCCAGGTCCATCCATGATAGTGTATATGGTATTATTTCCTACTTTTTTTGATGAGTAATAGCAATCAGTATACCACATCCTGTTTACCAGTGGGGGCTAGTTTTGAAAACTACCATCATGCCTGCATCTAACAGGAAAACCTTACGTTGATTTTCCAAAGCCCTCTGTAGATGATCCTTTCGGAACAGAGAAGGTTGCTTCAAAGTCACCGGGGAGACAGAATACCAGGCCTAAAAAATAGAGGTGTCATATCTATTTTTGTTAGAAAGTTCTGAGACTGATGCATGCACATTTCTGAAGTTGCCTCCTGGGCGGTACCTCACCCAGAGAGCAGAAAAACCTAGGCTTACGGTGCAGGAAGGGGCGCACGGTGCCCCGGGGTTTCCATGGACAATGTTAACCCCTCACCCCACCCCTGCAGCTGGGCGGCGGAAGAGTGGGAGCACTGCACCAAAACCTGCGGCACTTCCGGCTACCAGCTGCGCACGGTGCGCTGCCTCCAGCCGCTGCACGACGGCACCAACCGCTCGGTGCACAGCAAGTACTGCGCGGGCGACCGGCCCGAGAGCCGTCGGCCCTGCAACAGAGTGCCCTGCCCGGCCCCGTGGAAAACGGGGCCTTGGAACGAGGTGGGTGTGCGAACTCTGAGGGGCCGGCGGGAAGCGGGGAGTATGTGTGTGGAAGCCTGTGAAACATATTTTAATTTCGCTTCTGTATCAAGAGGGCTTGGTGTGAATGGAGAAACTGTCACATTGTGTGGAATCAGTAAGCACCTGGGCATATTAAGAAAAAAATGGTATTTTAAAACAGTGTTTGCTTGTAAGATTCATTGATGGGGGCAAGCCACATTTGGATGCTTTGGGATACAACGCTGTCTAAAAGGTGACTGATTTTCTAATATTAGTGTTGACTGTACTGTCCCTTCTAGATACGTTTCAAATCCCTAACCTTGAATTCAGGGCCCTGCCCTGTGTGACACCCCACTGCTTTGTGTGTGTGTGTGTGTGTGTGTGTAATTGAGGTATAATTGATAAAACACTACCTTAGATTCAGGTGTACAACTTAATGATTTGGTATTTGTATACATTGCAAGATAATCACCAGCAATAAATAAATAAAGCCCACAATAACTCTTCTTAATCTGTCTTCCTTTATTCCACCTCTTTGTCCTAGTCTGTCACTGTTCCAAAGACCAGCTGGTTGGAGCCTCCTCCCTTCTGGCTGACTTGCCCTTCCCTTTCTGTCTATCTGACCATCTACCCATCATCCATCAAGGCTCAGCTTCATGGTACAAAATATCACCTTCCAGGGGTGCCTTTTCTGCAGTCCTTCTTCTTCATTCCAAAAGCAGAAGCCTACCAATGGCTTGCTGATCACAGCAGTGTATCATAACTCCTGTCTTTGAGCCTGTGCTCAGCATTAGACCAAGCATTTCTCAAAAAAAAAAAAGAAGAAGAAGATACTTTGCTTCCCCAGTGCCCAGGTGGTGCCTGCCTGAATAACGTCTGTTTGGTGACTGGCTGAATCAGTGTCTCAGTCCGTGTATTAACCACAGATCTTTGATGTTTCTAAAGATTCCAAATAAGGAATTATGGGGCCATAGAAGAGTGGCTCGGAAGACAGGGACTCCAAAAAAGCACATAGAGAATGAAGGAGGAAGTGGAGAGCAGACCCAGGATGAAAGGAACAAGCCAATGAAGTTGTCTGCACAGGACTGGAAGAACTCACCTTTCACTCTTCAGAGCCCTAGAACAAGGCTTCTTCCTCTAAAGATCCTACCTAGATCAATAGCACGGCTGTTTCTGGGCTTAGAGCAGTTAGCCCCTTCCTTAAATAAATGCATTTATGGGAATAGAGTGACAGCAGTTCCAGCACAGCACATGAGTCAGTTTGCCATCTGTAAGGAAGGTGAGAGAAGGGGAAGCTCAATCCGAGATCCACTCCCTGAAAATGGACTCCATGCTGGTTTTAGGAACCCCACTCTAGTACTCTTGTCTGGAAAATGCCATGGACGGAGGAGCCTGGAAGGCTGTAGTCCATGGGGTTGCTGAGGGTCTGACACGACTGAGCGACTTCACTTTCACTTTTCACTTTCATGCATTGGAGAAGGAAATGGCAACCCACTCCAGTGTTCTTGCCTGGAGAATCCCAGGGACGGGGGAGCCTGGTGAACTGCCGTCTATGGGGTCTCACAGAGTCAGACACGACTGAAGTGACTTAGCAGCAGCAGCAGCAGAAAGTATTAACACTGTAACAATGACTTCTTCAGCATCAAATGCTTCTTAAGTACCAGACTTATCTGCTTTACATACAATGTTTCCTTTGCTTTATTTACTCCAACAATTCTGTGAGGCTTTCAGAGAAAAAGCAATGTTCCCAGGCTGGTGAAGGATGGAGCCAGGGTATATACAGGATTCTCTGTCTCCAAAGTCACTGTAACACTGCACAGCAGAGAAAGAACCCCAGAGCTGTGTATGCATGTATGCTTGTGTGTGCATGTGTGTGCCTGAGTGTGCACATGGGGAAAGGAAGAAAGGCAGTCTTGGTGGAGTAAAACATCTACAATCACAGCCTTTGTTTCTGTAGTGTTCAGTGACCTGCGGTGAGGGAACAGAGGTGAGGCAGGTCCTCTGCAGGGCCGGCGACCACTGCGACGGGGAGAAGCCTGAGTCTGTCCGAGCTTGTCAGCTGCCTCCCTGTAATGGTAGGTGTGACACTGATTGATTTCACTGCTTTGACCATGGTTAACTTTTTTCTTAATTTTGATTTTTTTAATTAATTCATTTATTTTAATTGGAGGACAATTATTTTTCTGTGATGGCTTTTGCCATACATCAATAAGAATCAGCCATAGGTATACATGTGTCCCCCCATGCTGAACCCCCTTCCCACTTCCCTCCCCTACCCTATCGCTCTAGGTTGTCCCAGAGCATTGGCTTTGAGTACCCTGCTTCATGCATCAAACTCTCACTATGACCATGTTTTTGAGCTGCAAAAAAGGAGAATTTCCTTTGGGGACAAGCTCTGGAATTCCCATTTACTTATTGAAAAATAACTTTAGGAAAACACACTTGAAATATTAGCCTAATACAGTTCTTCAAGATGGGTGTCTGAGGCAGTATCCCCTCCAGTTAGTTATCATCACCCTGCAGCCTCTATGGTCCCCAGTGGACAGTAACGCTTGGGGTGAGGGCCGTCTCACCCCATACGAAGTTTCTGTCAATTTTTGTTTCTAGAAGAAGCTACTTATTTTCTCTCTGATTTTCTTTATAGCTTCACATTATTGTTAAAGGCATAATAATGCAGAATGTTATGCAATGTTTTATTAAAATTATTCAGTTGAGACATTCAGATGATAAATGTCATTCACAAAGCCGTTTCCAATACCTGCATCCATATCCATGAAAGTGAAAGTCGCTCAGTCATGTCCAACTCTTTGCAACCCCTTGGACTACACAGTCCATGGAATTTTCCAGGCCAGAATACTGGAGTGAGTAGCCTTTCCCTTCTCCAGGGGATCTTCCCAACCCAGGGATTGAACCCAGGTCTTCTGCATTGCAGGCATATTCTTTATCAATTGAGCCACAAGGGAAGCCCAGGAATACTGGAGTGGGTAACCTATCCCTTCTCCAGTGGATCTTCCCAACCCAGGAATTGAACCCAGGTCTCCTGCATTGCAGGTGATTCTTTACCAACTGAACTATGAGGAAAGCCCAAATATTCAACAAATATGCTTGCAAAATAGGCACCTTGTACCTAGGCTAAAATTTGCTTGATCTATTCCTTTAGTATTGCAAAAACAGAGTCACTTCTTTATTTTAAAGTGCAGATCTTCCTCCATTTACAGGAGAGTTATATCCTGATAAACTCTTTCTGAGTTGAAAATACATTCAGTCAAAAATACATTTAATACAACTAATTTACAAAACAGGGCTTCCAAAGTGGCTCAGTGATAAAGAACCTGCTGGCCAATGCAAGAGATGTAGATTCCATCCCTAGGTGGGGAAGATTCCCTGAAGGAGGAAATGGCACCCACTCCAGTTTTCTTGCCTGGAGAATTCCATAGACAGAGGAACTTGGTGGGCTAGGGTCTCAAAAAGTCAGACATGACTGAGCATGCATGCATATCTCATCGCATGGGCACAACTTACTGAACACCATGCCCTAGCCTTAAACATGCTCTTAACACTTATGTTAGCCTACACTTGGGCAAAACCATCTAACTCAAAGCCTATGAGTAGTTGTCTGGGTACAGTATGATTAAAAGTTGTTTGCCCTGGTGATCACCTGACTGACTGGGAGCTGCGGCTGCTGCCCTGCCCAGCATCATGAGAGGATCATTCCATTTATCACTAACCCAGAAAAGATCCAAATTCAAAATTTGAAGTACAGTTTCTACTGAATGAATATGGCTTTCATGCCATTGTGAAATCCATAAATCAAAAGTGGAACTGTCATGAGTCCGGGATGTCTGTGTAATTCAATTTGCTGTTGTAATAAATAGCATATACTGGACGGTTTCAGCTTCTATAACTCTGTCCCCTTCTTCCTTTTCTGTCACTCTCTCTACATCTGCCTGTGTGCTGTCTGTCTCGTTTTGTGTCTCCACTACACTCTCCTCTCATTTCCTCTGTGGGTCTCACTCCCCGTTTCTGATTTGCTGTCACCTGCTGTTTGTGGGTCGCTCACGTTCTGTGTACTCCACACATGCTTTTTTCCACTCACTTTTTCTTCTCTCCCTCTCTCACTCTCTTCCTCTCCTAGTCTCCCTTCCTCCTCCTCATCTCTCTTTCCCTTTCCCCGTCTCTCTCTCCCCATGTCTTCCTGACTTCTTTTTCTTCATTTCCCTCTTTTTCTTCATGATACCCCCTCATCCTTCCCTATCTGGCACATGTGTCTAAAAGCGTCCTTCTTTCTCCTCCACTTTTATCTATCCTTTCCTCCCCTCTCCCTGTCTCTGCCACTCCTCCTGTGTCTCTCCATCTTCCCATCTCTTCCCTTCTTCCCTATCTCTTGTCTTCCCTGCCTTCTTTCTTTCCCAACCCCCGGTGTCCCTTCCCTCCTGACTCTCTGTGCCTGTCTCTCTCTCTCTCTCCCTTCCTATTCTCCCATTACCTGTCTAATCTTCCTTGTGAATTATCCCTCTGCACCTTTCCCTTTGATAATGTGGGGTGGCATGAACAAGTATGACCATGAGGGGGAGACAAAGGACTTACATACTTAATCATTTTTCTCTGGAAAGAATATTTGAAAGTTCAAAGCACAAGTCAAAGCCAAAATAACAAACTTACCTACCTACTCAGAAGCTGTAAAATTTGCTGTCACTGTAATATTTTACTCTTATAGAAGTGTTACTGTCAGAAGGCTAAACACTTTGTGAGTAAGCTTTATTGACCTTAATAACTGGTAGAGCTGTATATTTCTGCAAATATGCCCAATTGTCAGCAGGTATGTGCTTGATTCTCTTCCTTAATCCAAAAAAAAAAAAAAAAAACATTATATACATAGAAAGACATAAGCATAGAAAAAAATAATTTGTATACAATAAGGGATTGATACTTGGCATAAAACCCATTAATTTGCAGGGATTTACAACCTAATTAGGATTACAACCTAATTCTTTTCTAATATGAGATATTTAAATCCATCCTACTGTATCATAGGTGTGTAAATATCAGGCAAAAACAAGTCATCTTAGAGTTTAGGAAGTATACATGATATTCTAACTCTAACAAAGGTGATAAGGTTAATCTCTATTGGTCTTGCCAACTGACCCTCCTTTTTTGATTACCCCCTCAAACTTTAGAAAAGGGATTCAATTTCTTTGGCAAGTTATATAGCAAGTTCCTTACCCAGCAATGTAGAATTACCCAACATTACATTGCCATTGTGATTGTATTACATAAATGCCACAATTTATAATTCTTTGCATTTATTATTTGGATATGAGATCAGTATTCTGTGTTGGACTATGCACATGGGCTCTGCATAGAATATGCCCTGGAATGGCTAAAAAGAAGTACAGCCTTTCTATGAACTCAACGTTTGGATTTTTTGAAATCTAATTCTTACAACTTATGATTAATAAAATTTTAAAATAGTGGAAACAGTATGTACAAACACACCTACCAAGTGTTTTATAAATGGTACTTAGTATTCTTTAAAGTACTGTCAATTTGATAAAATTAACCATGTATTATTCATAAGAAAGTTGGCACATGTTACCCAGATTTGTGCTTTCAAATAACAAATAACCTGAGAACATTCAATGGTAAACATGAAACTGTTGCTTCACTCTGGAGAATATTCTCTGAATCAAAATTGTATCTTGATTTTTCTTTTAGTAATACAGTTTTAAGATTTAATATGTTCCAACAGATCTTTAGTATTTTTTATTTTCAATTTAAAATTAATATAGAGACTATCATAAAGACAGAACTATCATAAAATTTTAAAAAACAGATGCCTCTATATATCTTAAAAGTATGATAAATTCAATATTCTATTTTCTAAAATCAGAAATACATTCCTAAGAAGAAAAAAATACCCTTGATCTGAAGACTCTTGATGAGAATGTGAAAGTGCTGGTCAATTCAAGTGCTTTGCACAGAGAGAACAACTTTTTTTAGTAAACTTATTCTAATATTCATATTTTAACTCAAAGGCTCATGTGGAAAACACCCATCAGTGTTAGATCTTAGTTAAATCTTTTTATATTCATAAACAATTTTCATGCTTTTCCTCCTTTTATTTATTTTTAATTATATATATTTTTATATTTAAAATGAAATACAGTTGGCATACAATATTATGTCATTTCATTATGAAATGAGGACCACAAAAAGTCTGTCCCCATACAAAGTTATCACCATATGACTGGCCATATTGGGACATCCCTATGGCTTATTTATTTTGTAATTGGAGGTTTATACCTCTTTGTCTCCTTCACCTATTTTGCCCCTCCAAAAGCAACCACTCCCTTGTTCTCTCAATTTATGATTCTGTTTGTTTTTTTTTTTAGATTCCACATATAAGTGAGTTCATACAATATATATCCTTTTCAGTCTGTCTTATTTACTTAGCATAATGCCCTCTAGCTCCATGCATATTGTCCACCGTTTATGTTTGGACATATGTCTTATTTTGTTTTTCTTTGAATCTCTGTAGATGAGCCATGTTTGGGAGATAAGTCCATCTTCTGTCAAATGGAAGTACTGGCACGATACTGCTCCATACCAGGTTATAACAAGTTATGTTGTGAGTCCTGCAGCAAGCGCAGTAGCACCCTGCCGCCGCAGTACCTTTCAGAAGCTGCTGAAACTCATGATGATGCTATCCTTAACCCCAGTGACCTCCCCGGATCTCTAGTGATGCCTACATCTTTGGTTCCGTACTATTCAGAGACTCCTGCTGAAAAGAAGAAATCTTTAAGCAGAATCTCTTCCATAGCAGGTCCAAATGAGCATGCTGCTTTCAGGCCAAACAGAAAATCCAATGGTGCTAACTTATCCCAGAGACAAGCACAGCCACCAGAAAATAAAACTCTGGGACCAGCCACCCTACCCACCAAGAGTGGCCACCTCAGTTCATCTCCACAACTGGCTGCTGCCCCCTTCCTTGCAGCCAGTGATTCCATAGGTGCTTCTTCTCAGGCAAGAACCTCAAAGAAAGATGAAAAGCTTGTTGACAAGAGACGTCCGCTAAGATCATCCACGTCGGAAAGATGAGCAAGTGAAGCCAAAAGGCTCGACGTCAGTGAAAAATCTGGAGGACCTGCCTCTCTCCATGGTGCATACAGCTTGTTTAAAGTGGAACTCCCCATAAATCATCAGCTCATTTTCTCTGTGAGTGGAAGAAAAAAAAGTGCTGGTTCACTTTCTAGTTGCTTTCATCCTCCTTTTGTTCTGCCTCGACTCATTTACCAGAATTCATTGGAAGAAAGCACCAAAGATTATTGAGCGGAGGAAAGTAAGTTGCTAGGTGTGTGGGTCATTTTCTAAAGCAGGAAAGGGACTGGAACCAGTTGTGGGTATCAGCTGATTTCTTTTTTAATTTTAAAAAATTACAGCAAAAAGAAAAAAGAGATGCCAATGGTTTACACTTTAACAAAAAGTTTTGGAGCAAAGAATTCTTAGACTTGTATTCCTATTTATCTATATTAGAAATATTGTATGAGCAAATTTGCAGCTGTTTGTGTAAATACTGTATATTGCAGAAATCAGTATTATTTTAAGAGATGTGTTCTCAAATGATTGTTTACTGTGTTACATTTCTGGATGTTCTAGGTGCCTGTCATTGAGTATTGCCTTATTTGACATTGTATGAGTTGATTTTCAAAGGAGAATATTACAAAGAAGTTAGAATTGCAGCTACTGACAATACAAAGGGTTGTGTTGTGTGGTTTTGTTTGATCAACAATGTGACACGTAAATTAGAGAAAAAGAATAGATAAGCTGCAGATATTACCTTCCATCCTTTAAATAAAGAAGAATAAGATTAGCGTACTTGTAGTCACAGGGAACAGAGACCAGTAAATGAGCCCATGCAAGACAAAGCAGAAACCTTTTTACCAGGGCTTCAATAGACACCATTGATTGTCCTCTGTTCCTGTGTTGTTTTTAATCATCCCATTGTTGACATATACAAATGTGTATACTCAGTGTACTGTAATAATAATGAAAAATGTTCTGAGATCATTTGTATGTTGGTAGCTGAGAAAAGCATCATGAAACTAGAGTAACACTCAAATAGAGTAGGGCTGTAGGGCTCTAGAAGCAGGTTCAAGAAAGTATTTGTCAATGGTTGCGATATTTATTTTCCGCATGGTTCATATTCACATGCTCACAACCACAATGCATCTGACTGCAATAATGTGCTAGTAATTTATGTCAGTGATCAGTTTACTTACAGTGAAGCCAGAAATTCCAGGGAGTAGATGTAAAGTATCTGTATATAGAATTCAGAACTGAAGATATTTATTAAAATTTGATTTTTTTCTTGATAGTATTTTTATGTACTAAATATTTACTCTAATACCAATGACATTTGGTAAACTAGAGAGAGATAATTAGAGCTGCATGCTTTGTTCTGTACATAGAGGAGAAATTTAAGCAAACTAAAGCAGCCAAATCAAAGAACTAAATTTGAACAAAATTGATGTTATGCAAACCTTTTGCAATTTTAGAGGAGCTGATGCAAAGTTGGTAACTTGTTCCCCTTCAGTGAAACATAAAATTGTATGGGCTCAGACAGCTAGCTGTTTAATGAAATAGTAAATTAGAAACACCAGAAAAGAAGTATGTGAAAGAAATTAGTATTTCATGAATTACACTTTAAAGGGAAATAAAAAGATAAATGTTGTCAGCATAATGATTTTGAAGTCAGTTTCTGAACCATCTAAAAATACAGTTTGCAAACTAAAATGTAAATATGTTACTCAACACAGAGAATGTGCAAAAACATTTTGCATTTTAATCATGGTAAAAATAACAGCTTCATCTATTGACTCTATACCTCTAAAGAATCGCTGCTACTTAGTGCAAGACTTTTGAAGGTCAAATGAATTAGGTGAATTCCAGATTGTAAATCTCTGAGCCTCAAGCAGAAATCTTTTTTTTCTTCCCTAAAATTTCAGAATGAAATTCTCTCTAGTTCGCTTGTGTGTGCATGCATCTAGTCCACAGGGGATTACAAAGAAAGCTGGTCACACACATACACCTCTCATAAAGATGTATATATTCATTATACTTCTGATCTTTGAGCTTCCTTTTCTACTAAGCTAAAAATTCCTTCTTATCAAAGTGTACACTACTGATGCTGATTGTTGTATTGGGAGCACGTAGCAATAAAAATGTTAACAAAGTATAGACCTGGCTCAATTGAAATTTTTATCATTAGATTCATCACTGAGGAATGGTAACCAAGTTCTTTCCTGCTATAAAGTGAAACAGTATCAAGTTCAATTGCTACTTGTACTTTCTCCAAAGGGGCTCAAAGAAAGTGACAGGGGCTCTTCTTTTCACATCAGGGTGCATCATACTATTTTTTACAAAAGAAAATAAGAGGCTATGAGGTGACTTTTTTTTTTGCCTAAATCCATTCCACAGAACTTGAAGAGAGAGAAAGTGGCAATAATGCTAATGGGATAAGAAGGTAAAGGGGGTCCTTCTAGTTTTAAAATGTGTCATCTCGGGATAGTTTTTAGAAAAGCTACCATCAGCTCTGAACCCTGAGGACTGATGGAAACACATGACCCATGACTCAGGAGGACCATCCAGAGGAGGGGGCTTCATCATGTAACAAGGAGATACAGTGTTGCCGTAGTTTCTAGTCTAAGCTGCAAAGGCAGAGGACTCAGGTTTGCACCCCACCTACCACTTCATGCCTGAATTGATCTTGGGTGCTCTAACTAGATTTCAGTCTCCTCATCTGCCAAATAGGAGGCAGAATTATCAAATTTCACTGTGGAAATGCTGTTAAAAATGAGCTTAAGTAAAACTGTTAGCCAAACCCTAACCTATACTAATTCAAAATAAATATCAACTTCGTCATTGTGGTTTCCCCAATCTCCTCATCATCTTCAGTTCAATTCAGTTCAGTTGCTCAGTCATGTCTGACTCTTTGTGACCCCATGAACTGCAGCATGCCAGGCCTCCCTATCCATCACCAACTCCCGGAGTTTACCCAAACTCATGTCCATTGTGTCGGTGATGCCATCCAACCATCTCATCCTCTGTCGTCCCCTTCTCCTCCTGCCCTCAATCTTTCCCAGCATCAGGGGCTTTTCCAGTGAGTCAGCTCTTTGCATCAGGTGGCCAAAGTATTGGAGTTTCAGCTTCAACATCAGTCCTTCCAATTAACACCCAGGACTGGTCTCCTTTAGGATGGACTGGTTGGATCTTCTTGCAGTCCAAGGGACTCTCAAGAGTCTTCCAAAAGCATCAATTCTTCGGCACTCAGCTTTCTTTATAGTCCATCATTTTCACTATGTAGCAAAATCACAGCATTTTTTTTAGACTCTGCAACTTGCTTGGCTTTTGGTCCCCATGTCTCATTAATGGTGGTAGAGAACAAAGTTTCAGGATCAAAAGACAAACAATTTAGCTTTAAAAATTGATGGGAAGGACAAACTATTTGCCAATAATCTCCGATCATTGATTTGAAAGAATTTTAGCAGAATATACCCACACTCCCTTTATGAACAATAAATAATGAAACTAAGGAATAATTATGTATCTCTGCAAAGATGGGAAGTGGTACAATAATGCCCAAAATTATTAGCAAATAAAGCATTTCTCATGTATTGACATTAATTAATACACTTTGTAAAAATGTCAAGTTATTCCTTTCTACATATTATGAAGCCACTGAAATATAAGATATAAGAGAAAAAAAATAATTGGAATGATGAAAACATAGAAAAGGATAATACTTGTTTTTAAAAATACTAAAGAGTTAAAAAGTAAAATGCTAAAGTAAGACTGCATTCAGTCAATTCAGTTCAGTCACTCAGTTGTGTCCAACTCCTTGGGAACACATGGACTGCATCACGCCAGGCCTCCCTGTCCATCACCAACTCCCAGAGCTTGCTCAAACTCGTGTCCATCAAGTTGGTGATGCCATCCAAACATCTCATCCTCTGTCATCTACTTCTCCAGGCTTCAATCTTTCCCAGCATCAGGGTCTTTTCCAATTAATCAGTTCTTTGCATTAGGTGGTCAAAGTATTGGAATTTCAGTTCAACATCAGTCCTTCCAATGAATATTCAGGATTGATTTCCTTTAGAATAGACTGGTTGGATCTCCTTGCAGTCCAAAGGACTCTCAATAGTCTTCTCCAACATCACAGTTCAAAAGCATTAATTCGGTGCTCAGCTTTCTTTATAGTCCAACTCTCACATCCATATATGACTACTGGAAAAACCATGGCTTTGATTATATGGACCTTTCATGTAGGTTGGTCATAGCTCTTCTTCCAAGGAGCAAGCGTCTTTTAATTTCATGGCTGCAGTCACCCTCTGCAGTGATTTTGGAGCCCCCCAAAATAAAGTCTGTCACTGTTTGCATTGTTTCCCCATCTGTTTGCCATGAAGGAAAAGAAGTTCCCCCATTATCTTTGCCATGAAGATGGGACCAGATGCTATGATCTTCATTTTTGGAGTGTTGAGTTTTAAGCCAACTTTTTCACTCTCTTCTTTCACTTTCATCAAGAGGCTCTTTAGTTCTTTTTCACTTTCTGCCATAAGAGTAGTGTTATCTGCATATCTGAGGTTATTGATATTTCTCCCGGCTATCTTGATTCCAGCTTTTGCTTCATCCAGCCCGGCATTTTGCATGAAGTACTCTGCATATAAGTGAAATAAGCAGGGTGACAGTATACAACTTGGGCATGTTTCTTTCCCAATTTGGAACCAGTTTGTTGTTCCATGTCCAATTCTAACTGTTGCTTCTTAACCAGCATATAGATTTCTCAGGAGGCAGGTAAGGTGGTCTGGTATTTCCATCTCTTTAAGGATTTTCCACTGTTTGTTGCGATCCACACAAAGGCTTTGGCATAGTCAATAAAGCAGAAGTAAATTTATGATCCAGAGGATGTTGGCAATGTGATCTCTGGTTCCTCTGCCTTTTCTAAATCCAGCTTGAACATCTGGAAGTTAACAGTTCACATACTGTTGAAGCCTTGCTTGGAGAATTTTGAGCATTACTTTGCTAGCCTGAGAGGTGAGTGCAATTGTGAGTTAGTTTGAACATTCTTTGGCATTGCCTTTCTTTGGAATTGGAATGAAAACTGACCTTTTCCAGTCCTGTGGCCACTGCTGAGTTTTCCAAATTTGCTGGCATATTGAGTGAAGCACTTTCATAGCATCATCTTTTAGGATTTGAGATAGCTCAACTGGAATTCCATCACCTCCACTAGCTTTGTTCATAGTAATGCTTCCTGAGGCCCACTTGACTTCACGTTCCAGGATGTCTGGCTCTAGGTGAGTGATCACACCATCGTGATCGTCTGGGTCAGGAAGATCTCTTTTGTATAGCTCTTCTGTGTATTCTTGCCATCTCTTCTTTATATCTGCTGCTTCTGTGAGGTCCATACCATTTCTGTCCTTTATTGTGCCCAGCTTTGCATGAAAAGTTCCCTTGGTATCTCTAATTTTCTTGAAGAGATCTCTAGTCTTTCCCATTCTATTATTTTCCTCTCTTTTCATTGATTACTGAGGAAGGCTTTCTTATATTTTCTTGCTATTCTTTGGAACTCTGCATTCAGATGTTTATATCTTTCCTTTTCTCCTTTGCCCTTAGCTTCTATTCTTTTCTCAGCTATTTGTAAGGCCTCCTCAGACAAACATTTTGGCCTTTTTTGCATTTGTTTTTCTTGGGGATGGTCTTGATCTCTGCCTCCTGTACAATGTCACAAACCTCCATCCATAGTTCTTCAGGCACTCTGTCTATCCGATCTAATCTCTTGAATCTATTTGTCACTCCCACTGTAAAATTGTAAGGGATTTGATTTAGGTCATACATGAATGTCTAGTGTCTAATGTCTAATGTTTTCCCTACTTTCTTCAATTTAAGCCTGAATTGACAATAAAGCCTTCACAATCTGCTCCCAGTCGGCTCCCAGTCTTATTTTTGCTGACTGTATAGAGCTTCTCCATCTTTGTCTGCAAAGAATATAATCAACCTGATTTCAGTATTGACCATCAAGTGATGTCCAGGTATGGAGTCTTCTCTTGTGTTGCTGGAAGAGGGTGTTTGCTATGACCAGTGCATTCTCTTGACAAAACTCTCCCTGCTTCATTTTTTATTCCAAGGCCAAATTTGCCTGTTACTCTAAGTATCTCTTGACTTCCTACTTTTGCATTCCAGTCCCCTATGATGAAAAGGACATCTTTTTTGGGTGTTAGTTCTAGAAGGTCTTGTAGGTCTTCATAAAACCATTCAACTTCAGCTTCTTCAGCACTATTAGTTGGGGCATAGACTTGGATTACTGTGATATTGAATGGTTTGCTTTGGAAATGAACAGCAATCATTCTGTCATTTTTGAGGTTGCATCCAAGTACTGCATTTTAGACTCTTTTGTTGACTATGATGGCTACTCCATTTCTTCTAAGGTATTCTTGCCCACAGTAGTAGATATAATAGTCATCCGAATTAAATTCCCTGATTCCAGTCCATTTTAGTTCACTGATTCCTAAAATGTCAATTTTACTCTTGCCATCTCCTGTTTGACCACTTCCAAATTGTCTCAATTCATGGACCAAACATTCCAGGTTCCTATGCATTACTGTTCTTTACAGCATTGGATTTTAATTCCATCACCAGTCACATCCACAACTGGACGTTGTTTTTGCTTTGGCTCCATCTCTTCATTCTTTCTGGAGTTATTTCTCCACTGATCTCAAGTAGCATACTGGGCACCTACTGACTTAGGGAGTTCATCTTTCAGTGTCATATCTTCTTGCCTTTTCATACCATTCATGGGGTTCTCAAGGTAAGAATACTGAAGTGGTTTGCCATTCCCTTCTCCAATGGGCCACATTTTGTCAGAACTCTCCACCATGATCCATCTGTCTTGGGTCACCCCACACGGCATGGCTCATAGTTTCACTGAGTTAGACAAGACTGTGGTCTATGTGATCAGTTTGATTAGTTTTCTGTGATTATAGTTTTCATTCTGTCTGCCTTCTGAGGGATAAGCATTAGAGGTTTATGGAAGCTTCCTGGTGGGAGAGACTGACTGGGGGGGAAACTTGTTCTGATGGGCAGGGCCATGTTCATTAAATCTTGAATCCAATTTTCTGTTGATGGGTGGGGCTGTGTTCCCTCCCTGCTGTTGACTTGAGACCAAACTATGGTGGAGGTAATGAAGGTAATGGTGACCTCCTTCAAAAGATCCCATGTATGCACTGCCACACTCAGTGCCCCCGACCCTGCAGCAGGGCACCACAGACCTACACCTCCGCCAGAGGCTCCTGGATACTCACTGGCAAGTCTGGATCAGTCTCTTGTGGGGCTCACTGCTCCTTTCTCCTGGGTCCTGGTGCACACAAGGTTTTGTTTGTGCCCTCCAAGAGTTTGTTTCCCAAGTCTTGTGTAAGTTCTGGTGGCACTATGGTGGGATTAATGGTGACCTCCTCCAGGAGGGCTTAATGTCAGGTCTACTGTACCCAGATTCCCTGTCCCTGCGACGGGCCACTGCTGACCCATACCTCCATAGGAGACACTAAGACACTCAAAGGCAGGTCTTGCTCAGACTCTGTGGGATCTCCTGGTGCTCGTGAGGTTTTGTTTGAGCCCTCTGAGCATCTCTGGTGCGTATGGGGCTTGGAGTTTTATTCTAAATGAGATTTCGCCCCTTGTGGCTCAGCTGATAAAGAATCTGCCTGCGATGCAGAAGACCTGGGTTCAATCCCTGCATTGGGACGATCCCCTGGAGAAGGAAACAGCTACCCACTCCAATATTCTGGCCTGGAGAATTCCATGGACTATCCATGGGGTCCCAAAGAGTCTGATATGAGTGAGCAACTTTCACTTCACTTCATAAAAGTGAATAAAACTGCATAAAATGATGTAAAATATCAGATGCATAAGTAAAATATAACAAATAGGCATTATTAACACATCAATTAATACATTAGAAAACATTCTGAGCCCAGGCATTTTTGAATAATACACTTTGAGCTAGTGAGCTAATTTATTTAAAATATTCCTATCAACAAAAACATAATCTACTGAAATAAATTTGTCAACAAAAGCACAAATTCTAAACCAAAACAAAGTATTATAAATTCTGCAAACTCATTATAGAGTTTACCGAAGAATTGGAATAACCCCTAAATTTCTCCCATCCTGACTTATGGCAGGGGTGTAAAAAGGTTACTCATCTACTTCCCTGGTGACTCTAGTGTTACTTCATTAAAATGGTTGGTCAGAAAGGCTGCTCTTTTCCAATCAACTCATAGTTTTAGTTAAATTGTTGATTTGACCAATTAGCTTTTAATCACCTGCTGCTGCTGCTGCTGCTAAGTCGCTTCAGTTGTGTCCGACTCTGTGCGACCCCACAGATGGCAGCCCATTGGGCTCCGCCATCCCTGGGATTCTCCAGGCAAGAACACAGGAGTGGGTTGCCATTTTTAATCACCTGATTGCTAGCAATTTCCCTGGGGCTGAGTAGTGTTGCCTGTCTTTTTCAACTATCACCTCCCCCCCAAAAATACTTTGATGTCAAGGAAGAAAATAATTATTCACACACAAGTGTTATTCACACTCAGATCACAAGTGTTAATATTCTACTCTATAGTATCATTCCCAAAGCTTAAACCAAAAAAAAAAAAAAGCAAACAAAGTTCTTCTACAATGCTCTACTGAATAAACACATAAAATAACAAAGTGGGAAGGGTATCCAAAAAAGAGGAGATATATGTACAATATGGCTGATTCACTTTGCTATAGAACAGAAACTAACACAACATTGTAAAGCAACTACACTCCAATAATTTTTTTTTTTTTTTTTAAGGAAAATACTTAACTATCACTTGCCATCATCTCTTTTCAGGATATAGTGAAAGAGACTCCCGGTGGCTGAATTGAAGACACTTAGATGGCTGCAGTCCATGGGTCGCTAAGAGTCTGACCCGACTGAGCGACTTCACTTTCGCTTTTCACTTACATGCATTGGAGAAGGAAATGGCAACCCACTCCAGTGTTCTTGCCTGGAGAATCCCAGGGACAGGGGAGCCTGGCGAGCTGCCGTCTATGGGGTCGCACAGAGTCGGACACGACTGAAGCGACTTAGCAGCAGCAGCAGCAGGGGAAAACTGGGGTCCACAGAAAAGTGCCTCCTAGGGGAGGAAAGCATTAGAACCCTGGAGAGAGGAACCTGGAGTTTGGGGGGCAACATAGAGAACTTCAAGAAGCAGGTGTGTGAAAGTGAGGATTCTTTTATAAAGAATTTTAAAAAATACTTGTTTTTGTTCTATGGCAACCACCACTCTCCTCCCCACTCACAGAGACATTCCACAAGACTTTAGTAAAACTGCTTTTGGAGTCTTTTGAATGCTACACTGTGCAGAAACAAGGAGGGAATGTAGGGGTGTGTGTGTGTATGAGAGAGAGAGAGAGACAGAGATATAGAGACAGAGAAACAGAGAAAGAGAGCACGCGTGAGATTGGCATGTAATAAATGGTAAGTTAATACCATAACCATGGATGAGACTGTCCACATGGTAACAGAAATTGCTATTTTGTTGTGCTGGCTGGTTTCTACTATACTTTTTACTTCATGGCTGTCAACCACATACTTGTGACCTGGTGAATTAAGATACAACAGTTCTCCTATATCTAAATTTAATCTCTAATAATTAAACACTCCCTCTAAGATAAAACTGGCATGCTTCAGTATTGCAGGAGGCTCGAGAAATCTGTACGTAGATGCTTCTAGGGGTGCTGTGTCAGAAAAACATGACCACCTATAAATGGTACAAATTGCCTGTTACTTTAAAGAACATAAGCTGCTGCTGCTAAGTCGCTTCAGTCGTTTCCGACTCTGTGTGACCCCATAGACGGCAGTTCACCAGGCTCCCCCGTCCCTGGATTCTCCAGGCAAGAACACTGGAGTGGGTTGCCATTTCCTTCTCCAGTGTGTGAAGGTGAAAAGTGAAAGTGAAGTCACTCAGTCGGGTCCGACTCTTGGCGACCCCATGGACTGCAGCCCACCAGGTTCCTCCGTCCCTGGGATTTTCCAGGCAAGAGTACTGGAGTGGAGTGCCATTGCTTCGGGTTACATGTGCTTTAATTTGCTTCCTGGGGGTCCCAGAGGCTGCTCTCCAGGCGGAGGCACTAGGCTGGGCTCTCCTGCAGCGGGCCCCCCACACCAGCCCTGCAGACCCTCGGGAAGGGCCGTGTCCTCCTCCAGGCCGCCCGTGCCCTCCACGAGCTCCTCGTAGGTGATCTTCTCGGTGAATGGCAGCTCCACATGTCGGCCCGCTCCATCACCTCCTTCTCCAGCAGCCGCCTGCCCACCTTGTCCACCTGCTCGCGGCAGCATGTGAGCAGGTCCAGGGTGCGCGCATGCGAGGAGCCAATGAGCCGATGCACCTCCGCGTCTATGCGCTGGGCGGTGGCTTCGCTGAACGGCTTCTTCACCAGCGCCTCGCCTGGCCGCGGGAGATCGAAGGACAACTGGCCCAGCTTCTCAGTCATAAAGTAATATAAATGAAACAATAAATATAGTATGCTCATGTATGGATGTGAGAGTTGGGCTGTGAAGAAAGCTGAGCACCAAAGAATTGATGCTTTTGAACTGTGGTGTTGGAGAAGACTCTTGAGAATCCCTTGGACTGCAAGGAGATCCAACCAGTCCATCCTAAAGGAGATCAGTCCTGGGTGTTCATTGGAAGGACTGATGCTGATGCTGAAACTTCAGTACTTTGGCCACCTCATGCGAAGAGTCGACTCATTGGAAAAGACCCTGATGCTGGGAGGGACTGGGGGCAGGAGGAGAAGGGGACGACAGAGGATGAGATGGCTGGATGGCATCACTGACTTGATGGGCATGAGTTTGAGTGAACTCCAGGAGTTGGTGATGGACAGGGAGGCCTGGCGTGCTGCGATTCATAGGGTCACAAAGAGTCAGAGACGACTGAGCGACTGAACTGAACTGAAAGGGCAGTATCAATAAAAATTTCCACACCTTAAATTAAGAACGGAAACAGGTACCCAGTGCTTTATAAAGTGTTATGCTCAACATGTTTTATTCCTAAGTAGCCTATTAGCACATTACTAGTTGTACCCTAGGTATCAGTAGAATCTACATTTTACAAACGAAGAGATCGTAGCAAGACTGATCATGTAAACTGCCAGAACTAGTACAGAGACTGTACAAAGCTAGTAAGCTGGAGAGAAACTGTACAAAGCTAGTAAGCTGGAGAGAAAGTTCCAAGACCAGGTGTTCTGGCTCCAAACCCCTTGCTCTAGCTCTCCACTATCTCATTGTTAGTGAAGACAAATGCCATCCACTAAATTTATACCGTCCATCACTTTTTTGATAGATATTTTCAATTATATACTTCTCTTATAGGTGATTTTCTTTCTTTTTTCTTTTTTTTTTTTGCAGAAAATGTGCATACCAAAAGACTTACATTTTTTTCCAAAATGTGCTTGTTCTTTCATCTAAATGTTTGTTTTGTTTTTTTGTTGTTTGTTAATTTCAAATTTTGCCATTTCCTGCCATTTTGAGTCCTGGTTTTTTCTGTCTCATTACATCAATCTCAGTTTTACCTTTTTCTCATCACACATGGTTGGCAGGTACTTTAAGAACTGGATCTCTATGCCTGTTGTTTTTACTTTTTTCAAAGATTCATTGCAAAATTTTAATATAATCATAATTTATCATATTGAAGGAAATTTATGCTTAGTGAGCTTTTGTAAGCAGAACTTGGAGTTAAGACAGCATTGCTAATTATATATATGTTTTATTTTTATTAAAAGTTTCCTTATATGTTGCATTCTGTTTTAAAAAACACTTAAAGTGGGACCCTAAACTTCTTCAAAAACATAATTCATCTTTTTATCCTTGGGAGTCCTGTTTTCTAAACTAGAATTAGAGGTCTACGTAAGGGCATTTAAGGGGTATTTTACAATCTGCATTCATTTGGTTTGTATCTTAGAATATCCTCCTTTAAAATTGCAACAAATAATTTGTAGAGAGTACCAGGAGTGGTATATATTTTGACAGCTATTAAAAAAAACATAAATTCAGGGTGAATAATACTTTTTTAACACAAGGCAGTCCATATATATACATATTCTGAGTATGTTCACTTGTCACATAAGAAATCAATGTCAATGCCAAAGAAAGAAAAATAAATTATCTTTTTGCTAAAAGACCTCTTGATAATATTTTTCTTTGATCATTATATCATTTAACTTTGAGTTCACTCACCAATCAAAGCCTTTTTTCCCATAACAATTGTACCAGTAATATTTAACAACTACCAAATATCAAAAGAATAGGAATCAGTGAAAGTTTTTGTGTGGATATGTATTCTATACATATTTACCTGATATTGTCAAGCAACAAGATAAGTTTTGCAGCTAGATGAAGTTAGTTTCTTACCAATGAGATAACTTATAATCAATTTTTGGAAAATTTTCTTTAATAATGTATGTTCTTCTTCCACTCTTTACATAGAAAAAAAGAAATATTATTTAAATCATGACTTTTATCTATAACATTCATTATTTTTATGGAATTTTAATCTTTATCCTTTTTGTTCATTTTAAGCCATGATGATTTAAGCAGCGGTGACTTCTGTTATTGTGTTACTTCAATCATTCCTATGTCCATTCATTTTTTCATTTATTATTCAACACCCTAGCATCTAGCATTGTACTGCAATAAAACTTTGGGCCCCAGAAACTTTACAGTGCAATGTAAGAGAAGACAAGTAATAAAAATAATATTTTATTATTAGAAAGGTAGTTAAAAGTCTGTACATGGCACAATGGAAATATAGAAGAGGTCAGTATGGGGGAGTCAGAAAAAGTGTGAGATAATTTTACATTATGAATAGCAGTTAAAAGAATGGGGAAAGGGTATGGAGCTTGAGGAAGGAATAGATTGGTATAAGAGGCAGCATGTGCAAAGGCCCAGAGTTATGAGAAACCAAATAAACTAAAGGAGGAAGATGATGTGATCCAGTTCCTATCTTTAGAGAAATAACTCTGGCATTGCTCTTAATCTTTTCTGGTTTTGAATTTCCAATATGCTGTACTTGGTGGTCATATGAATAAGTATTTAAAAACTAAAAAATAAGACTTGATAAATGAAGCTTGAGACTTCCCTGGTGTTCCAGTGGTTAAGACTTTATACTTCCAATGTATGGGGCCTTGGTTCAATCCCTGGTCAGGTAACCAGATCCTGCATGGCTCAAGAAGATTTCACACGTTACAATGAAGATCCAGCACAGCCAAATTTAAACAAACAAACAAACAAACAGATGAGGCTAATAATGCTTGTTGTCATGCAAGGACTTTATAATTCATTTTTTCTACTCAATATTCTGGGAGTTAGAGGTTTATGAAGTCATATGCTTAAGTCAAAAGTCAAGGCAATCTATTGTCACATTGTAAATATTTCCTAATGTAAACTTACTAATTTACTAAATATTTACTAACTCTTGCTTAAGGATAATAGTTATATTTGTAAATTAAACTCAGCATTATATTCTCAAAATTATATATAATTATACACACATTTGTTTGTTATACATGGGTCTTCCCAGGTGACTGTGGTAAAGAATCTGCCTGCCAGTGTAGGAGATGAAGGAGACATGAGGTCAATCCCTGGGTTGGGAAGATCCCCTGGAGGAAGAAGTGGCAACCTACTCTCATATTTTTACTGGGAAAATCTCATGGGCAGAGGAGCCTGGTGGATGGCAGTTCATGGGGTTGCAAAGAGCCAGACACAACTTAGTAACTGAGCTTGTATGCAGGTTGTATTTTGTTATTGTTCAGCCACTAAGTCACGTCTGACTCTTTGAGACCTCATGGACTATAGCACTCCAGGCTGTTCACTATCTTTTGGAGTTTGCACAAGTCATGTTCATTGAGTTGGTGATGCTGTCTAACCATCTCATCCTCTGCTGATCCCTTCTCCTTTTGCCTTCAATCTTTTCCAGCATCAGGGGGTCTTTTCCTGAGTTGGCTCTTCACATCAGGTGGCCAAAGTATTGGAGCCTCAGTATCAGTCCTTCCAATGAATATTCAGGGTTAATTTCCTTTAGGATTGACTGGTTTGATCTCCCTGCAGTCCAAAGGATTCCCCAGAGACTTCTCCAGCACCACAATTTGAAAGTATCCAGCTCTCACATCCATACTACTACTAGAAAAACCATAGCTTCGATTATATGGACATACAAGTTTATTAATAAATATAATCCTGAAAATGACATTTCCTTACTAGTGATGATAAAATTAAATGGAATAATTACCATTGATAGGGAAGTCTGGCTATTTATTGAAAAAAGAAATTCTCCAATAAGCAAAGAAAATGTTTTGTATACGTGTGTAACCAAAACCAGACTTCCTCAAAACAAAGAAGGACTCTGTCACCTCTTTCTCTTCTGGTAGAAAATTCACAATAAAGTGTGAGCTCAGTAATTTTTCAGATTAACTGCTGATGGCAGGAAAACATATTTGGAGAAAATGAGCAGAGAGCCAAAAGGAGTTTTTTCAGAAAACAGCAAGAGAAAACTGAAATGCAGTTTAGTTAGATTGCCAACTGATTAATGTGGAAGAAAACAAGTATTTCCTTAAGCTAGAAATCTGACATATTATTAAGTAGATTTGGAGTAGAGATTGATAGTCATCATCTTTATTTTTTCATTAAACTTTCTTATTTTGTATTTGAGTATAGTCAATTAACAATGTCATGATGGTTTCAGGTGGACAGCAAAGGGACTCAGATACATACACATGTATCCTTTGGATATTTATCTTCTGATGAGGAAACATTTGAATCTTTTTTAAAGGCTTTGAAATCCTAAGCCAAGAAACACATTTGCCTTAATCCTTTGTGACCTTCTGAGCACCATTGATGATGCTACATCCTAGCACCTTTATAGTGCTGTCACTTTGACAATAATCTTTGCTGCTTAGCTTGTTTATTTTGAAAACAGAAAAATAACCCATCTCTTTCTTTCTGTTTTTATAACTATTCCAGCTGGATTAATATTCTAAAATTCTGAATTCTCTGTCCCATGCATTTGTCTATGTTGCCCCATTTAACTTCTACAATTTGTCTGGCATCGGATATTAGATAACAAGCCCCATAGCTATTTTATTTCCCAAATTAAACGCCATCTATGTTCTCTGATTTAGAACCTGAAAGTCAAGGTTCTGTTCGTGTTATCAATTTTTCATGGCAAATTAAGTAAGGGATGCTTTTCTGAGTCTCTGAGCTATACCAATTGAATGTGAATTAGGAACAAAGATAAAAGGAAGGCAGAAGTTGACTAAAGGCAGTTAATACAATAGGAACGTGACTGACTAGGCTCTCCTAATTTAACAGCTCCAAAATATGATTCTCCACTGATTATATGGACCTATAAATGAGATGGTTCTTGATGAGTAATTTTGAATTCTACACTATTCATCAAAAGAATTTCCAGCTCCAGGGTATCAGAATTGTTTTGTCTAACATGGAAATGTGTTTGCACATTAAGAAGACTGCAAAGCCCTCTCCTCAGCATGACCATCTTGTTGCCATGACCACTGCACTGGACATCAGGCTTTGAGTTAAAGTTACTGCTGCTGCTGCTGCTAAGTCGCTTCTGTTATGTCCAACTCTGTGCGACCCCATAGACAGCAGCCCACCAGGCTCCCCTGTCCCTGGGATTCTCCAGGCAAGAACACTGGAGTGGGCTGCCATTTCCTTCTCCAGAGGAGAAGTTACTAGGAACCTGTAATTGTCCAGGGAACCCAATTCCTGTGAAACCAATGTAGCAAAGTCTGATACAAGTCTTATAGCCATTAGAAACATCTTTACTCATTATTTTTGTTAAAATGAGGGGGTAAAAGTTAGATGCCAATTCTCATATCTATTAATGAGCAGACTTACTACATAGCATGATGGAATGCATCTATATTTTACTGTTCTTTTAAGAGAGATATTTTCTCTACTTTTTCCAATTTATATCAGTTAAGAATGCATTAGGCCTACTCAGGTCAGTAATAACATATCTCTCTGTTCTTTACACTTTCATATTTGGAATAAAGTAAGATAACATATTCAAAAGCAGAGACATTACTTTGCCGACTAAGGTCCATCTAGTAAAGGCTATGGTTTTTCCAGTAGTCATGTATGGATGTGAGAGTTGGACTGTGAAGAAAGCTGAGTGCCAAAGAATTGATGCTTTTGAACTGTGATGTTGGAGAAGATTCTTGAGAGTCCCTTGGACTGCAAGGAGATCCAACCAGTCCATTCTGAAGGAGATCAGCCCTGGGATTTCTTTGGAAGGAATGATGTTAAAACTGAAACTCCAGTACTTTGGCCACCTCATGTGAAGAGTTGACTCATTGGAAAAGACTCTGATGCTGGGAGGGACTGGGGGCAGGAGGAGAAGGGGACGACAGAGGATGAGATGGCTGGATGGCATCACGGACTCGATGGACATGAGTCTGAGTGAACTCCAGGAGCTGATGATGGACCGGGAGGCCTGGTGTGTTGCAATTCATGGGGTCACGAAGAGTCGGACATGACTGAGCAACTGAACTGAACTGAACTGAAATGTAAAATAGATTTGGAATAAAGGCACAAGGAAAGAAAAATTAACCCAGGACTAATCACAAATTAAATAATAAATGAAATGTCTTAGCGCACTGTTTCCACTACCATCAGTAAAACACCAGCATTTTTAATATATATTATCTGATGTATCCTTCTTATTGTTGTTGTTTAGTTGCTAAGTTGTATTTGACTCTTTGTGGCCCCATGGACTGAAGCCCACCAGTCTCCTCTGTCCATGGGATTTCCCAGGCAAGAGTACTGGAGTGGGTTGCCATTTCCTCCTCCAGAGGATCTTTCTGGCCCAGGGATCAAACCCATGTGTCTTGCTTTGGCAGGCAGATTCTTTACCATTGAGCCACCAGGAAAGTCCAATTTATCCTTACACAACCTTACAAAGTAGGCACACTTATATCTCTCACTTTGTAGAAGAGAAAATTGAGATCTAGAGTCTGAGTCTAAATTCAAGCAGTTTGATTCAGGAGCTTATTTGTTAATCACTACACATCATAAATAGAGCAGATAGTTTTCAAGTGCAATGTAATTCATTGTATTGTACTTTTCTCTTTTTTAGACTTCGATAAACTATCAGTGTGGGCTTCCCAGGTGATTCAGTGGCCCTCTGGAGAAAGAAATGGCAACCCACTCCAGGATTCTTGCCTGGGAAATTGCATGGACAAAGGAGCCTGGTGAACAGTCAGACATGACTCAGGGAATAAACAATAACAAACTATCGGTGTCTTCTCTGTTGTCATTCAAAATCAAAGCAGAGACAGTGAATGAAAATTGAGGAAAGAAATTTATGAAACAGTGGGAACAACAAAATAAGAAGATGTTATATAGCATCAGCCTGAACATTGAACAGGAAAACAGAAATTCGAAACATGAACACCAATAAAGCAGATACACATATAGGTAAAGGGAGATTTATTAAAGGAAATGGCCAAGTGATTACAGAGGCCAAGAAGTACCACAATTTGCCATCTACAAGCTGTAGATTCAGGAAAGCTGGTGGTAACATTCAATCTGAATCCAAAGGCTTAAGCATTGGTGGCCAATGGTATAAATTCTGGTCTGAGTCTGAAAGCCCTAGAATGGGAGAGCCAGTGTTTGAGGGCCAGAAAAGATGGACATCTCAAACTCAGGAAGAGGGCATTCACCCTTTCTCTGCTTCTTTGTTCTATTCAAACCCTAGACAGATTGGATGATATCCAGTGACTTTGAGTAGAGAGATCTTTTTCCACTCAGTCTACTGAATCAAATGGAGAAGGCAATGGCACCCCACTCCAGTACTCTTGCCTGGAAAATCCCATGGATGGAGGAGCCTGGTAGGCTGCAGTCCATGGGGTTGAAGGCTAGAGACAAGCTCACAGACACACTCAGAAATACCATTTTTACCAGTTATTATCCTTAAACTCATTCAAGCTGACACATGAAATTAATTAGGTGTTTCATAAAATATACTTTGGACAATGATGATTTACATGAAAATCAAGCACATACTCCTGAAGTGGGCAGACTCCCAGCTCTTTAAACTTGGTATAGCAAGTAGATATTTAGCCTTAAAGGGTGTGGAAATGGAGCAGGGCTCACTGAGGAAATTACTGACTTCCTATAGCCATGACTCTCCTTTCCCATCTTCTGAATCATGGACACTTCAAATGTCACTTTAGGAAATAATATTTTAGATTTTAACCAGCATAACAATAAGTGCATGACTAGCACAGAGAATCCAGGGTGAAAAAAAACAACACATTGGACACATTCTAAAATTGAAGACAAAAAATAATAAAATTGCAGCCTCAGAAGTTTAAGATATTTTTCAGACATTATCAATCTTTACAGCTATTATCTGAGTTATTTAGGTTATAGATTTTGAGTAAATCAAAAGTCATGGTCCTTTCCTTCACTAAAATCAAATTTGCAAGTATAGTAGAAGACCAAGAAGCATATTTTATGGTGGCTAAAAAAGCTAAAGTCAGTTTTATGGTGACAATGAAGATGTAATAAAAGAAATGTCTAGGATGGCATTTTGTGGGTTAGGAGTATAAAAAGATGAGGCAGGACTCAAAGATAAAAGAGTATTTGAGTTACTTTGCATTTGTCATTCTTTCCTGCTGGAATGTTCTTTCCCAGAATTCTCTTACCTCCTTCAAATGGCAAAACCAATACAATATTGTAAAGTAATTAGCCTCCAATTAAAACAAATAAATTTATATTAAAAAAATCTTTACTGTCATCTTCTAATGAGTTCTAACACCAACATCCTATTTCATATCACAATATGCTCTTTTTTAATCACATATTATATAGCAAACCAATGTATTATGATGATTGTTTTTTTTGCTTCCTCTGTTACAAAGGACCCTCCACTTAGAGGGCAGGTATTTTTTCCAGTTTGCACATGACTGTGTTCTAAGCACCTAGAACAATGTCTGCTACATGGTCATAGCTCAACAGAAATTTGTGTAACCTTCCAGAAAGCACTTTCTGTCACATGCTTGGGGCAGAAGACAGGCTGTAGGGGATGTCACAGTGAAGGTTGGTGAGAGATGGGACAGAAGAGGCAGTGAAGTGAGGCCAATCTTTTGAGTAGTCTGGTAGTAAACAGAGAAAACAGATAGTGGCTAATGAGGCAGAAGCAGAGTCAAGCAGAAATCTGGTTTCACCTTGAGTGATGGGGAGGACATGAGCATATATGTAAGCTTAAGGAATCTGTGGAGGAGAATATGATAAGATTCCAAGTCAGAAGGGTGAATGCAGAGGGAAGAAAACTAAAAAACTGGCTAGGTAGTTAAAGAAAATATTTATCCAGACCACCCACATTATTCAAAAGCATTTCTAACAACCATGAACATCCAAAGCAAAGGGAAAGTGAATGAGATTGGCTATTTCTTCTGACAACTTGAGTTGCATGTTGAGAACATCATAAACAATAAAGCACTCAGCCAGAGGCTGTGTTGCTGTTTCAAGCACCAGGCAACATCTGAGATGCGAAGATAAAAATTAAGAAATCCAACAGAGTACATATCATTGTGTGTGTCATTAGATAGCTCTACTGGAAATCAGGCTAGAAAAATGTGACTCATCTTAGTAGCCATATATGCAAATGGAGATGTCCCATGCATATAGCTGGATGTATACTTGCGCAGTCTGGAGGTTTGCAATGGGCTTATTTGAAAGCATAATATACTAATAAGCATAATATATTAAAAAGCCTTCAGAATTTCTCTCTCAAAATGCACACTTCTGCTCACTTGTTTAGGTGGATCACAAAACAGAGACATCACTTTGCCAACAAAAGCTCGTACAGTCAAAGCTATGGTTTTTCCAGCAATCATGAACACATGTGAGAGCTGAATCATAAAGGAGGCTGAGTGCCAACGAATTGATGCTTTTGAATTGCAGTGCAAGAGAACTCTTGAGAATTCCTTGGACTTCAAAGAAATCAAGCCAGTTAATCCTAAAGCAAATCAGTACTGAATATTCATTGGAAGGACTGATGAAGAAGCTGAAGCTTCAGTACTTTGGGCACCTGACACGAAGAGCTAACTCTCTGGAAAAGACTTGATGCTGGGAAAGATTGAGGGCAGGAGGAGGAGGGAATGACAGAGGACAAGATGATTGGATGGCATTACCAACTCAATGGACATGAGTTTGAGCAAACTCTGGGAAATAATGAAGGACAGGCAAGCTTGGCATGCTGCAGCCCATGAGGTCACAGAGTCAGACACAACTTAGCAACTGAACGACAACAACACAGACTCTTACTTATCCAGAGTTAATGGTCTTCCTTTACATTGGAGCCCCTTATTTCTGCAGAATAGAAGGAGACTGGCCATGGAGGAATATATTTGCAATACTAATTCCAATTCTAATCCCAGTTCTAGTCAAGCTCAGAAGTGAGATAAACTCATCTAATCTTATGCTCAAAATTCATGTTTGATCCTTAACGTTATTCCTGAAGAATGAAGAGCACTGGACTAAATCCAGTAGTAGATCCAGGTCCTTTCTGGATCAACAATAGCTAGTTCCCAATCCTGACAAACATAATAACAGAGAAAGGAAAAGGCTGAGAACAGAAGGGCCACCACAGTCATAACTAGGAGATTTGGGCTCCACAGCAGAGCCTTACTGTCTGGAGTAGGAATGTCAAACATTTTTACAGTGGCCAAAGCAGAACTCGAGGTACTAAGGAAGAAAGCAAAAGAAATAGAAAGTTTGGTATGTCAATTTATAATCAAAGGTCATATGTGAGTCCTTTTTCCCTTAGCACATAATAGTCAGAGGCCCTCTCCTGGGTCCAGAGAAGGGATGTCACCCTCTGAAGAGCATTTGGAGGCAGCAAGTCGGTGGACAGTATGTTGCAGTGCATGTTACCTCTATGGAGAAGATAGTTCCCTTGGTCTTTGCAGGGGTTCGCTGCTAAGTCGCTTCAGTCGTGTCTGACTCTGTGTGACCCCATAGACGGCAGCCCACCAGGCTCTCATGTCCCTGTGATTCTCTGGGCAAGAAAACTAAAGTGGGTTGCCATTTCCTTCTCCAATCCATGAAAGTGAAAAGTGAAAGGGAAGTTGCTCAGTCCTGTCCGACTCTTAGCGACCCCATGGACTGCAGCCTACCAGGCTCCTCCGTCCATGGGATTTTCCAGGCAAGAGTACTGGAGTGGAGTGCCATTGCCTTCTCCAGCAGTGGTTCACAGGTTGTGTCAATTATGAATGCATCGCTGTCACATTATATGCATAGTTTCTACAACTCTCTACTTGTCTCCACAGTTTTTAGGCCATATCAGACACTTTCAGGCAGATGGGACTTTATGAAAATTGTGATCTTGATTTGAATAAAATCAAATTGGGTCTTTTGAGGTTTGTTTCTCATCCATATAAAGATATGTGCCATGGGTTCAGTTGTGTTGGACTCTTTGTGACCCCATAACAAATATATCTTTTTAAAAAAAGATTATCTGAAGGAAATAATAATCGTAAACGTTTATTGAACATTTAATGTCTGTCGGGCCCTGTGTTCATGACTTTTCCTGGATTATCTTAGTGTATGCTCAAACAGCCCCATGAATCATTATCACTCTCATTTTACAGATGAGCAGACTGAGGCTGAAGCCCATGGAGTCCTTCACTCAGGTCACGATTAGCTGGCTGGTAGAACCAGCATTTAGATGGGCAGTTTGACTTTTGTTTAGTTGCTAAGTTGAATCCTAGTAATTGTGAGAATTATTCTTTGTGTGGAAATATTTGTAACTTTAGGAAATATTTATAAGCAAAATACTTGTTATTTTATAGATCATCACACAGCACTGAATAGAGTTCCATAAGCTTTTCTCAGGTGGTGCTAGTGGTAAAAAAGCCACCTGTCAATGCAGAAATAAGAGCCGCAGTTTCGATCCCTGGGTTAGGAAGATCCCCTGGAGGAGGGCACAGCAATCCACTCCAGTATTCTTGCCTGAAGAATCCCATGGACAAAGGAGCCTGATGGGCTACAGTCCATGAAATTGCAAAGAACTGGACATGGCTGAAGAGACTTAGCATAAACTATATTCAGAGACGGATTTTAATTCTTCAGGAATTAATAAGATATGAAGAGAAAGAGTGGAGATGAAATTGCTCAGCAGATTTCTGGCCTCATGCCACATTGTATTAAATACATTACAACATTTTCCCTCATACATTATATATAAAAATTGACATAAAAAATTAAAAGGGTATTTATAATATCATTTTGAATTGTATTTAGCCATAAGCAATGCAAATAGCTTATAATTGACTCTGATTTCTCTCAAGTCACCATGGATATATGAAAATTCTTGCAAAATGAAGAGAATCTAATTTACAGCTAGTTCCAAAGTGCCATGGAAATATTATGAATGCTAAATTTAACCATAATGCAGTTAGCATTAAGTTACGTTTGTTTATTGGTAAATATTTAATTTCTCATTTGTATTCTTATTTTTCTCTTGATAAGTGAATAATATTTTTCCTGGCTTCAAAAATGTGATAAAAGCTCCTGAGAAGTATAGCATCCCTGGGCACTGTGCTTATAGTGTCTAAAGAATAAAACAGACTCAAATTTAACAAATAGCGCTCAGTGGTAAAGAATCTGCTTGCCAAACAGGAGACACAGGTTCAATCCCTGGGTGGGGAAGATTGCCTGGAGGAAGAAATGGCAACCCATGACAGTGCTCCTGCCTGGGAAACCCTTTGCACGAAAGAGCCTAGTGGGCTATAGCTTATGGGATCACAAGAGTTGAACAGGACTGAGTGACTGAAAAAACACACAAAAAGAATTTAGCTAACACTAAGGACCTGGGGTCACCCACAGGGCCCTGTGGACCTTCAGAAGTTGTTCATTCAAAGAATTTCCCTGTATTTATGGTAGATCAGCTGGTAAAAAGTCCACCTTCAATGAAGGAGACCCTGGTTTGATTCCTGGGCCAGGAAGATCTGCTGGAGAAGGAGAGAAGGGACAGGCTACCCACTCCAGTGTTCTTGGGCTTCCCTGGTGGCTCAGCTGGTGAAGAATCTGACTGCAATGCAAGAGACCTGGGTTTGATCCCTTGGTTGGGAAGATTCCCTGGAGAAGGGAATGGCCACCCACTCCAGTATTCTGGCCTGGAGAATTCCATGGACTTTATAGTACATGGGGTTGCAAAGAGTCAGACATGACTGAGTGACGTTCACTTTCACTTATGTCTAGAAAACTCATTGGAAGCCTTGCCAAGTTGTTTAGGGTCTGTGTTGGCACCCTGAAGAGTTGACTCTCGTTTTAGATATTTTGTAAAAAAAAAAAAAAAAAAAAGTAATCTTATAGAATATCATTAAATAAGTGTTTGCTATTTTTAAATAAGAACTAAAATAGAGCAGTTTATTCTCCTTGGACAAAATGGCTTAAGTATTTGTGGCTGGTGTTCTCTCTCCCTAAACCCTCCGAAGTCAGGCTTTCATTTAAGTTCAGATCTACTTCACCTTGGGCTCCCCAGGTGGCGCTAATGGTAAAGAACCTGCCTGCCCGTGCGAGAGACACCAGAGACACAGGCTTGATCTGGGTCAAGAAGATCCCCAGAGGAGCGCATGGCAACCCACTCCAGTATTCTTGCCTGGAGAATTCCATGGACAGAGAACCTGGAGAACAACAGTCCACAGGGTCGCAAAGAGTTGGTGACTTAACCAACTTTAGAGTCACGACTGAAGTGACTTAGCACACATGCACTGCTGCTGCTGCTGCTAAGTCAATTCAGTCGTGTCCAGCTCTGTGCGACCCCATAGACGTCAGCCCACCAGGCTCCCCCGTCCCTGGGATTCTCCAGGCAAGAACACTGGAGTGGGTTGCCATTTCCTTCTCCAATGCATGAAAGTGAAAAGTGAAAGTGAAGTCGCTCAGTCGTGTCCGACCCTCAGCGACCCCTACTTCATCTTAAAGTGTAACTGTCCTCTGTCAAGAAGTTGCCTTCTGAAAAGCCATAGATGAGTAATGTAAGTAGTACAATTCATCTGATCAAATGTTAGATTGCTTTAAATTTGAAGATGGAACTCAGAACTCTCAGCAGTTTTTGGAATGTGAGCTCGGAATCTCCTTACAATTTCTGATGAGTCATCATATACACGAGGGCGAACAAATAAAAAAGAGAAAACTTGTACTCATGGACACACAAACACACATGCATACACACACTCATTGTCCTGGCAGCAAGTAGGTGTAACATGATAATATTAATTTTAAAGCATGTATTTGAATTCCCTGGGGGAAGTTTGTAAAACCCTTTCTCAAGTGAGCTTTAATGTATCTTCCTTTGAATCAGGTGATGGAGATATTTGTAATTGTATTTATTAAATTATTTACCTAACATTCAAAATGAGATGAAATCCAAGTTAAGACATTGTTGATATACTTACCATAAGACATGTGATCTGCAACACTTTACATAACCCAGAAAGATGAGTAAACTTTTATAAATATTTTGAGTGAAAGTAAATGAAAGGAGTTGCTATAATCATTTATAGAAAATTGAGATTTTCTTATTAACACCCTCCTGTTTATTGTCAGAGAGATAAGAGCTACTTTAAATCAAGAGAAACTGTGAGAAGATATTATTCCAATCCACAGTATTTTCTAATTTCTCTAATTTAGACCTGTTATTGGGGCTTTCCTGATGGCTCAGCAGTAAAGAATCTGCCTGCAATAGATTTTCTTATTAACACCCTCCTGTTTATTGTCAGAGAGATAAGAGCTACTTTAAATCAAGAGAAACTGTGAGAAGATATTATTCCAATCCACAGTATTTTCTAATTTCTCTAATTTAGACCTGTTATTGGGGCTTTCCTGATGGCTCAGCAGTAAAGAATCTGCCTGCAATGCAGGAGATCCAGGAGATGTGGATTCAGTTACTGGGTGAGGAAGATCCCCTAGAGGAGGAAATGGCAACCCACTCCAGTATTCTTGCCTGGAAAATCCCATGGACAGAGGAGCCTGGAGGGCTACAGTCCATGGGGTCACAAAGAGTCAGACACGACTGAGCACGCACGCACACAGACGTGTACTATGGTCAAAAGGAACATAATATAAATTGATAGAGTATAATAGAAGTGGGTGAACTTAAATGTACCTCTCTCAGTTTCACAGATTAAGTAGGAACAATATAATCCAGAGGATCTAAATGCTATACATATATTGGCATCCTTCTACTGGGTTTTGAACACCATTATGCTTTTTGTTCAGAGAAGGCAAGGGGACCCCTCTCCAGTACTCTTGCCTGGAAAATCCCATTGACAGAGGAGCCTGGTAGGCTGCAGTCCATGGGGTCACTAAGAGTCAGACATGACTGAGTGGCTTCACTTTTACTTTTCATTTTCATGCACTGGAGAAGGAAATGGCAACCCACTCCAGCATTCTTGCCTGGAGAATCCCAGCGATGAGGGAGCCTGGTGGGCTGCCGTCTATGGGGTCGCACAGAGTTGGACATGACTGAAGTGACTTAGCAGCAGCAGCATGCTTTCTGTTGGACAATAACCTCTAGACTTCCAGGAACTCAATCTTTTATGCTGTAATCTCAAGACTAAGAACAGTGCCTGCTCCAACTTTGCTAAAATTTCCCCTGAAGAGCTGGTATTCATTATTAGATAGAAAATTCCTTGTGATCTGTGATAACATTTCTCTACGCTTATTGTACCATTTCACACATGAGCACTATTATGATATATAGGGGAAAAGCTTAGTAGATATTCGTGATGACAGACTTATGAAATGTTTACCACCAAATCCTTGAAGATCAGAGTACAACTCTTTGATTTTCTTGATATTATCTTTTCCTCCAAACATATTAAATCTAGAGCAGATATTAAAATGACTATGGCCATAGGCACAGATTAGAAATTAAAATACGCTCAAAAGACAATAAACTCTAAAAAAGTTGTAAGAAAAGAGATAAGCTAAAATGACTGTTTGATCCAGAATGAACATTGCAATTTTTTATTATTTCTCCCTGCCATCTGCATCTTCATTACCCTACAGTGTCCATGGTATTAAGCTTAAAATAATGCTTGTTGACATGGCTAAAACATGCTTCTTCAAAAAAAAAAAAAAAGAATAAAAACCAAACCAAATATTAAAAGTCCTGATAAAACAAAGTTCAACAGATTTCTTAGCTACAGAACTTGCATAGCCTTTTCTATGTTTAAGTGAATGAATCTTTAAAAGTAGAATCAGTCAGTATCCACTTCATGGCATAACAATTGAAGTCCTTGCCCCTAGACTCCAGAGTTCCGAAGATGCAAATTTTAAAATACTAGTATTACTTTTTAGAATTTAGTACCCATCTAACAAGAATAACATAGAAAATTAGTAGATGGTGCATATTAATACTAATACCACCCAAGCTCCTGTCTGGGGAGGCCTTACAAATAGCTGTGAAAAGAAGTGGAAAGCAAAGGAGAAAAGGAAAGATACAAGCATCTGAATGCAGAGTTCCAAAGAATAGCAAGAAGAGATAAGAAAGCCTTCTTCAGTGATCGATGCAAAGAAATAGAGGAAAACAACAGAATGGGAAAGACTAGAGATCTCTTCAAGAAAATTAGAGATACCAAGGGAACATTTCATGCAAAGATGGGCTCGAGAAAGGACAGAAATGGTATGGACCTAACAGAAGCAGAAGATATTAAGAAGAGGTGGCAAGAATACATGGAAGAACTGTACAAAAAAGACGTTCAAGACCAAGATAATCACGATGGTGTAATCACTCACCTGGAGCTAGACATCCTGGAATGTGAAGTCAAGTGGGCCTCAGAAAGCATCACTTTGCCTTCTAGACATTCATTGCCTTCTAGACATATCAGGGCTTCCCTGACAGCTCAGTTCATAAAGAATCAGCCTGCAATGCAGGAGACCTGGGTGTGATCCCTGGGTTGAGAAGATCCCCTGGAGAAGGGAAAGGCTACCCATTTCAGTATCCTGGCCTGGAGATTTCCATGGACCAACCTTCCCACATCTCAGTGTGTTCACCAACACAGAAGCTCTCTGAACCCTGTGCTTCTGGGAGATTCCATTATATAGGCAGGACTGATAAAATCATTGATTATTGGTAATTGAACTCAATCTCTAGCCTCTGTTCCCTCCTTGGAGGAGGTTGGGAGTAGGAATGATAATTATAAGCCTCTAATCACATAGTTGTTTCCTTTGTCAATGCTCCTCCTCTATAGGTGTCTCCCACAAGTCACCTCATTAACATAAACTCAGGTATGGTTGAAAGGTGAGTGCTAAGTCACTTCAGTCATGTCCAACTCTTTGTGACCCTGTCCATGGGATTCTCCGGGCAAGAATACTGGCGTGAATTGCAATTTCCTTCTCTGGTGAATCTTCCCAATCCAGTGATTGCAACTGACTCTCCTGCATTGTAGGCATATCCTTTACCATTTGGGCCACTAGGGGATCTTCCCATAATGTAGAAAAGATAAAAAAAGATCATGAGTGTCAAGAAAAGACAGAGATGCATCAAGTGATTTTCTTTCCTTTGTCCTGATATTAAGCAAGAATTTTACTTAAAATTTCAAGTAGTTAAGGTGAATTTTATGCTCATAAAGCTTGTTTGGGTGTTCTAATATACTGCTTTGCTAGGTCCCTGGTGGCTCAGACGGTAAAGCGTCTGCCTGCAATGCGGGAGACCTGGGTTCGATCCCTGAGTCAGGAAGGTCCTCTGGAGAAGGAAATGGCAACCCACTCCGGTATTCTTGCCTGGAAAATCCCATGGATGGAACCTCAGTCCATGGGGTCACAAAGAGTCGGACCTGACTGAGAGACCTCACTTCACTTCAAACAATTCACTGTCTCTGAATTAGTGAACTTTGTGGCTGGTACTGACTTGTCATCATCTCCCAACTGTAGGTAAATAAAGATAAAGCTCACTAAATTAGATTGGAGATAATGAAGATTTGGAATTTAATAGACTCCTTTACATAAATTAGAAAATTATGCATAGATTCAAATTAACCTAATCTATTCAAATTGAGGAACTTAATTTGCCCTCAGACATGCCTCTCAATTTGTAACAAATTGCAATTAAATCAGTGTGTGATGAAAATACTGGAGTCTTTCTTGTCAGGAAAACTTAGAATAGAATTCATTCATTTCATTTATAAGAGATATACTTAAGAGTTTTAAATATCCATTTCCTTGTCTTTAAATTGAGGATGATTAGATATACTTCACGGGACTCTGTTGAGAGTTAAATGAGATAATGAAGGGAAAAGGCCATGTCTGGTTCCTCTTAGTGAAAGTGTTAGTTATTCTGTCATTTCTGACTCTTTGCAACTCCATGGACTGTAGCCCACCTGGCTCCTCTGTCCCTGGAATTCTCCAGGCAAGAATATTTGAGTGGGTTATCATTCCCTTCTCCAAGGGATCTTCCTGACCAAGGGATCTAACTCAGGTCTTCTGCATTACAGGCAGATTCTTTATCATCTGAACCAGCGAGTAAGTGCTCACTCAATGCTACCTTTGGTCCTGAGGAGTCAGAACAGTTTCAGACATAGCAATAATCTTTATAATTGCACTTCAAATGTCACAAATGAGGTGTTCACTGTAAATAGCAAGTTCAAATAATTATTGTGACACGAAGGAATTCACAGTAAAATGAAGTCATTATTTATACATATGAAAACACTTTTCCCAAGAAAAAGAAATGTAAAAAAGGCAAAGTGGTTTCCTGAAGAGGCCTTACAAATAGCTGAAAAAAGAAGAGAATGAAATGCAAAGAAGAAAAGGAAAGATATACCCATCTGAATGCAGACGTCCAAAGAATAGCAAGGAGAGATAAGAAAGCCTTCCTCGGTGATCAATGCAAAGAAATAGAGGAAAACAGTAGAATGTGAAAGACTAGAGGTATCTTCAACAAAATTAGAGATAGCAAGGGAACATTTTATGCAAAGATGGGAACAATAAAGGACAGATATGGTATGGACCTAACAGAAGTTGCAGATATTAATAAGAGGTGGCAAGAATACACAGAAGAACTCTACAAAAAAGTCTTCATGACTTCATATAACCATGATGGTGTGATCACTTATCTTGAGACAGACATCCTGGAATATGAAGTCAAGTGGGCCTTAAGAAGCATCAATATGAACAAAGCTAGTGGAGGTGATGGAATTCCAGTTGAGCTATTTCAAATCCTAAGAGATGATGCTGTGAAAGTGCTGTGCTCAATATGCCAGCAAATCTGGAAAACTCAGTAGAAGCCACAGGACTGGAAAAGGTCAATTTTCATTCCAAACCCAAAGAAAGGCAGTGCCAAAGAATGCTCAAACTACTGCACAATTGCACTCATCTCACACACTAGTAAAGTAATGCTCAAAATTCTTCAAGCAAGGCTTCAACAGTATATGAATCGTGAACTTCCAGATGTTCAAGCTGGATTTAGAAAAAGCAGAGGAACCAGAGATCAAATTACCAACATCTGCTGAATCATCAAAAAAAACAAGAGAGTTCCAGAAAAACATCTACTTCTACTTTATTGATTATGCCAAACCCTTTGACTGTGTGGATCACAACAAACTGTGAAAATTCTTCAAGATATGGGAATACCAGACCACCTGACCTGTCTCCTGAGAAATCTGTATGCAGGTCAAGAAGCAACAGTTAGAACTGGACATGTATGTGAGAGTTGGACTATAAAGAAAGCTGAGTGCCGAAGAATTGATGTTTTTGAACTGTGGTGTTGGAGAAGACTCTGGAGATTCTCTTGGACTGCAAGGAGCTCCAACCAGTCAATCCTAAAGGAAATCAGTCCTGAATATACATTGGGAGGATTGATGCTGAAGCTGAAACTCCAGTACTTTGGCCACCTGATGCGATGAACTGACTCATTGGAAAAGACCCTGATGCTGGGGAAAATTGAAGGCTGGAGGAGAAGGGGATGACAGAGGATGAGATGGTTGGATGGCATCACAGATGCGATGGACATGAGTTTGAATTGGCTCCTGGAGTTGGTAATGGACAAGGAAGCCTGGTGTGCTGCAGTCCATGGGGTCACAAAAAGTAGGACATGACTGAGCAACTGAACTGAATTAATAAAACCATTATTCATTACTGAGAGTTCTCCACTCTTTTGAATCTTATATTATTCTCTGGAATATTTGAGCTTCCACTAAACCAGTGAAGCAATTAATCGCAATATTCCCTTCCTACTGTTGAAGTACATCTTCCAAAGGACCTGGTCCTGACAACTTGATTGTTAGATTTTTTTACTAGATAGAACTGCAATTCATTCATCTCTCTTACCATCATTGACTGAATTCCTAATTGTAGAAGCCACCCAAGTCTTGGCTACTATCATCACTCACCTGGATGGTAAAAAATACCTCTTAAGTGTTTTCTTTACAATCCGCTTTCAACAGCTCAGTTGGAGTGATTTGTCTTAAGTTTCCAATCAGAATCATGTGGTGGTTTAGTTGGAAAGTTGTATCAGACTCTTGCAACCCCACACCAGCCTCCTCTGTCCATGGGATTCTCCAGGCAAGAATACTGGAGTGGGTTGCCATTTCCTTCTCCAGGGGATCTTCCCACCCAGGGATCAATCTCCTACATTGCAGGAAGATTCTTTACCAACTGAGCTATGAGGGAAACCCAATCAAAATCATATTTCCCTCCTATTTAAATTAAATCAGGGACTTCTGATTGCTTTTAGAATGGTTTTTCCAAGTATGACCTTTGGTCCTCCATGATCTGATCCTATCCATCTATATAAGCTCATTTCGCCCCTTCCTCCCAACCATCACTATTTCTCACCCAGAAATATGCTTTTAAGTTCCTTCAGCACACCGAAACCTTCCATACTACAGGGTTACAGCACCTGCTGCTTTCTCAGCCTGAAATGCTCTTTCTTCCACTTTTTATACAATTTTTTTTCTCAGCCTTTCATTCTCAGCATGAGAAAATGTTAGTTCCACTGAAACATCTTCCCTTATCCCCATAACCTAAATGAGATCTCCTTTTGTCTTCCTTGATATATTATTCTACACAGCACGCTCATATCATTTTATTTGTTTGTCGTTCTGTTCTGTTTATTTTTGCTATTTACATGCATCACTCACTAGAATATATTCTACAGGAGGGCAGGAAATACACCTGTCTTAGCTTTGTATTCAAACACTGAATTGTCAAATTATCTGTCATGGGTGACACAGAGTATAGTAACTGATGTTCAGTGGAAGGTACACATACTGGGTGTTATAAGAACAAAGAAACTGGGTCAAATTAAGATAGTATTTCCACATAAGCAGTCCTTTTACAATTATTTCTTTCTTCACAGATAATACACATAAGCAAATATGAGGGGAAACCATTTCTAAGGACAAAGAACAGTCTGCCTATAAATACACAGCTTTTGCAAGCACAGCTAATAAGTCCTCCATTCAACTTGATATATTACAATGAACAAAAACAGATGCTATTATCTAATGGTAACAGATATTAAATAATTACAGTCTAGCCTAGTAGGAAATAGTACTGGTTGAATTTCAATGCCCATATACTATTAAAATATTTGTTCAATTAATTAAAATTAATATCTCAAATTGTAGGTTCATTTCAAGCCTCAGGGCTTTGTATAGATCTGGCAGGTCTTTTGCTACAGGGATATTTTTATTAGCAATTTTCTTTCTTTAAATTGATATAATTACTAGAAGAAATTGTCCACATTGGGGTGAAAAACAGCATTATGTGGGTCACTGATTTTGCTTCTCTTTTAACGAGTCTTTTATCTTGCTTGAAAGTGGAAGTTTAATTGTTCAGTTATGTCCAATGCTTTGCAACCCCATAGACTGTAACCCACTAGGTTTCTCTGTCCATGGTATTCTCTAGTCAACAATACTGGAGTGGGTTGCTATTTCCTTCTCCAGGGGATCTTCCCAACCCAGGGATCGAACCCAGGGCTCCCACATTGCAGGCAGATTCTTTACTATCTGAGCCACCAGGGAAGCCTATATCTCCCTTTTGTTTTAAAATAGCAGCATTATAAGGTTGTTGAGATGTGCTTTTATGAATTAAGCAGTGTACCACTGTAAGAGTCAGCATCTCAGCCACCTGGGGTGCCCAGGAAAGGATACTCTGCTCTCACTTTCCCTTCTCTTTTTTCTTGAGAAGCTGTTTAGGAAAGTTCAAAATCAGCTTTGGTGGTCACACAGATTTTGGCTCAAATCGTGGATCATCACTTATTGGATATTTAATACACAGTGCCTCAGTTTTTCATCTATCAAGTAGGGAATAGGAAAAAAGCACATCCCATATGTGCTTTATGGGATTATTGAGAGGGCTAAATAAAATAATGTATGCAATGCCTGACCCAGGATCACTGTTAGAAATGGTTGCCTGTTATTATTCTCAGGATAACAGAACACTTTGGGCTTGCCTGGTGGCTCAGATGGTGAAGAATCTGCCTGCAATGTAGGAGACCTGGGTTCGATCCCTGGGTCAGGGAGATACCCTGGAGAAAGGAATGGCTACCTACTCCAGTACTGTTGCCTGGAGGATTTCATGGACAGAGGAGCCTGGCAGGCTATAGTCCGTGGGGTCACAAAGAATTGGACACAACCGAGAGATTAACACTTTTACTTTCTTTTGGAAATACATGAACTAATTTAAGTAAGATTATAGAGTAAAGTGGCTTCTCTGATGACTCAGACAGTAAAGAATCTGTTTGCAATGACAGGAGACCTGGGTTTGATCCTTGGATTGGGAAGATCTCCTGGAGGAGGAAATGGCAACCCACTTCAGGGTCTCACCTGGAAAATTCCAAGGACAGAGGCGCCTAGGGGTCTACAGTTCATGGGATTGAAAACAGTCAGACCTACTGAGCAATCAAGCACGCATGCACACACAGTTATATCATTGTTCAAAAGGGATCACTAGCAGCATGTACCTTACCAGCCACATCCATCTTGATGAAAAACACCTAGGTCACAGAGCGACCTGGTTAGAGCAGGAGAATAGAAGTATGAGTCATAGGTACAACTTGGATCTTTCCCTTATTTGTTCTGAAATACCCAATAAACACAAGCATATTTTCCTCCTCTAAGCATCTGATGTAAAAATTGCAGCATTTGTTTGGATTATCTAAATAGTCAAGGCAGAATTTAGTTACAACAAATTTTAAATTCTCAAGCTGCTCCAAAATCCGTCTAAAATGACATCACTGAAGTTAGACAAGGAAAATGAAGGATAATTTTTGCAGGATTCAGCAAGCAGCAGAAATAAGTATTTTCCATGTCTTTTGTAAGTTAGCAAAACTAAACCATACAATGCCACACATCATGGTGTTTCAACATACAAGAAAAATGAATGAAAGCAAACTTTGTTATTAACTTACCAAGATGATTTTTTATTTATTCCTTGCAGTTTATATGAAGCAATAATTTTAGTCTCAACTGTTTTACTTCAGTTCTGTCTTGGAAGCAATGCCATTTATGTGTACCTATTATTAATGGAAACATGTTGAAATGATTTAAATAAATGGCCATATACTATAAAGATATCAAAACAACCACAAAAATAGAAAATAAAGCTCAACAAAAGGAAAGAGAAATTACATCACTAGGCTGGTACAGGTGCTATGAATGGGCATCAAATATATTACACAATACCTTCACAGCAGGCAAGAGAAGAATCACAATAATAACATGGCTTTTGTTGCTAATCAAAAGGCTGAACAAGGACACAAGATGCTGACTCACCTTTGTGTGTTTACCTCTCAGTGTGTTGGGTGGCTGGGGGTGGGCATACAAGGAAGAGCTGAATGACACACTTGGCTTAGGTGTATCTCTCAGGTAATGAGCAGACATAAAGGAAGAACAGCAAATCACACAGTGAATAAATCATTCACCTTTCATTTCATGCTTTCCCAGAACCTTCCAGCCTATCTGAGGAGCTGGATAATTAAAGGTGATTTAAATTAGGCAGGCTGTGCTGGAGCCCAGGTTGAATCTGTCAACCATCTCATGTCTTCCTCCCACTTCCAGATGCCAGGGAGTCTAGAAACTGAACTTCAAAGTTTTGATTGTGCCATATGTTGTCAGGTCAAAGTCTGATAATATTCTCAAAACTTAAATATTGGAAATGGTCATCTATAAAATGAATGGAGATAGGATTTAGAAAATAACATTCATCATGGCAGAAATAGTCAATGCAACTGTATCTTCCTCTAGTCTGTGATTTCTGTGTGGGCAAGAACTCTGTCTTTCCATTCATCCTGTATTCTTAGCAAGGAGCACAATGTTTACAGATAGAAGGTGTCCAGATATTTGATAAATAAATCAAATATTTTGATAAAGTAAAACAAGCTCTGTAGTTAAGGCTCACGGGTTTAGTTCCTCTGAGGCATGTGGGATCTCCTGGATCAGAGATCAAATCCAACTGGACCACCAGGAAAATCCTTAAGTTTTATTATAAATCTCATATGCCATGTTCTAGTAGAAAATTCTGGTCAGTACATTTTTATAATATATCAAAAAAATCTACACAACATTTGTCTCAAACTAGATGCGTGTCTTAGTTTACGTAAATAGTATTGTGAAAAATGGATCTCTAATTTTTCATCTCAGAAATTTTCCTGTATATTTTGGGGAGACAGTTAAAGGGAGAAACATGGCAGAGGCAAAATGTCAACCAAAAAATGCTTCTTTATCAACATTTGTGGAACTCTGAAGTTAAATAGGCAGAAAGCAAGTTCCAAGTGTTGGATATGAAGACACGAAGTGAGGTAATAAGGATAAAGGAGGGAAAAAAGAAAGGCATGTAACCTGTAGACAAGACAAATGGCCAAAGGCACTGCTTTACTCTGTGGTGGTGGTGATGGATGGGGAAGCCTGTCATGCTGCAATCCCTAGGGTCACATAGAGTCCCACAGGACAGCAACTGATCAACAACAAACTGTTTCTATTTGAAAATCTTGCCCTTGTCACCCACCCCACGCCTCTGACCAATCTGAAAGTAACATTATCTGTTACTAAGATCAATTGTGCTTCTCTGAGGTGCAGACAAATTGTACTGAGGAAATAGTACAGATTTTTGCACTGAGATCATCTTGTATATCTTATGGCACTTGAGTATATATTGCACCATATTACTACTATTCTGGAGCAGGAAATGACAACCCACTCCAGTATTCTTGCCTGGAAAATTCCGTGGACAGAGGAGCCTAGTGGGCTACAGTGCATGGGGTTGCAAAGTCAGCCACGACTGAGTGACTGAGCACAGCATCACTATTCAGCTACATATTTTACTCCTCTTACTATTCTGTATGCTTATTAAGAATACCACTTCATTATATTCTGATGCGTCTTCAGTGAACTCTTTTTCGGTACACTGGTTTTAGTCAAATTCACCTAGGCCTTCAGCAAATACTTAGGTTGCATTCTGAAATATGTTAAAGGGGGAAAAAAACACCGACTTAAAAGACATTACAATCCTCTTGTTAAGACATGTCATATAAGCAGAATGCTTTTTAAAGCAGCACATCAAGAGATGATCATTGTATGCTCACAGAAACAGTCCATAGGATTCCAAAAGCTAGACAGCTTAGGCTGGATTGGTCAGAGAAGGTTGAATGGAAGATAGAGACTTTAAATAAGTATTGAGAGATAGTGGAAATGGATGGTGAATGGATGAACAATGAGAATTTTACCTAAATGTACTCTTGTAGGCTGTTCACTCTTTATAGGCAAACATAACCCAAACATTTTTAGGCTAGACAACCAACTTTTTCTGTAGAATTAAATCTTCCTGGAAAGTATCATAAATATACTTTAGTGGCAAAATTATGAATATATCTCAGAGCTATCTATTAAAAAGCTCTGCAGAAAAGAGAAACTAACTTTCTTGAGAGGGGACACCATGTCACCAGACAGCCTAGCACTCTGTATGCAGCATTGTTGATTTATAAGACATTCAGTTGATTGCTAAATGATTTCAGAAATTAAATAGAAAAAAAAAATAATGTCTTGATTTTCTGTCCTTAGTTGAAGAACTTAGGAGCAAGAGGCAATGGAGCTCTTTGAGAGAAACTCTGTGGGCTGAAAGCGGCTTCCCAGGCAGCGCTAGTAGCAAAGAACATGCTTGTCAATGCAGGAGACTTAAGAACTGTGGGTTCGATCCCTGGATTGGGAAGATCCCTTGGAGGAGGACATGGTAACCTATTCCACTATTCTTGCTTGGAGAATCCCGTGGACAGAGGAGCCTGGCAGGCTACAGTCCACAGTGTCACGAAGAGTTGGACATGACTGAAGTGACTCAACACGCACACACATGTGGACTGAAATAACCAACTCATTAACAGGAAAAGGTGGGAGAACCTAGAGGCATATCATCTCAATTATATTAATGCTATTTCTATTCCTTTGTCATTCTATTTGTCCTTTCCATAATTCAGGCTCTTGTGACTGACTCAAGAAGATATGTCTGGGCCTGTGTGTGTGTTGTGTAGCTTTCCAACATACCATATAATACAATAATAGCATCCTTAATTAGAAAATATGTTACATTAGAATAGGGTTTTGTCTTAAACTTCCACCGAAGTATCTCTTGAGCTGATCCATAGTTCAATAAATATTTTTTGGATGAAAACATGAATAGACCTTGAGTGTTATGTAAGAAAAATAGGCCTGCTTCCAGTTCATATCTGTGCCTATGCTCACTCATCTGTGATCTGAATTCCAACCAACACCATCCTCTTACAATTAAAACAAACCTTATTTGTCAAGCATTCACAACAGACAAGACTGTTTAAAGCATGGTTAAAATTTTGTAAAGTGTAAAATAGATTCCATTGATTTCCATTTCTCTTTGATTTCTCTCTTCCAGCACCTAATATGTTTCAAATACTGCTCCTGGTCAATACTGCTCTGTATTATTTGTTACAGTCCCCACAGCACACTAGAAAAATGAATATCTTTAATGTCTAAGTTTTACAAATGAAATAGGAAGACTCTGATATGGATTACAGAGAAAATACATGTGAAAGCTTCTGAAAAATAATAAGTTATGACAAACTCTCCAGAAAGTTATTCAATCCCTTTCTGCTACAGTATTACCTGGCATAAGAACACGTATTTTGTGTGTAGCTACAACACAAGAGACTGCGATTTAAGATGAATTCATTGCCCTGATTTTTTGAAAGAAAACAAAAAGTCCTCAGCAATAATACTGAAATGAATTTTGGATTACAGTAGTTTTCCATTTCTATCTCATTTCTCATGGGGATATTGAGGTTTATGAGACATCACTTTCATCTGAAGCTCAGCTTCATTTCACAAATCAGGTCTAAGGACTTCTACTTGTTTATGGAGACTGAATATGCTTTGTTGGCATATTAAAGTGAAATTGAGCATAAAATATGGGTTTATTGGGTAATAGGAGTGACACTGAAAAATTCACTTCATAAATGGATACACTTATGATCAGAGTTCTCTGTATCAACTGATATATGAAGCTCAAAGTGAGTGTGCATAGAAGCTCTGTGAATTCTTACCTCTGCGCCATGACTAGTAATTGGTTGTAATGACATTTAAACAACTAGTGTGAAAATAATTATAATCATATTTTCCTAAATGATATATGTAGATATTCCTCTAAGCTCTTCTTTCCGTTTAACCACTGAGCAGTATTCTTTTCTCATCTACATTTGGACTCTGGACCTACCATTCTGCATTCAGTCTTTTCAAAGATTCGCACCTGATATCCAAAGGAGGAGTGATTATTTATATGGGTAATAAAATCTTGTAGCACTGTGATACTACAGATGTTATTCCTTTTGATATTTTTCTTTCTATAGAAGAGATCACAAATGGGACAAGTGTCTACAAGCAGACACTTATTTTCACTTAGTTGTTTTTTAAAAATAAGTATTAATACCTTTAGACTGAGCATAAAACCTCTGGTTTAACATATTTCCAATTTATTCTGGTTTTTTAATTGGCCTATTATACTCTTGTATGTTATCCTCCTTGTCCATGTAGACATTTGAGTTTGAAAACCCCCTGTAAATCTTTGAGTCTTTTACCTGCCTTGCATTACTCATATGACTGGGTTTTTTTAATCATAATATGTAATACATAAAATAACTTCAGAATTTAAAAAATATTTTCTTCCTCTATGATTCTTTTTAACATCAAAGAAAAAATAAGACAAAATATATCATGTAGTCTTAAGGATTCTTTTACTCTTCAAAAATGGTTTGTTCCCTTTATTGTGACTAACTAAAAAAATTGAAAACTCTTCCTGCTAATCTTTCTTTAAAATTATAAATTAAGGGGGAAGATAAATATTCTATTTAGAAAATTACTATATCCCCAAAGTTTCAAGACATGCAGTTAATTCATCAAACAAAAGTGTATTGAATACCTACTACTAAGCATAATGCAGATAAGTCCCAACTTTCAAGACCTGACATTCTAGTGAGCAGAGACAATCAATAAACTATTAATTGGTACTCTTGAGTATAAAATAATAAAGTAGGGTAATGAACCTAGGAAATGATAAAGGGATGCACTGTTTGACCTAGAATAGTAAAAAAAAAAAAAGCCTCTCTGATGAAGTTATTTGAACAAAAATCTAATTGAATTGTAGGTGATCCCAAACTTATGAATGTTTGAAGATAGATTGGGACCTGGCACCCTTTACTTGTGTGCAGCAAAGTTTGCACCTGGTTAAGTGTCTCCTTGGGCAACAAAATACAAAGAAATTGTAAGGGACTAAAAATAAGTGCAAGCATGCACAGTTGTGGCAAATTATGGACAAAAAGATACAAAAAGACTAAAAAACCAACTGCTACATTTCAAGAATCATAATATGTAATATGCCAAAGAATGTTCAAACTACCGCACAATTGCACTAATCTCACACGCTAGTAAAATAATGCTTAAAATTCTCCAAGCAAGGGTTCAGCAATACGTGAACCATGAACTTCCAGATGTTCAAGCTGGTTTTAGAAAAGGCAGACGAACCAGAGATCAAATTGCCAACATTCACTGGATCATCGAAAAAGCAAGAGAGTTCCAGAGAAACATCTACTTCTGCTTTATTGACTATACCAAAGCCTTTGACTGTGTGGATCACAATAAACTGAGGAAAATTCTGAAAGAGATGGGAATACCAGACCACCTGACCTGCCTCTTGAGAAATCTGTGCGCAAGTCAGGAAGCAACAGTTAGAACTCGACATGGAACAACAGACTGGTTCCAAATAGGAAAAGGAGTATGTCAAGGCTGTATATTGTCACCTTGCTTATTTAACTTATATGCAGAGTACATCATGAGAAACGCTGGGCTGCAGGAAGCACAAGCTGGAATCAAGATTGCCGGGAGAAATAGCAGTAACCTCAGATATGCAGATGACACCACCCTTATGGTAGAAAGGGAAGAAGAACTAAAGAGCCTCTTGATGAAAGTGAAAGAGGAGAGTGAAAAAGTTGGCTTAAAGCTCAACATTCAGAAAACGAAGATCATGGCATCTGGTCCCATCACTTTGTGGCGAATAGGTGAGGAAACAGTGGAAATAGTGGCTGATTTTATTTTTCTGGGCTCCAAAATCACTGCAGATGATGACTGCAGCCATGAAATTAAAAGACGCTTACTTCTTAGAAGGAAAGTTATGACCAACATAGATAGCATATTCAAAAGTAGAGATATTACTTTGCCAACAAAGGTCCGTCTAATCCAGGCTATGGTTTTTCCAGTGGTCATGTATGTATGTGAGAGTTGGACTATATAGAAAGCTGAGCACCTAAGAATTGATGCTTTTGAACTGTGGTGTTGGAGAAGACTCTTGAGAGTCCCTTGGACTGCAAGGAGATCCAACCAGTCCATCCTGAAGGAGATCTATCCTGGATGTTCATTGGAAGGACTGATGTTGAAGCTGTAACTCCAATACTTTGGCCACCTGATCCAAAAAGCTGACTCATTTGAAAAGACCCTGATGCTGGGAAAGATTGAGGGCAGGAGAAGGGGGAAAATAGAGGATGAGAAAGTTGGATGGCATCACCGACTTGATGGACGTGGGTTTGGATGGACTCTGGGAGCTGGTGATGGACAGGGAGGCCTGGTGTGCTGCGATTCATGGGGTAGCAAAGAGTTGGACACAACTGAGCAACTGAACTGAACTGAACTGAACTTCTCAAGAGCTGGGAGCAAAACAGGGTGTCAGGAGCAAAAGCAGGTTAGTGATCATGCCCTCCTCAGGGAGAAAGCAAGGGAAATGGTTACTTGTTCTTGCTCCTCTTAATGCAGCAGGGACCCCAATAAAACCTTGCTTGAATTTCTTAACTGGCCTCATCAATTTCTATTGATTGGAGAAGGCCAAGAATGTTGGACGGTGTCAGTTCAACCTAAAATGTTTTTACTTTACAGTGGTATGAAAGTGATACACATTCAGTAGAATCTGTCCTTCAAATTTTGAATTTTTATCTTTTCTTGGGCTAATGATATGCAGACGTGAGGTTCATGGAGGACAGAAGGGTAGAGAACATGTAAAAGGTGAAGTTATATATCTTAGATGAAGTTAGACTTTTCATAATTTTAATTAAATCCTTATAAGGAAGTGAAATCATATCTTCATAGTTCCACTTTAAAAAAATATTACTGGAGCTTCCCAGGTGGCTCAGTGGTAAAGAATTCACCTGCCAATACAGGAGACACAGGTTCAATTCCTGATCCAGGAAGATCCCACAGGTAGCGGAGCAACTGAACCTGTGTGTCACAACTATTGAGCCTGCAACTCCAGAGCCCAGGATCCGCAACCACCTTACTGTTTTACTGAGCCCACATGTGGCTTGGAGGGTAAAGCATCTGCCTACTTTCTCTCTGCCTTACAATGTGGGAGACCAGGGTTCAATCCCTGGGTCAGGAAGATCCCCTGGAGAAGGAAATGGCAACGCACTCCAGTACTCTTGCCTGGAAAATCCCATGCATGGAGGAGCCTGTTAGGCTACAAAGGGCCACAAAGAGTCAGACATGACTGAGCCACTTCACTTCACTTCACTTCACATATTCTAGAGCCTGTGCTGCACAACAAAAGAAGTCACTGCAATGAGAAGCCCATGCACCACAACTAGAGAACAGTCTTTACTTGCAGCAATTAGAGAAAAGTCCAAGCAGAAGCAAGACCCAACACAGTCAAAATAAATAAATAGATAAAATTATTTTTAAAAATTACCATATATCATCACTTACAAACTGTATTTTCATTAGAAGAAAATCTAAATCTTAGATGAATTACTGGTATATTAGCAAACACTTCAATTTGCTATAATCTTTTTTTATAATAAATCCCCACACTGCTATTATATCAAGCAATTATGTGAGAATTTTGGAAGACTATATATGTTAGACTAAAACATTTACAACCAAAAATAGTCTTTATACTGTTTAAATATACATCTTAAAAATAAACTGTCCACAATTTCCCAAATTCAACAGATAGATGATATAAAGATCAATATTGAGCTACAAGAATACAATGAAAATTACCCCAAAGTAAACAATATCTTTATGTCTACACCTATTTTCAGTTGCAAGAGCTAGTATAATACTCTGTGTAATTAATTAATTGGTTGTTCAATTCATTTGGTATTTATTGAATACTAGTATAAGAGCTGTGCTAGGCTCAGCAAAACATAGTAATGAACAGAACAGACAAGTCTGTGCCTTTATCAATCTGTGAATGTAAATTGCTCCCTTGTATGTTGGTTTTTAAACAACAAAACCACAAAAAACAATATTTTGCTCTTTCCCAGGAAATATTCAATTAGTATATAAAAGTATTATAGTTGGAAAGATAAATAGAAAGGTAAATTGGCTTTAAGCTGATTCCCAAGGATGATGGCAGTATCTGGAGATGTCACTGGGGTCAAGTTAATGCCTCAGTTCTACAGGTGAAAAGTGAAAATGAAAGTGAAAGTTGTTCAGTTGTGTCCCACTCCTTGCCACCCTGTGGACTATACAGTCCACAGAGTTCTCCAGGCCAGAATACCGGAGTGGGTAGCCTTCTCCTTCTCCAGGGATCTTCCCAACCCAGGAATCAAAACCAGGTCTCCCGCATTGCAGGTGGATTCTTTACCAGCTGAGCCACAAGGGAAGCCCCCGTTCTATAGGCATAGAACCCTAATCTAGCACTTCAGCATAAGTAAGGCTGAGGAGGTATGGATAGATTTTACTTACTCTGTGTCTAAATTCTAATTTAAGTGTGCGATTTCAGTGATTGCAGAAAGTCATCATTACACTTACCAATAGAGAACAGTCAGCTTGGAAGTTATGGAAATACCTAATTCTGTGATACACAGCAACATGAATTAGTAGAACTAATTCATACTTAGAGTATAACAGGTGGCCTGTTGTTCTTTGTTGTTCAGTTACTCACTTGTGTCCAGCTCTTTGTGACTCCATGGATTGCAGTATGCCAGGCTTCTCTGTCCTTCACTATCTCCCGGAGTTTGTTCAAATTCATGTCCATTGAGTCAGTGATGCTATCTAACCATCTCATCCACTACTGCCCCCTTCTCCTTTGGGGGCCTCAAAAGGAGAACGGAGGTTCCCTGAAAGCACACAGGATCAATTGCCTGTTAGAAATAAAAACAAATAGACTTATTCTTTTGTACATGACTCCCAGTATTCTGCATTCAAGGTTATGAGATTTGTTCATGATCATTAATGTTTTATGGAAATACAGTTGTCCCCCTCATCATGGAGAATACACTCCAAGACCTCCAGTGGATGCCTAAAACCATGGGTAGTACCAAACAGTACTACTATTATTTTTCCTATATGCACATGTCTATGATAAAGTCTAAGTTATAAGTTAGGCACAGTAGGATGTTAACAATAATAATTAATGATAGAACAATTCTAACAATAAATGCTAATACATTATGTAAATGTGGTCTCTCTCAAACTCTATTATTGTTTAAACTTTATGCCTTTTCCACATTAACTAAGCACTTATCATGCACTGAGGCCATAATTTTTGTAATTTGGGTTGCAATAGCAAAACTAACATGAATTTCTTTTTATTTTTCATAAATTCTCAGATGGATTTGCTCTTACGATAGATTTTAGCAATCTGGGAAGGCAATATATTTTCTTTCCTTATTAAACTGAAAACCTTCACCTTTCATTTAAGGGAAGCACTTTATTGCTTCTCTTTGTCATATTCGAATTGCCAGCATCACTACTCTTGCCGTTTGGGGCCATTATTAAGCAAAATTAGGGTGACTTGAACCCAAACTTTGCAATACTGTGACAGTTGATTTGTTAACTGAGATGGCTATGAAGTGACTGAGAGGTGGGATACGCTGGACAAAGGGAGGATCATATCCTGGGTAGTCTAGACTGTCAGCAATGCAGGAGACACAGATTTGATCCCTGGGTTGTGAAGATCCCCTGGAGTAGGAAATGGCAATCTACTCCAGTATCCTTGCCTGGGAAATCCTGTGGGCAGAGGAGCCTGGAGGATTACAGTCCCCAGGGTCATAGTAGTCAGACACGACTTAGCAAACTAAACCACCACCACCACCACCATGTCCTAGGCAGGAAAGAACAGAAAGAGAGAGTTCATTATATCCTCCAGAATTGTGTGCAACTAAGAATGCATGAATTGTTTATTTCTGGAATTTGCCTTTTAACATTTTTGGACCAGTGCAGATACTGGTAAATGAAACCATGAAAAGTAAACTGTGGATAATGGGATACTATTGCAATTTCAAGCAAACCCTAATATTGCTGATATAACCACACAATGCAGTTACATGATTCAGGTGGTAAACGTTTTAACACCACAACAAAACTGATAATCAGAAAGTTTCTGGGGGTACCTAGATTCAGAGATAAAAGAGTGGGGTCATCTTGAGGGACATTTCATTAAACTATAAGATAATAATTTTTTCTTGACATACAATAGAATGAGCCTTTCTTGTGATAGGAAAATTGTTTTCTGCTGGATATAATATATCTGTATAACATTTAGCCATTGACTTGTGATACTTGCACATAAACTCCATATATTGAGCTCTCTCTGCTGCCTTCCTGAGTCTCAGCTGCCTACTTGCTATCTCAATGGGAAACTGGAGGTTCCATGGAGGATGCGTCTATGTCAGTCACATGGTATCACTTTGGAATACCCATTATGTGTATCTATATAGAAAATAATTGCAACTGCACTTTTTGAAATATTAAATTGATAATAAGTAAAGAACTCCTTTATTTAATGGTGGATTTGAAAAGATGAAAGCTATTATTTGGTTGTGAACACTTTTTACATATCAATTCACTCTCTCTTTTCTAAAGCCTAAAATGCTTTTTGCTAATATATCGATAATTAAAGACACTCTCCACGGCAAATGACTTCATAAAAATATTTTGGAATTACCCACAATGATAAGCAAAGTTTTTTGACTTAAAAAAGTGTTCTATTCTTTGTTAGAGAAAAAACTATTTGATTCCAAACCTAAAACATGTCCAGACCAAATGATAACCTGCATACCAAGACTCATGTTCTCTTCAAAATTCCAATTAGAAGTTATAAAAATGGTGAAGAAGGGCAATACAATTTAAGGTCAAAGATAATTCATTATTAAGAAAAATATGGGGACAGGAGAAATAACAGTTGCAGGCTGCTAATTTTGGATTAACTGAGAAACAAACTAAAACTAAACACTAAAAATATCATCCAGGGAAATAGTTATAGGTTTGGGGGATTTCTCCTTCTAGCTATAAAGGACTAGCTTGTTGGTGATCAGAGCTCCCAAGAGTAATTGAGAAGTTTAAGGCAAAAAGTAGAAAAACAATCAAACATCCCATCTGTTGTACAGCTTGGGATTGCACCTAAGGCAGCCAAGAACTAAAGGAGCCAAGGTTTTAGTGAAAAAATGAAACATTGAGATCAGTTTAGTTTCTTTAGAGATACTTAGAAGTCAAGCAGAAAATGGCTGTTAAGAGGTGAGGAAACTGAAGAGAGCATTGAGCAATCTTGTGAGCCTTTGAACAGAAATAAGTTCCAACTAGACAAGGCAACAACAATAGCAACAAAAAATGAAGTGTAGATACCCAAGAAAGAAAGGCAGAAGAGGGAGCCCAATTGCCTGAGCTACTTTTCTCCGTGGGGCTCCTGGTGACTCAGTGGTAAAGAATCTGCCTGCAATACGCGGGACTCGGGTTTGATTCCTGGGTCAGGAAGATCCCCTGAAGAAGGAAATGGCAACCCACTCCAGTATTCTTGCCTGGGAAATCACATGGGCAGGGGAACCTGGTGGGCTACAGTCCATGGGGGCACAGAAGAGTCAGGCATGACTTAGTGACTAAGCACTAACAACAACTTTTCTCCTCACTTGGTTTGTTGATTGATTGCTAACTGGTTGGAGCCACAAGGCAGAAATGCAGGAAGTGGCTGCTTAGAGGTGGAGAATGTGCCTCATGGTGGGAAGGAAAGGAGCTGACAAGAAATCTGGTGAAACAATGTTTTTAGTAGATATTGTAAGGGTGAATCCAGAAAGAATTGCATGCAGTTGATAAACATTTTTTTCTCACAAATGTGTGGGCTAGCACTTTTGAAACTACTTTCTGTATGTAGTATTGCTGAATAATAATTATACACTATACATTCTACATTGTAGTAAGGAGAGCCAGATTTCCTACTGTCAGAGAAAGAAATTAGAAATGAGAGAGGAGTGAAAGCTAAAACGCTGAAATGAACACTCTGGTTTTGGATTGGAATAAATATGAACCGATATAGATGTATATCTATTGACAAAAGATAGGGCTTCCCTGGTGGTGCAGACAGTAAAGAATCTGCCTGCAATGTAGAAGACCCAAGTTTGATAAACTGAGGCATATTAAATTTTCAAGATTATTTGAGCAAACATCAATTTGAATTGAGCAGTGCCAAACTGAATGTGGCTAAGAGCATTACATCAACAGGAGCAGGAGACAGATTTTTATAGAGCGGTGCAGCCTTGGAAGAAAAGCAAGGAAATTATTTGACTGGCTAAAGCTTTGTTGATGTTGTTCAGTCACTAAGTCATGTCTGACTCTGCAACCCCGTGAACTGCAGCATACCGGGCTTCCCTGTCCTTCACTATCTCCCCAAGTTTGCTCAAGCTCCTGTCCATTGAGTCAGTGATGTCATCCAACCATCTCATCCTCAGTGGTGTCTTATTTGGGAAAGCCTAGCTGGCCGTTCTTTTTTTTTTTCTTTTTTGATTGAAATATAGTTGATTCGCAGTGTTGTGTTAGTTTCAGGTATACTGCCAAGCAATCCATACATATATATATATATATATATATATATACACACACATACATATTCTTTTTTGGATATTAGTTGGCCACTTGTGATTGGTTGTTTTTAAACTTCATTTTCTCAGATTTGAATGCATTGATTCTGGCTTAAGTTTTTGTTTGCTTATGTAATGGCCTCTTTGATTAGAATTTTAACATGTGTGTCTGTGTATGCATTATATATATTATTTATAATATATGTAACAAGCATGGTATACACACACACACACACATACATATATATATATGACTTAAAACAATCCAAGTATATTTCCTTACTGTTCTGTAGGCCTGAGGACTGATACTGGTAACACTGGACTGAAATCAAGGTGTTAGCAGATATTCCTTTCTAGAGGCTCAAGGGAATAAGCCATTTTCTTGCCTTTCCAGCTCTTCAGTGGCTCCCTCTGGGTCTTGCATCTAGTCTGCTACATTTCAGAACCAGCAACAGCGCAGCATTCAATCTTTTCTCATGCTACCATCTTTCTTTGACAACAGCAGGCAAATCTCCTCAGCTTTTGAGGACTCATGTGGTTTTATTGGGCCCACTTGTATTTATCCAGGATAATCCCCTCACTATCCTGGCCCTTCAGACATATAAGATAACATATTCAGCAGTTCTGAGAAATATTGTATAAAGATTTGCATATGTCAGTATATTGTTAATATATTTGGGGGCTATACTCTTATGCAGGTCAGGAAGCAACAGTTGAAACTGGACATGAAACAACAGACTGGTTCCAAATAGGAAAAGGAGTCCGTCAAGGCTGTATATTGTCACCCTGCTTATTTAACTTACATGAGAGGAGCTACCCTGTGCTGAGGTCAGTGGCGGCCCGGGAGGAGACACCCGGCGTCCGAGGTCAGGGCGGCAGCTGGGTGGAGCTACCCCGCATCTGAGGTCAGTGGCAGCCGGGGGGAGACACCCCGTGTCCGAGGTCAGGGGCAGCCGGGAGGCGGCACCCCGCGTCCGAGGTCAGGGCGGCGGCTGGGAAGAGCTGCCCGACGTCTGAGGCCAGTGACGGCCGGGAGGAGACACCCGGCGTCTGAGGTCAGGGCGGCAGCTGGGTGGAGCCACCGCGCATCCGAGGCCAGTGGCGGCCGGGAGGAAACACCCCGCGTCCGAGGTCAGGGGCGTCTGAGGTCAGGGTGGCAGCTGGGTGGAGCCACCCCGCATCCGAGGCCAGTGGCGGCGGGGGGCAGACACCCCGTGTGGTCCTGAACTAAAATGGACTGGAATGGGTGAATTTAACTCAGATGACCATTATATCTACTACTGTGGGCAGGAATCCCTCAGAAGAAATGGAGTAGCCATCATGGTCAACAAAAGAGTCCGAAATGCAGTACTTGGATGCAGTCTCAAAAACGACAGAATGATCTCTGTTCGTCTCCAAGGAAAACCATTCAATATCACAGTTATCCAAGTCTATGCCCCAACCATTAATGCTGAAGAAGCTGAAGTGGAACGGTTTTATGAAGACCTACACGATCATGAGAAACGCTGGGCTGCAGGAAGCACAAGCTGGAATCAAGATTGCCAGGAGAAATATCAATAACCTCGGATATGCAGATGACACCACCCTTATGACAGAAAGTGAAGAACTAAAGAGCCTCTTGATGAAAGTGAAAGAAGAGAGTGAAAAAGTTGTCTTAAAGCTGAACATTCAGAAAACTAAGATCATGGCACCCAGTCCCATCACTTCGTGGCAAATAGATGGGGAAACAGTGGAAACAGTGGCTGATTTTATTTTTCTGGGCTCCAAAATCACTGCAGATGGTGATTGCAGCAATGAAATTAAAAGACGCTTACTTCTTAAAAGGAAAAACAGAGATATTACTTTACCAACAAAGGTCTATCTAGTCCAGGCTATGGTTTTCCCAGTGGTCATGTATGGATGTGAGAGTTGGACTGTGAAGAAAGCTGAGTGCCGAAGAGTTGATGCTTTTGAACTGTGGTGTTGGAGAAGACTCTTGAGAGTCCCTTGGACTGCAAGGAGATCCAACCAGTCCATCCTAGAGGAGATCAGTCCTGGGTGTTCATTGGAAGGACTAATGCTGAAGCTGAAACTCCAATACTTTGGCCACCTGATGCGAAAAGCTGATTCATTTGAAAAGACCCTGATGCTGGAAAAGATTGAGGGCAGAAGGAGAAGGGGATAACAGAGGATGAGATGGTTGGATGGCATCACCGTCTCAATGAACATGGGCTTGGGTGGACTCTGGGAGTTGGTGATGGACAGGGAGGCCTGGCGTGCTGCTGTTCATGGGGTCGCAATGAGTCGGACACAACTGAGTGACTGAACTGAACTGAACATACTCTTATCTGTGTATACTTGCATGTAAGTTCAGAATTCTTTTACTTGTCTTATGAAATACACTTTTTCTCAATATGTAGTTACTGATTTGATTGCTAGTAGTGCTATTTATGACTTAACGCTTAATTTGTCTCATGTGAAAATAGCCCTAGCAGCAATAGTGACTACATAAAAGAAGAAAATTATGACAGAGAAAATTTATGACATAAAATGAAGATCAAATCTTAGAAAGCAGATAATCCCAAGAAGATCTGAAAAAAAAAAAAAATGAAGCAAAAAGAGTCATGAGATCTATAACACCGGGAAATTTTGTGGTTAAAATAAACATATAAACACAACCTTGAGCCTGAGCTACAAGAATTCTGCATATTCTCATTAAAGTGATGAAAATATCACCCTTGAAATTTAAATGCAAAGAAAAACTCACCTAGGATTCAGTTTAACACAGTAAACCACAAAAAATATTAAGATTAAAATGAGCAGCAATGTGGCAGAAGCTAGTCTGACTAAATTTTCCCATTTGGTGCTATCAGAAAATGCCATGCTGAGAGGAGATTTATGAGATCATAATTTTATATTCAGTCAAGCTTTCAATCATATGTGAAGAGAGTCTGAGATTTGCAAAAGAGAGCTGTTTTCGAAATCTTGCTTTCTTCCAGAGTAACTCCTTTTATTCCTCATGTCCTCCTTAGTTATTTGATTCTAAAATGATGAGAAGTGCATTTAGAATATCAAAAGAGAGAGATTACCAAAGAAAGATTTCCATGCAAGATCATGTAAATAATACTAGGTGACTAGCAGGTCTTGGGAGGATTAGTTGCCCAGTCCTCTGCTTTAGATTAAATTCTCATGCAGTTGGCTCTCTCCTTAGGAACAGAAAGGCACTGTTGTTTACAAACAATATTCTGTGGACAGTGCCTATCAACTGCGTCCATTGGGGAGGTTGTCCTAACCCCCATTTATAATCCAAATGGGTGACTCTGATTATTTCTTAACTCATAGATACATTTTCAGTAGGGCACAAAGCCAGGACCCCTCTACTACTGAGTAGATATATCACAAAATAGCAAGATGCATAAATTTGCTCTTTGGAGGGCTTCCTCAGGGCTTTGTAATGTCCTTGCTCCAGAGTCATGTGGTGTCAAGAGGGAGAGTTTATCAACTCCATGTCTTCTCACATGAAGGAACAACAGCACCATGTAAATGCCCAGAGGCCCCCTCAGCTTGCAAACAGAAATTTTTAATGCTTTTTGAAATTGTCATTTATGTAAACTTCTATTAAAAGAGCACAAGATATCATTCAGCTAAGAGTTAAGTCATACTATAACAAACAAGAGTGGGAAATTATTTATATAAAAATTAGTGGGTAAATGAAACCAGTAAAGTAATAAATCATGTTCTTGATAAGTAAAGAATTTTCTTATAAATTGGTTTAGTAGAGTAGTTATATCTTTAAAAGACATAAAAGTGGGACATTATTTATATAAAAAATTAGGGAATAAATGAAACCAGCAAAGTAATAAATCATATTCTTGATAAATGAAGAATTTGCTTAAGAATTGATTTACTAGAGCAGTAATATCTTAAAAAGACATAACAGTGGGAAATTATTTATACAAAAAATTAGGGAATAAATGAAACTGGCAAAGTAATAAAT
>SJYT01034908.1:183705-275398 GCA_006410635.1 Cephalophus harveyi | reverse complement strand
TTATTTATACAAAAAATTAGGGAATAAATGAAACCAGTAAAGCAATATATCATATTCTTGAAAAGTGAAGAATTTTCTTATAAACTGATTTGAGTAATACTAAAACATAGTAAATATTGCCTCATTACTAATAAAAACTTCAATTTAAAAAGGCTGTTGAGTCATTTTTTTATCTAGTGACATAGAAAATATTAAAAAAATAAGAATACTTGCTGCCAAGAAGGGGAGTTGTTACAGATATAGTGCAGATGGATATATTGCCCAGCAACCCAACAAATTCACAAAAATTTACTTGCTGGTGAATAAGGGGCCTCTTGGGAGATAACTCAAGCTTGTTTGCTCTGTCTGACACATGGTCCAGAAAGGTCAAGGAGAAATTTATGTGCAGGGTACTCAGGACCATTCTGTGAGTGAAAAAACTCAGTGAGTTGAGTCAGAACCTGTGATAAGGTGGCTGCTAGCACTACAGATCCATGCTCTCAGACAAGGCTGGAGGAGAAACATAGATGGAAAACTTTTGAAACCACTAAGGATTAAGCAAACCTCAGGAGACCCCTCTTTTACCCATTCATTCAACCAAATAAGCACAGTCCACTTTCCTTTATCTACTGTGCATCTTTGACAATTTGAAGGATTTAAAATACTAGGAGGCTCAGAGGTTAAAGCATCTGCCTGCAAGGCTGGAGACCCGGGTTCAATCCCGGGGTCGGGAAGATCCCCTGGAGAAGGCAATGGCAACCCACTCCAGTATTCTTGCCTGGAGAATCCCATGGATGGAGGAGCCTGGTAGGTTACAGTCCACGGGGTCGCAAAGAGTCAGACACGACTAGGAAGCCCAGGCATTTAGTTTACTTGGTAGCATTTGCTAAACATCCGAGGGACATTTGTAAGTACTTCAGTTCAGTTGCCCAGTCATGTCCCTCTCTTTGCAACCCCATGGATTGCAGCATGCTGGGCTTCTTGTCCATCACCAACCCCCTGGAGCCTACTCAAACTCATGTCCATTGAGTGGGTGATGCCTCCAACCATCTCATCCTCTGTCATCCCCTTCTCCTCCAGCCTTAAATCCTTCCCAGCATCAAGGTCTTTTCCAGTGAGTCAGTTCTTTGCATCAGGTGGCCAAAGTATTGGAGCTTCAGCTTCAACATCAGTCCTTCCAAAGAATATTCAGGACTGATTTCCTTCAGAATGGACTGGTTGGATCTCCTTGCAGTCCAAGGGACTCTCAAGAGTCTTCTCCAACACCACAGCTCAAAAGCATCAACTCTTCGGCACTCAGCTTTCTTTATGGTAGCATTTGCTGGACATCCGAGGGGCTTCAATGAGTACTTCAGTCATAGCAGACACCCTCTTTCAACACGTGGATATCACCAGATGGTCTGTAAATACTTGGAAATGGGATATTGTGAAGTCAGGATTTTATCTCTACCCAAAGATAATGAAGCTCGAGGAAAAAGTGGTTCATGTTTGTAAAAAAGTTTACAAAGTGTGAGGGAAATACAGAAAAATAATACAAAATGAAATATTAACAATGGTAATTTTGTGGTTGTAGGTAGAATTATTGGTGTCTTTAATTTGTGCTTCTTTACATTTTAAAATAGCTTTAAAACTTGAAAGTATGATTATTAGATAATGAAACTGTGATGTCTTTTTAAAATTGGGGCGTTTTGAGCTGGAGACATTGAATGATTTATAGAATCAGTGGGGAGTCTATATAATGTTGTGGCTATTTGGAGGTTCTGAGTTCACATCACAGAACCATCACTTACTGTCCATTTAACCATGCTGCTGCTGCTGCTAAGTCGCTTAAGTCATGTCCAACTCTGTGTGACCCCATAGATGGCAGCCCACCAGGCTCCCCCATCCCTGGGATTCTCCACGCAAGAACACTTGAGTGGGTTGCCATTTCTTTTTCCAATGCATGAAAGTGAAGTCGCTCAGTCGTGTCCAACTCTTCGCGACCCCATGGACTGCAGCCTACCAGGCTCCTCCATCCATGGGATTTTCCGGACAAGAGTACTGGAGTGGGGTGCCATTGCCTTCTCCATAAACAACTTAAAAGTTGGACCTCTGTTTCCTTACGTGTAAAATAGGGTTAATTGTAGTGTCTACCACATAGGTATGTTAATTTTCTCCTCTAGCTTCTTGATTTTGGTTATCTTGTGTATGAAAAAATTATTGGGTGAGTTAATTAATATAGAACAGTGGGAAAAGTCTCTGTCATACAAGCTATCAAAAGAGAAATTAAAGAATGTCATTGGGGAAACTATTGAAATTAAAGGCTTGTTCACCCAAAGTATGTGTTTTGGGAGGTTATCATTTTATATATTTTTATTCCTCTTTGTTTTGACCTCAGTTCAGCAAAGACAGGCAGGAATAGCATTAAACTTTATTATCGGGAATCTGATTTCTAGACCTGACTTGATTATGTACTATCTGTGTGACCTTGAGAAATTCTTCATCTGTAAAATGAGGGCTAGTTTTGGTTCACTATTTCTCTAAAAATCTAGCCATAATTGTTTTAAAAGTTTTCCAGTAATTATCAATTATCCCATCTTCTTTATTTAGAGCTAAAAAGAGATGATGAGTTAAAAATAAAGGCACTGTGAGAAATGTGGTTTTAATGTTAGAATATAATTTGCCTTTAATTGAGGAGTTCAGTAGAAGGTGAATGCAGTCCATTTGTGGCTTTTATTTCTCTGTGTTTGGTTTATTCTGTTTCTGAAGAAGAAAAAACTTTCTGGCAGAAAAGTGGAGACTTTGCAGCTTATTTCAGAGTTTCTTCTGGATTCCAGCTATTCACATCTTTTATCTACAGCCTTCAATTCACCTAAAGATTTCATTTGAAATGATGTAATTTTCCTAATTTTGTTTTACATATATCTATATAGATATTTACATATAATTAGATACTATATATTTATAACTTGATAAGGAGAAATCCATGCCATTGAAAAATTCAAACTTAATGAAGATAAAATTAATAAAAATCATTTGCTGCCCATGATCACATCCCATTTACTTTCAAGGTTTAACAGAAACTGACTTTATATCTCTAGTTTTTTCATTCTCCGTAGAACACAATTTGTCAGTTCACTTTACTTCATTTCCATACCACCAGCTAAACGTGTCTGATTGTAGAGATGGAGCACCAAACAGTAAAGAGGAAATGGACCAGGAGTCAGGGGTCCATGACTGGCCCCAACACTGTTTCCAGCTACATAGTTCTGAGCATGACATCGCTTAGCAAAGTCTTAGTTGACATCTTGACAAACTGGACTTCTATGAATCACTGAGTACATCATCACTAAGTCCTCTATGTTGAATAACATTTGAGGAATTTGGGGGATGAGATTGCACTCTTGACCAAGCATAGAGAAGACACCTGGAGTTCTCTTTGAGTATTCTTTGCCCTGTTAAGCTTATCTCTCCAGACCAGAGCAAACCAGGTTACAGGTGAAGAAAAAAGATCCCAGAGAGGTTAAGTATCATTTATGCAGGCAGAGGAGTGGGTGATTCCTCGAACTGTGACAATACCATTCAGAGGTCTGGAGGTTAAAGATATATTCACCCAAGAACATTGCCGTATTCTTGGTCTGCACCTAAGAAACTTGCAGATACGAGCCACGCTTTTTCAATACCAGCAAACATTTACACAGTTCAGGTCAGTTCAGTTCAGTCCCTCAGTCGTGTCCGACTCTTTGCGACCCCATGAATTGCAGCACGCCAGGCCTCCCTGTCCATCACCAACTCCCGGAGTTCACTCAAACTCACGTCCATTACACGAGACCAGTTTAAATAAATACTTCTCAGCCATGAGCATTCATAAGAAGAATTCATAAGAATCACCCAGAGAGCTGATAAAACACAGAATCCTGGGTAATCATCCGGAGATTCTGATTTTGTGATCTGGAGTGGAGCCAAGAATTTACATTTCCTGGGTTGGGAAGATCCCATGGAGGAGGGCACAGCACTCCACTCCAGTATTCTTGCCAGGAGAATCCCATGGACAGAAGAGCCTGGCGGGAGACAGACACGACTGAAGTGACTTAGCACACACATATCTTTGAAAAGCAGAGTTTAAACTACATTAGTGGGCTGCCCTCTATGGGGTCACACAGAGTCGGACACGACTGAAGTGACTTAGCAGCAGCAGCAGTAGCAGGGTTGGGAAGATCCCATGGAGGAGGGCACAGCACTCCACTCCAGTATTCTTGCCAGGAGAATCCCATGGAAAGAAGAGCCTGGCGGGAGACAGACACGACTGAAGTGACTTAGCACACACATATCTTTGAAAAGCAGAGTTTAAACTACATATTACATATTACAACCAAAAAGAGCAAAAGTAAAAGTAAAAATTTATGCGATGTGATTGTAAATCAAATTACTCTCTCTCTTTGTGGTTACACCCATAAAGAGAGTAATTTTCTTCACCTACAACCCAACCCAACCCAAATACAAATGAGACAAGACAGGAGCAAATTTACCATATTTTTACTAGTATGAAAAAATAAAGGAAATGGATCCTTTGGTGGGAGAAAAACACTAGAAAGGGATTCTGCCTGTTCTCCTTATGTCCTTTGGTCTGAATTATTTATACTTCTCTATTAAAGGAGATGAGTTTCATACTGCTACAATAATCACCCCTGCTTGAATATGGAGATGTTAGTTTGAGCAAATAAAAAAATTAAATAGATATGTCATAAATGCATTAATCTCTTAGAAAGTACTTTCAATGTAAAGCAGCTTGCCTTATTTCATAAGAAAGAAGTATGTCGTTCTATTTAGGTGCTTTCAATTAAACAGTTTTCAATTAAAAAGAAAAGTCCTTTCATTCAAAGGACTTTCTGCTTAGGGAGAGTGACATTGAATTATTACAGACAAATGGAGTAGTGATTATTTGTTGCCGCTGCTAAGTCGCTTCAGCCGTGTCTGACTCTGTGCGACCCCATAAACGGCAGCCCACCAGGCTACACCATCCCTGGAATTCTCCAGGCAAGAACACTGGAGTGGGTTGCCATTTCCTTCTCCAATGCGTGAAAGTGAAGTCACTCAGTAAGTGTCTGACTCTTTGCGACCCCATGGGCTGCAGCCTACCAGGCTCCTCTGTTCATGGGATTTTCCAGGCAAGAGTACTGGAGTGGGTCGCCAGTGCCTTCTCCGAGTGATTACTTACTCTCACCTAATAGTCGGGGAGAGATGGAAAGCATACATGTTCATATGCTTGATGAGGCTATAGAAGATTGGTTTAATTTTCAGTTATATCACATTTGTCTTGGCTCAAACCCAAACTCAGAAACCTAGGCATTGCTTCTAACTCAATGTCCTGGGGTTCTTTGATTTAGAAACTGTTTGGTCATCAGAGACATGTAACAGTGATAATCAGAAAACACCAAATGAATTATAGTTCATCATAGAAACATTCGAGGAAAGAAAAAGGGGGATGATCAAATTTTCCTGTAAATGTGTTATTGTCAGCACAGTCTAAAGATTTTTCCAGCAGGAGAATCATTTTATGGAATTCTTCTAGTGATAGGGCCATGGCTATTTGGGATTGCTGCTGTGGCCCAGTGGTAAGGAATCCACCTGCCAACACAGGAGACACGTGAGATGCGGATTCGATCCCTGGGTCAGGAAGATCCCCTGGGGGAGGAAATGGCATTGCACTCCAGTATACTTGCCTGGAGAAGTCCATGGACAGAAAAGCCTGGTGGGCTACAGTCCATGGTCACTGAGCAACTGAGCACAAACCGCAAACAGCTATGACTTTCAATTTATAGAGGATGGCTCCCTGGAAAATGTCACCTAAGCTATGTAAATGTCTGAGTATAAATGGAGACAGTGGGACTTCCCTGGGAAGGGATTAAGAATCCGCCTTGCAAAGCAGGGGATGCAGGTTCCAACACTGGTCTGGGAACTAAGATCCTCCATGCCATGGAGCAATCAAGCCTGTGGACTACAACCACTGAGCCCACGGGCCACAGCTAGAGAGTCTGTGCACCACAATGAAAGATCCCACATCCATAGAAGATCCCGCATGATGCAAAGAGGACCTGACACAGCCAAAATAATAAATAAATAAAAATGGATAAATGGAGACATTGTATGACCTTTTAAATGGCTTCTCTGTAAGTGATAGGACAACAAACAGTGCTTAGAGAGGTTTTTGCTAATCTTCAAGTGGAGTAGCAAGAAAGGACCCGGGAGCTGCAATAGCGACCTCGATTTCTCCCTGATCTACCTGTGCTCCTTAATGATTATGCCCTGGGAATAATTAGTAATTCTTGATTCTCAGCAGGGCTGAGATGAACTGTCTGAATGAACTGTCCAATCCTTTCAGTTAGATCAGATTGGCACTGTGGCAGAGTTGTCTTTTGGACCCATCAAATCAAAATGACAATTCTGGTAAGAAAAAATGATGAGATGTATTATGGACTCAATGTTTGTGTCTCCTCTGCCCCTCAAAAAAAAGCATATATTAACCATTAATGTAGTAGTATTAGGATATGCAGCATTTGGAAATAATTAAGATGAGGTTGTGAGGGAGAAGCTCCCATAATGGGGTTAGCAACCTTATAAGAAGAGGCTAGAGCTTTCTCCATCATATGAAGACACAGAAAAAAGTGTATTCGCCAGGAAGAGGGCCCTTGCCAAGAATCAAATCTTCTAGCCCCTTGATCTTGGATTTCCCAACCTCTAGTACATGGTGGCTCAGTGGTAAAGAATCTGCCTGCAATGCAGGAGACCAGGGTTCAATCCTTGGGTTGGGAAGATCCTCTGGAGGAGGGCTTGGCAATCCACTCCAGTACTCTTGCCTGAAGAATTCCATGGACCGATGAGCCTGGCAGGCTACAGTCCATAGGGTTGCACAGAGTCAGACATGACTGAAGTGATTAAGCAGTACAGTGAAAGATAAATGTCTATTGTTTAAGCCTCCCAGGCTGGCTATTTTATTATATAGCCCAAGTGGACTGAGACGGGACATCAAGACATGATGATAACTAGCTGTCAGGATAGCTGTCTACCCATCCCTGGATTGAAGTAGGGAACACCCTGGGGCAGACTACAGGAGAAAAATGTTTCTCATGAGATTTGGAGAAAATAGAGAGTGGCAGACAGAAAAGAAATTGACAAAAATTTTATTCATAGCCCCGTTTAAAGGACTTCCCTGGTGGCTCAGACAGTAAAGCATCTGCCTACAATGCAGGAGACCTGGGTTCAATCTCTGGGTCAGGCAGATCTCCTGGAGAAGGAAATGGCAACCCACTCCAGTATCTTACCTGGAAAATCCCATGGACGGAGGAGTCTGGTAGGCTACAGTCCATGGGGTCGCAAAGAGCTGGACCCTACTGAGTGACTTCACTTTGCTTTCCTTTTCCCTTTAAAGTATGTCTTCTAAGAGATGTGGCGATTAGGGAAAAAAAAGGCAGTAAGATCATTTTCCCCCTGTTATTGAGAAGACTAGTAATTTGGGGGCAACCTGGAAAGTTATATTCATTTACTCACTTACCATGTGAAGTCAACTGGTCGATCAAATTCGAAACAGGTAGTAGGAGGCCAAGACTAGATGGCTGCAGAATTCCAAGTGTATTCTGTTAAGATGAGGCCACTTGTGTGAGGCCACTTCTGCCAGCAGAAAGCTGGCAAATCATAACTGGTACAACGTAATGACGGATACTGCAGAATAGGGAAAAAAAAGTGTATTTGACAACTGATCTCCAAATGGCTAAGAACTTTTGTGAGCAGATATCTCCAGATGATATGACGGTTGACCTCCTACATTTGATGAAGGTAAGAGATTGACCAATTTACTCTGAAAAAGGTAACTGATACATCTCCTTTCCAACCCATGAATTAAATACTCTTTCTAAAGTTACAGGCATGACCTGTGTGTATTGGGAAAATATAATCAAAAATAAAATCTCCTGTTAAATCAAAAAATCTCTCCAGTGGTAGACGAGAAAGTAAACTATTTTATTATTAAATAAGCATTAAACCAGAACATGACATGCGTTACAGACAATTCACTACAGAGATTTCAAAGGCAGAGGTAAATCTCACTATCTCATATAGCCAAGCAGATACAACTTGTTTTAGACATATTCACAAGATAAAGATACCTAGTCCTCAAGTAAGAGGACTTGACAACACCATTTGTTACACATAGTTCATCATATATCACTTGGTAATTAGGGTGGCCATCTGGGTTAGGGTTTGCTAATTGACTTTATCCAAAATAAATAAATGAAAGTGAAAGTCGTTCAGCCATGTCCAACTCTTTGGGACCCCATGGACTGTAGCCTGCCAGGCTCTTCTGTCCATGGAATTTTCTAGGCAGTTCTACTGGAGTGGGAAGCTGTTCCCTTCTCCAGGGTATCTTCCCAACCCAAGAATCAAACCAGGGTCTCCTGCATTGCAGGCAGATTCTTTACCAGCGAACCACCAGGAAAGCCCTAAAATAAATAAGTATAATTTTTATATTTTTATGACAAACTTTCAGATTTGAACTCTTACCCTCCCACAGAAAAATCAATCAGTTTTTTTTTTTTTAATTAGGAAATGTCAAAGCCGAGGGAGAGCATGTAGTCAATTTTAGTTGCTCAAAAGCCTCTTGAGAGTGTAGAGATAAACTGGAGGTTCTGGAGAATTGTATAATTAATTGTTACCAGAGGTTTTGTTCACTCTGCAAAAGGTGTGCTCTTTTGCACTGTTCACTATTCTGTACCAATTCCAAATATTGTCTTAGTTGTTTGTTTGTTTTTGTTTTGATAGCTCATTTTATCTACATAGTGGGCTGACTCTAAGATTATCACATTTGGTGGAGCACAGCTGACAGCAGATGCCCTAAATATTTTACCTCAGTGGCACTATTCCCATTTGTCTAGTGAGATCTTAGGCTCCTGCAAAGTAAAGTGTTGTATCAGAAGCAAAATATCCGTTTTTGTTCTCTAGTTTCTGCCACTACTGGCAAATCATCCGCATTTTTATTAATTATACATCTCTTGGATGAGACAAATTCCTCTACTGTTCTTTTTTTCTTTAATAATGAGAAAAGCATGCTAGAAGAATTGTGAAACCCTTGAGGAATCCTTTGATGTAAGTATCAGACACCATAAGTAAAAGCAAACAAGAATTTAGACTCATCTGCTAGAGGAAGAGAAAGAAAAATAGAGAGAGAGAGAAAAGAGAAAAAGAAAATGCAGAACATAGGTCAATCACGGAGAAATAACTTTGCAGATAAATGTACTAAAGTCAGAAATCAGAACAGTGGCAGGGTTAGGAGCTACAGGGATTAATGGCTAAATTCTTGACAAATCTATAAAATGACCATGTTTATCACATTTACCTCTTTCATTACTGGCACTATGGGAGTGCTAAGGGGGATTAGTCCCTTGCCATAAACTGTGTCCCCCCAAATTCATGAGGGTTGAAATCTAACCCTCATATGATGATATTTGGAGGTGGGGCCCTTTGGGAGGGGTTTAGGGCATGAGAGTGGAGTCCGCAAGAGTGGGATTAGGACTCTTATAAGAGATGCTCAACTAGCCCTTATTCCTACTGCTTTGTGAAGTGACAGCAAAAAGACCACTGTCTGCGATCCAGGAAGTGGGTTCTTACCAGACACCTAATCTGGTAAGACACCAAGCCCCCTTGAGCTTGGACTTCCCAGCCTCCAGGACTGTGAGGAATAAGTTTCTGTTATTTATAAGATACCTAGTCTATGATAATCTGCTATAGCACCATGAATGGGCTAAAACATCCTTTTAAAAATTATTCCTTATTTTTCTAATTATGTTATAACTGATTTTATCCCTTTTAACTGAGCACTTGACAAAAGATATTATTTTACACAGGGCCATGGATTACCTCTCTGGTAAATTTATTACTGATTCTGTTGTGTTCAGTTGTGTCCAACTCTTTGCGACCCCATAAACTGTAGCCCACCAGTCTCCTCCATCCATGGGATTCTCTAGGCAAGAATACTGGAGTGGGTAGCCATTCCCTTCTCCAGGAGATCTTCCAGGCCCAGGGATCCCACTTGAATCTTCTGAGGCTCCTACATTAGTAGGCAGATTCTTTACCACTGAGCCCCCTGGGAAACCTTTGATTCTATTATCTTGAATTAAACTAGCATCATGGCTTCACAGGGGGCTCAGTGGTAAAGAATCTGCCTGCCAAGCAGGAGACACCATATTGATCCCTGGGTTGGGAAGATCCCCTGGAGGAGGCAAAGGCAACCTACTCCAGTATTCTTATCTAGGAAATCCCGTGGACAGAGGGGGCTGGAAAAGAGTCAGACTCAAAGTGAAGTCGCTCACTTCACTCTGTGTGAGCGAAAAGAGTTGTGTCCGACTCTTTTGCGATACCATGGACTGTAGCCTGCCACACTCCTCTGTGCATGGGATTTTCCAGGCAAGAATACTGGAGTGGGATGCCATTTCCTTCTTCAGGGATCTTCCCAACCCAGGGATCGAACCCGGATCTCCCCACATTGTAGGCAGATGCTTTTAATATCTGAGCTGCCAGGGAAGTCCCTAAACACCAGCAGGAGCATTATTTCCTAGGGCTCAAAGTGGTGTATCAATTTGTTTCAGCTCAGATTACCTTTCTAGTATAAGACTGCCATTGTTTCCTACACTCCATTTTTTTTTTTCATAAAGTAAATAACTAGCTCAGGGGGTCTTTTCCAAGGTGCTCCACAGGCTCCACAGACACTTCATCTAGAGTATAGAATATGCATGTGTGCATGCTAAGTCACTTCAGTTGTGTCCGACTCTTTATGATACCATGGACTATAGTCCACCAGGCTTCTCTGTCCATGGGATTCTCCAGGCAAGAATAATGGAGTGGGTCACCATGCCCTCTTACAGGGGATCTTCCTGACCCAGGGATGGAACCCGTGTCTCTTACATCTGCATTGGCAGGCAGGTTCTTTACCACCAGTGCCACTTGGGAAGCCCATGCAGAATATGGTAGCCTTTAATTGTGCAGCATGTCTCTCCTCAACAAGAGAATTGGGAGAAAGTGAGAGCACAAGTTTCTAATAAGAGGCTCTGCCTGAATGATGGACGGAAAAGAACAGGTAGAAAGCTGATCCCAAATACCAAAAACCTGTATGGATCTGTCATCAAACAGAAAGGGAAAAGTCCCCAAGGAAATGGCAGAACAAGTAGAAACAGTATCTATCTGAAATGGCGAGATCAGTTACTGAGGAAAAGTTATTGACACATGGTTCACTGATTTCCAGCAAGATTCCCCTCAACTGAGCCATTTTTCAAAGAGTTTTGCCCTCTGAGACTCATCTGATTCTCTTGTCCCTGCAATTCCTGCTTCCCCCCAGGTCTTGTCTCACAGCCTCTCTCTGCCATCCTGGCATCTTGCAATAAGAACATCACCTCCTTTTTACCTTTCTTCTCTTTATGCACTGTCCAGGGTAGGGGCTGTTTCCTTTCAGTAAACAGTTCTAACTGAGCCCCCAACAACACAGTTTTAAATATATTATTTTCTTCTTTATATTTCTCTAGATTGTTCCCAAAACTAAGAAGCTACTATTAAAACTTGAGTAATACTCTGTTCTTGCCATCTGTGGTCTTTTCCCTAATTTGAATTTGGATAGTCAGCAAGAGAGCTGAGACAAATGTGTTTAGGATCACAGGGCATTTTGATCTGTCCCTGGGTCCATGTCAATACATTTCAAGAAAGCCTTAGTGAAATACTGCTGGAAAATCAATGGGGTATTCAATTATCTTCTGAGCACAATGCTGGTCCTTCTTCAGTTCACCTGTAGCAAAAAGGCCTCAGGTACAGATGTCAGCAACCCTCTTTCAGGTCTCTAATGTCCTTAGATTATTCACAGTTGTGGGAGGGGAGTGAATAGTCAGCTTCACTTGGCTACTTTATCCCTTGTCGTGTGATCTTCCTTCTGACCCCAGACAAGCTTGCTCCATGAAAGGAGAAGAGTCTGCTGGTTGTATAATTCTGTGTAGCTGTTGTTGCATAATTCCACCCTGTAGAGACTGCATACACCCACATGGGGGGCAGTAAGCTGAAGACTTGCTGCAGAGTGCTTCTGCAAACATCTGGGACACATGAGGAAAGAAGTCTCTACATGAAAAATATCTATTAGCAAGAAAAGCATATGACTATCTGGGAGCCCTGGGTAGCTTATCAGTGGCATCAACTTTTCTGGTGGTCCAAAAAAGGAATAAAGAGCTTGTTTTTCTCCCTTTGGGACAGAAAGAAATCTCTAGCTCTATCCCTGTCCCTATAGTCAGTTCAGTTCAGTCACTCAGTCATGTCCAAATCTTTGCAACCCCATGGACTACAGCACACCAGGCTTCCCTGTCCATCACCAACTCCCAGAGCCTACTGAAACTCAAGTCCATCACATCGGTGATGCCACCCAACCATCTCACCCTCTGTCGTCCCTTTCTCCTCTCACCTTCAATCTTTCCCAGCATCGGGGTCTTTTCAAATGACTCAGTTCTCCACATCAGGTGGCCAAAGTATTGGAGTTTCAGCTTCAGCATCAGTCTTCCCAACGAATATTCAGGATTGATTTCCTTTATGATAGACTGGTTGGATCTCCTTGCAGTCCAAGGGACTCTCAAGTCATCTCCAACACCACAGTTCAAAAGTATCAATTCTTGAGCGCTCAGCTTTCTTTGTAGTCCAGCTCTCACATACATATCCGACTACTGGAAAAACCATAACTTTGACTAGCTGGATCTTTGTCGGCCAAGTAATGTCTCTGCTTTTTAATATGCTGTCTAGGTTGGTCACAGTTTTTCATGGCTGCAGTCACCATCTGCAGTGATTTTGGAGCCCCCCCAAAATAAAGTCAGCCAGTTTCCACTGTTTCCCCATCTATTTGCCATGAAGGGATGGGACCAGATGCTATGATCTTAGTTTTCTGAATATTACTTTAAGCCAACTTTTTCACTCTCCTCTTTCACTTTCATCAAGAGACTCTTTAGTTCCTCTTCGCTTTCTGCCATAAAGGTGATGTCATCCGTATATCTGAGGTTATTGATATTTCTCCCAGCAATCTTGATTCCAGCTTGTGCTTCATTCAGCCTGGCATTTCATATGATGTACTCTGCATATAAGTTAAATAATCAGGGTGATAATATACAGCCTTGATGTACTCCTTTCCTGATTTGGAACCAATCTGTTGTTTCACGTCCATTTCTAACTGTTGCTTCTTGACCTGCATACAGATTTCTCAGGAGGCAGGTCAGGTGGTCTGGTATTCACATTTCTTAAAGAATTTTCAGTTTGTTGTGATCCACATAGTCAAAGGCTTTGGTGTAGTCCATAAACCAGAAGTAGATGTTTCTCTGGAAATCTCTTCCTCTTTCAATGATCCAGAGGATGTTGGCAATTTGATCTCTGGTTTCTCTGCCTTTTCTAAATCCAGCTTAAACATCTTGAACTTCATGGTTCATGTACTGTTGAAGCCCAGCTTGGAGAATTTTGAGCATTATTTGCTACTGGGTGAGAGGAATGCAATTGTTCGGTAGTTTGAGCTTTCTTTGGCATTGCCTTTCTTTGGGATTGGAATAAAAACTGACCTTTTCCAGTCCTGTGGCCACTGCTGAGTTTTCCAGATTTGCTGTCATATTGAGTGCAGCACTTTCACGGCATCATCTTTTAGGATTCGAAATAGCTCAACTGGGATTCCATCCCCTCTACTAGCTTTGTTCATAGTGATGCTTCCTAAGGCCCACTTGACTTCACATTCCAGGATGTCTGGTCTAGATGAGTGATCACACTATTGTGATTATCTGGGTCATGAAGATGCTTTTTGTACAGTTCTTCTGTGTATTCTTGCCACCTATTCTTAATAGCTTCTGCTTTTTTTAGGTCCATACCATTTCTGTCCTTTATTGTGCTCATCTTTGTATAAAATGTTCCCTTGGTATCTCTAATTTTCTTTAAGAGATCTCTAATCTTTCCCATTCTATTGTTTTCATCTATTTCTTTGCATTGATCACTGACAAAGTCTTTCTTATCCCTCCTGCTATCCTTGGAACTCTGCATTCAGATTGGTATATCTTTCCTTTTCTCCTTGCCTTTTGCTTCTCTTCTTTTCATAGCTGTTTGTAAGGCCTCATCAGAAAAACCATTTTGCCTTTTTGCATTTCTTTTTTGGAGAGATGGTCTTAATCACTGCCTCCTGTACAAGGTCACGAACCTCTGTCCATAGTTCTTCAGGCACTCTATCAGATCTAATCCCTTGAATCTATTTGTCACTTCCACTGTATAATCTGTCTCTACATCTATATATATAAATTGGTTTCTCTCCCATGTTGTCGTTCATCAACTTAATGTTTCATTTGTTTGTCTTTTTCCAAGTAATGACTGCAGCTGCTACTTATCCTGTTGCCTTTCATGTGGGGGATGATCTTTTATCAAAGTTTTTAATTATTTCCTGATCAAGTCACTTTGTCATGCCTGCTTCTCTAGCTATAGGATATGTGACTGTGTGATGAAAACTCCTGGAGGTGGAATACTCCTGGGCTGATACATGAAGGAGACATGGAGCTGGATCAGGACACCTAGTCCTCCAACCAAGCGGGGAGTTGTTATGGTTAAAGGACTGATGCTGAAGCTGAAGCTCCATTATTTTGACCACCTGATGTGAACAGCTGACTCATTGAAAAAGACCCTGATACTGGGAAATATTGAAGGCAAGAGAAGAGGCCAACAGAGGATGAGATGTTTGGATGGCATCACCAATTTAATGGACATAAACTTGGACAAACTTCAGGAGATGGTGAGGGACAGGGAAACCTGGCATCTGCAGTCCATGGGGTCATGAAGACTGGGATACAACTTGGCGACTGAACAACAACAACAGGGAGCTAAGGTCCCACATGCCAACTAAGCTCACTTACAGTAACTACTAAGCCCATACACCACAACTGGAGAAGCCAGTGTGTCGCAATGAAAGACCTCGCATGATGCAAGGAACATCCCGTGTGCTGCAACTAAGACCTGATGCAGCCAAATAAGTAAATATTTTAAAAATTAAAAGAGCAGAGAACTAGAAGGGAAGCTTAATTATTCAAGGTCTCTGACCCTGTTTTTGTGTGGCCCTAAGATGTTCAGGTCACCTATTCAATTCAAGACCTGTGGGACTCATCCCATATTCCTTTCTAGAATTGTTGAGGAAATGTAATCAGAACTAAAATCTTCTGCCAAACCAGATAACCTCTCCAAAATGGTAGAAAGGAAATAAAAGTTTTATTATACAAAAAGGATTAAACCAGAATGTTATTGAGTCACAGGTAATTCACTAAAGATACTGCAAAGACTGGAAGAAATTTCAGCCTTTTATGTAGCCGAATAGATAGGATCCATGACACAGATGTTCTCAAAATGAACAATGTCTAATCCTCAGGTAGGAGGACTTAACAACACCTCTTGTCACACAGTTCACTATACTCTCTCAGTAATTGGGGTGGGCAACTGGGTTAAATAATTATCAATAGTTTTATCCAGTGGAAGCAGCAGCTTTTCATACCTTCATGATAGTGCTACAGACCAGCGTTCTTGGCCTAGTTCAGTTCAGTCACTCAGTTGTGTCCGACCCTTTGCGACCCCATGAATCACAGCACACCAGGCCTCCCTGTCCATCACCAACTCCTGGAGTTCACTCAGACTCACGTCCATTGAGTCAGTGATGCCATAATCATCTCATCCCCTGTGGTCCCCTTCTCCTCCTGCCCTCAATCTTCCCAACATCAGAGTCTTTTCCAATGAGTCAGCTCTTCACATCAGGTGGCCAAAGTACTGGAGTTTCAGCTTCAACATCAGTCCTTCCAATGAACACCCAGGACTGATCTCCTTTAGGATGGACTGATTGGACCTCCTTTTCATTCTAGGGACTCTCAAGAGTCTTATCCAACACCACAGTTCAAAAATCATCAATTCTTTGCCGCTCAGCTTTCTTAATAGTCCAACTCTCACATCCATACATGACTACTTGAAAAACAATAGCCTTGACTAGATGGAACTTTGTTGACAAAGTAACGTCTCTACTTTTTAATATACTGTCTAGGTTGGTCATAACTTTCCTTATAAGGAGCAAGTGTCTTTTAATTTCATGGCTGCAATCACCATCTGCAGTGATTTTGGAGCCCCAAAAAATATAGTCAGCCACTGTTTCCCCATCTATTTGCCATGAAGTGATGCGACTGGATTCCATGATTTTAGTTTTCTGCATGTTGAGTTTTAAGCCAACTTTTTCAATCTCCTCTTTCACTTTCATCAAGAGGCTCTTTAGTTCCTCTTCACTTTCTGCCATAAGGGTGGTGCATTCTGCATATCTGAGGATATTAATATTTCTCCCTACAATCTTGATTCCAGCTTGTGCTTCTTCCAGCCCAGCGTTTCTCATGTTGTACTCTGTATAGAAGTTAAATAAGCAGGGTGATAATATACAGCCTTGACGTACTCCTTTTCCTATTTGGAGCCAGTCTGTTGTTCCATGTCCAGTTCCAACTGTTCCTTCCTGACCTGCATATAGGTTTCTCAAGAGACAGGTCAGGTGGTCTGGTATTCCCATCTCTTTCAGAATTTTCCACAGTTTATTGTGATTCACACAGTCAAAAGCTTTGGCATAGGCAATAAGCCAGAAATAGATGTTTTTCTGGAACTCTCTTCCTTTTTCCATGATCCAGCAGATGTTGGCAATTTGATCTCTGGCTCCTCTGCCTTTTCTAAAACCAGCTTGAACATCTGGAAGTTCATGATTCACATATTGCTGAAGCCTGGCTTGGAGAATTTTGAGCATTACTTTACTAGTGTGTGAGATGAATGCAATTGTGCGGTAGTTGAAGCATTCTTTGGCATTGCTTTTCTTTGGGATTGAAATGAAAACTGACCTTTTCCAGTCCTGTGGCCACTGCTGAGTTTTCCAAATGTGCTGGCATATTGAGTGCAGCACTTTCACAGCATCATCTTTCAGGATTTGAAACAGCTCGACTGGAATTCCATTACCTCCACTAGCTTTGTTTGTAGTGATGCTTTCCAAGGCCCACTTGACTTCACATTCCAGGATGTCTGGCTCTAGGTGAGTGTCACACCATCGTGATTATCTGGGTCATGAAGATCTTTTTTGTACAGTTCTTCTGTGTATTCTTGCCACCTCTTAATATCTTCTGCTTCTGTTAGGTCCAGACCATTTCTGTTCTTTCTCGAGCCCATCTTTACATGAAATGTTCCCTTGGTATCTCTAATTTTCTTGAAGTGATCTCTAGTCTTTCCCATTCTGTTTTCCTCTATTTCTTTGCATTGATTGCTGAGGAAGGTTTTCTTATCTCTTCTTGCTATTCTTTGGAACTCTGCATTCAGATGGGTATATCTTTCCTTTTCTCCTTTGCTTTTCACTTCTTTTCACAGCTATTTGTAAGGCCTCCCCAGACAGCCATTTTCTTTTCCATGGGGATGGTCTTGATCCCTGTCTCCTGTACAGTGTCCCTTCCACCTATATTTCCTTTCCATATTTTCCATATAATTTTATCTTAATGTAACATTATTACTTTAAAAAAATTTATTGATTACCCTGTCATATTACTCTGCAATAAAAATCACATATGTTAATAAGACTTATGTGGTGATTGTTTTATAAAATAGATATCAAATCATTATGTTGTACACCTAAAACTAATAATAATGTTATATAACAATTATACTTCAATAAACTTTTCTAAAATTTATTTAAATTGAAGGCTACTTACTTTACAATATTGTAGTAGTTTTACTATACATTGACATGAATCAGCCATGGGTGTACATGTGTTCCCCATCCTGAGTCCCCCTCCCGCCTCCCTTCCCATCCCATCCCTCAGGGTCATCCCAGTGCACCAGCCCTGAGCACCCTGTCTCATGCAACAGACCTGGACTGGCGGTCTGTTTCACATATGATAATATACATGTTTCAATGCTATTCTCTCAAATCATCCTACCCTTGCCTTCTCCCAGAGTCCAAAAGACTGTTCTATACATCTGTGTCTTTTGCTATCTCACATATAGCATTATTGTTACCATCTTCTAAATTCCATATATATGTGTCACTATACTGTATTGGTGTTTTTCTTTCTGGCTTACTTCACTCTGTATAATAGGCTCCAGTTTCATCCACCTCAGTCAAACTGATTCAAATGTATTCTTTTTAATGGCCGAGTAATACTCCATTGTGTATTTGTACCACAGCTTTCTTATCCATTCATCTGCTGATGGACATCTAGGTTGTTTCCATGTCCTGGCTATTATAAACAGTGCTGCAATGAACATTGGGGTACATGTGTCTCTTTCAATTCTGGTTTCCTCGGTGTGTATGCCCAGCAGTGGGATTGCTGGGTCATAAGGCAGTTCTATTTGCAGTTTTTTAAGGAATCTCCACACTGTTCTCCATAGTGGCTGTACTAGTTTGCATTCCCACCAACAGTGTAAGAGGGTTCCCTTTTCTCCACACCCTCTCCAGCATTTATTGCTTGTAGACTTTTGGATCACAGCCATTCTGACTGGTGTGAAATGGTACCTCATTGTGGTCTTGATTTGCATTTCTCTGATAATGAGTGATGTTGAGCATCTTGTCATGTGTTTGTTAGCCATCTGTATATCTTCTTTGGAGAAATGTCTGTTTAGTTCTTTGGCCCATTTTTTTGCTTGGGTCATTTATTTTTCTGGAGTTGAGCTGCAGGAGTTGCTTGCATATTTTTGAGATTAGTTGTTTGTCAGTTGCTTCATTTGCTATTATTTTCTCCCATTCAGCCTTCAGAATAAACATTTAAAAATTTGTTTTAACTTCCTATACCTGTATGTCTCCTAAGTGTTAAAGTTATTCGAAAGTTATAAAAAAAAATGCTCTAAGAAAGGAGAGTGAGAAGTCTCTTCCCTTATCATCCCCAAGGAAAATTAAGCCTCTTATCTTTCACTTGTATTTGCTCTTCCACCTGCAAGGAAACCTAGAGAAGATAAGCTTGTTCTTGTGAAGCTAAAATAATATTCAGAAGGCAATGACTGACCTGCTGGCTCCCATGAACTCAAAAAGGTGTCTGCCATTCTGGTAAACGACGGATGTTGCCTGCCATCAGTCACTGCAGTTGCTCCTAATGGTGTGCCCTGAGTGGAATTCAGGATGGAAAAAAATAGGATACTGGCATTCAAGAGTTAAAATATGAAGCAAAGGCATAATTTCAGTGAGCCTAGATTTTGCATCTTTCCATGCATAGAAGATTACTAAAATCATTAACTTCAGATGACTAGGTTTTGTGTGTGTGTGTGTGTGTGTGTGTGTGTGTGTGTGCGTGATTAGCAATTATCTTTCTATGTTAAACCTCATGGTTTTTTAAAAAATTTTTGCTTTGTAGACTTAATATAGTCATAACCTAAATGTTGAGAATTATATTTTATTCTGTGGGAATTTTTAGGACTTCAAGCCCAGGAGACAGCATCTCAAGAAGCCCTGAGAGAATTGTTCTAAGGAGGTGGGGAGAGAAGTCATATTATATAGAAGTTTTCAACAAAGAGCAGGTAGTCTGAACACAAAAAAGTATTTTTGTCAATTAAAGAAAACTAGATATCCCAAGTTAAGGAATTTAGTGTTTTTCTAAAGATACAAGAATCTGGGCTCCCTGAAATCATTCCTTTTGTAAGGCGAGTGTGGAGAAAAAAAGGACGAGCCAGGCAGTCAGGCAAAGAAAAGGGAAATTTATTAGAGGGAGACGAGAGGATGACTGGCCCCTAAGGACAACCAGCGTCCTCCCTTTCTGACAGGGTCTTCCTTATACCCCACCAGTGAAAAATTATCTGAAGGGGTGGTTAATGTTTAGCCTGTAGCTGAGTCCTGTGGTCACGTACCTGGAGGTCTGGAATCCGGGGGTCTTGTAGCCTTGAGAAGGCAGGTGCCAGTTGGAAAACATAATGTCATTCGGGCAATTTGGTCAGTCTCAAGGGTCACTGGGATTTTATTATTTGTTTGTGAGGTCAACATAATGAGCCATTTTAACAATGAGCCTGCATGTAGGCCCTGTCGCCGTTCATAGGCATCTGAGCTATCTGGAGTCAGTTTCTTGCCCTTTCTTTTCACATTCTGAGGCCCTCAGTGCTCACTGTAGGGAGTGGCCACAGCCTAATAACTGGTGGATCCCAGGTATTCTTCTCTTTCCTCAGTGCCCTTAGGGCTCAGGAATTCACGTTTGGAAGGCCAGAATCCCTGATGACTGTGACATCCTTGTTTACTGATGTGGCAGGAAATACTCCATTTCTTAGTTTGTCTGTTTTATTTTTCAGCAAAATGTTTATATCCTGTCTACCCCCTTTACCTCTTTGGGACATTTATAGTTCTGAGAACATGTACAGTTTTAATGAGTCATGCTAAATGGTAACCTTGGAGTTGTCTTTGAGTCTTCTTTGCAGTAAACATTAAGAATTCCAAAACAGCAAGTAATGTAGAGATTTAGGGAAAGAAGTAAAAGTGTCAAGTAGATGCAGCTTAGAGGGAGATTGGGGAGATGAGGCAGGTGCTCTGGTCAGAGCCTTAAAATCACTGCTCTGATTAAGGATGTGAGTGAGACTTGACCTTTGTTTCCCACTAGTTCCCTTTCTAATAGTCTGACTGGTCATTCCCTCAGATAGCTATCTCCTGGAGATTAACAATGGAGTATATGAGATGACTCATCCCATTGCTTCAGCAATATCTGATACAGTAAAGACTGTAGAAGTACAGCATGTCATGGGTGTGTAGAGGAAGAGAGGGAAGTATGTCACTGTAGACTCCAAGGTCTGCTTTGTAACCCCAGTATTGGAGTTCAGCAAAATATTATTTATCAACCAACAGGTACAGGTAGAAATCAAATGACTATGCATGGAGACCACTGAGTTCACACTGAAAGGCTGCCTGAGACATCTGCTCCTTATAGCCACTTTGAAAGACAATTGCTAGCTTGATTAGTGAATATTTGTGGAACCATTCCCCACTGTGGAAGATTATCAGAGAATCTGAGGCCAGAGAAACTGATCTTGCTGCTGTTGCTGCTGCTAAGTCACCTCAGTTGTGTCCGATTCTGTGTGACCCCATAGACGGCAGCCCACCAGGCTCCCCCGTCCCTGGGATTCTCCAGGCAAGAACACTGGAGTGGGTTGCCATTTCCTTCTCCAATGCATGCAAGTGAAAAGTGAAAGGGAAGTCCTCAGTTGTGTCCGACTCTTAGTGACCCCATGGACTGCAGCCTACCAGGCTCCTCCATCCATGTGATTTGCCAGGTGAAAGTACGGGAGCGGGGTGCCATCGCCTTCTCCGAAATTGATCTTGGGTAATATCAAAAACACATTTGAATATTGGTAGAAAGACATAGCAAAATTCATTCAATAGAAATGAAATAATCAGCAGCACAGTGGGGAATGGGTAGTTGGGAGGAAGGTGTCTACCAAAAACCTAGCAGGACCCTATAGGGTCTTCCTGGGACAGACCCCTCCTCAATATCCTCTGTGGTAGTTCCTCCCTGAAGTAGCCAGGTAATAGTATCTCATGCATATTTCCAGAGCTTTTTAGATGATAAAACCTACCACCAAATGGAAGAAATTGTTACCAAGTCCAAGCTTGCTCTGCTTGCTGCATGACAGGCCAATAAATCAGGAGATGAGGGGTTGAGGCAAGAAATATAACTTTATTCGGAAAGGCGGCAGACCGTTATTGGGGTCTGGATGCCAACTTCTTTTATAGAATCAGAGATGGAGAGGCAGTGAGGAAGTAAAGTAAAAATGCTATTTATCTTGCAAAATATCTCCTTGTTTTGCCCACAGGGGATCAGTTCAGTTCAGTCACTCAGTCGTGTCCAAATCTTTGCGACCCCATGGACTGTAGCACGCCAAGCCTCCTTGTCCATCACCAACTCCCGGACTTTACCCAAACTCATGTCCATTGAGTTGGTGATGCCATCTAACCATCTCATCCTCTGCCGTCCCCTTCTCCTCCTGCCCTCAATCTTTCCCAGCATCAGGGTCTTTTCAAATGAGTCAGCTCTTTACATCAGGTGGCCAATGAACATTCAGGACTGATTTCCTTTAGGATGGACTGGTTGGATCTCCTTGTAGTCCAAGGGACTCTCAAGAGTCTTCTCCAACATCACAGTTCAAAAGCATCATTACTTTGGCACTCAGCTTTCTTTATGGTCCAACTCTCACATCCATACATGACTACTGGAAAAACCATAGCTTTGACTATATGGATCTTTGTCAGCAAAGTAATGTCTCTACTTTTTTTAATGGAGGTTAGCGAGTCCAAAATCTTCAGGGTGGGCTGGCAGACTGAAGATCCAGAGAAGAGCTGATATTACAGTCTAAGTTGGAAAACCATCTGCTGGCAAGAATTTGCTGTTTCAGGGGAGATGAGTCTTTTGTTCTATTCATGCCTTCAACTAATTGGATAAGGCCCAATTATATGCAGGGCAACCACTTTACTCAAAATCCACAAATTTAAATAATAATCTCATCCAAAAAAATACTCTCACAGAAGCACACACCATAATATTTTACCATGTATCCAGTCACTGTGGCTCTGACAAGTTGACACATAACATCAGCTATCACATTCTCCAAAGTGCCCATCTTATTGTCTTGTTTGGATATTTTTGTCTCTTTTCTTTCTACAGATTTCATTTTGTACCTTTACTGATCACTTGATAATCCTCCAAACAAATGTATTTGTTAAGCAAATACTGGAGATCACACATATCCAGAAGGAATAGTACCTTCAAGGGAGGAATGCACAGAGAGTAGCAGTATCAGATGTGTGTGGGTATACTGTTGCTCAGAGAATTCTGAAATAGTGCACAGGGATCCAGTCACACCTGACATCAGATTTGAGGACTCGAGGAGAGACATGCTGTCTTTCATGACTTAGAACTTTAACTACAAGATTAGAGAAGCGAGAGTCCCTGCCCTGTTGTTGCTATGGGTTAGGATCCAGTCCAACTATACCACTTCACATGCATTGGCTGAGAGGTCACCAACCCCTCTTCTGGTGTGATGAGAAGTCCAGGATTTAAGGCTTGCATTCTAAGCTCTATGGTGTGGTGAACCAGTGGCCTGATGTGCCACCTCAATATTCTCCTTGTATTAATTGCCTAAAGGATTCAGCTATAGTTGGTTTCCATGGGGCTCTGTTGGAAGCCAGCATCTCTGAGTAGAGAACGTGGACAAATTAACCCTTACCTAACTTAAAAATTGTTTCCCTCTTTTATGAGATGCACTTACTCATGGCTAACAGTGAGTGCATTTGTTTTCATAATCTATGATCTGAAAAGTAAAATCGTTTGCAAGTGTCTTACTAAGCCATCTAGATCTTAATTTTTCATAGTTAATATTTTTATATCTGTCTCTACAAGACTCAACCATCCATTTGTCAGGTGAGGTTTGTTGTCTTCAGCTACTTGCTTTGGAATGCCAGCACCTATCCCTCTGAGGGTTGTCAGATCACTAATAAGTGACATGTACCCTTTTCAGCAGAGTGCCTCAGTCACTTATCACGATGCGTGGCTCTTCCTCTGGGGTCTGGATTGAAACATGTCTTCTGTTTGGTTATGCCTGAGAGATTTTTCCAGTTTCTTGAGTAGGGCTCTATTATTTACTTAGAATGATGTTTTTCACCCCTAGCTGCATATTTAAATCACCTGAGAACTATAAAACTAACAATGTCCCATTATAGACCAATTAAAAGAGAATGTCTGTGGTTGGTGATCAGTGTTTCTTTAGAACTTCTCAGGTGAATTCTACTGGGTGGCCAGAGTTGAGAGTTATTGCCGAGTGCTCCGTACTCTTGCCTAGAAAATCCCATGGACAGAGGAGCCTGGAAGGCTGCAGTCCATGGGGTCGTGAAGAGTCGGACACGACTGAAGTGACTTAGCAGCAGCAGCAGAGTGCTCCTCTCACACTAAGATAAAATAGTACCACACTCTGAGCAGCAAGGTAAAGTTTTTGGTTCCCTCTCAATGGTGTGAACCTCACATTGAAACAGTGAGGTTCAAACTGTTTTCTAATTTATCACCTTTATTCATCAGTATTCATCAAGTGCAAATGTATGGACACAATTTTTCTCTTCTGTTAAATAGCAATGGTCCCTCGTGTGCTGCAGCTTTGCGCTTCCTGTTTTTGTATCATCTGAACGTTAGAGCCAAAAAGAACCTTAGAGAAGATCTAGCCTGGTAGTTTCAGCAGTGTTTCCAGAGCTGGAGGTACTGAGAGAAACCCTTAGGAAGTGTGAGGAAGAGGGGGTGGGTGCAGAGGAGGCTGAAAGCCTTGTATCCATTCCAATGAGGAAATTGCACATTTTTGGTTTGCTTTATCCTTCAATGTGTTATTTCAGTTGAAAGATTTTTCAATTGAAAAAATAAGAAGGAAAGCCACTCATTTTGTCATTTGAAAGATGAAAAACCTGAGGCACAGATGGTAAGCTATGTACTTAGGTTCATTAAATATTCAATAACGAATTCATGAAGTTTCTGAGAATGAAAAAAAAATCACTTGCAACACTAAGTTAAACCACCTGGTAACTTTACAGTGTGAAATGGGATAAAACTGTCTTATGGTAATTTTGCTGTTAATGTCTATTAATATTGCATGTCACATTGGTGTTTATGCATAGGTGAGTCATCACATATACAAGTGGAAGAAAGTCACAATAAAATCTGTGTGGCTCCAAGCACAAAACAGATAATGCAATTAAGTCAGGGATTAAAAAGACTAAATCATATACAAATACCCAACAGCTCAGCTAATGAACACAAAACAGAGCACATGTTGTCATTCCTCCCTTTTATTTCTCCCAGCTGCTCTAAGTACTTTTAGAGTTGTATAGTAACTAGATGTTACTGCATATAGTATTTTTCTTAAATTTTTTGTTGATCTTGATTTTCTTCTTTTTGGAGAGGAGGAAAAAAAAAAGACACAGACCTGCACAATAGGGGCAAAGAGACGGCCTTGTCATTTTTCTGTATTTGCCCTCTAGTGGTGGAGAGCATCATGCAGTATGGCCATTGAGCATCACCCAGAAAAGCCATACTTAAGTATAAACAATGGAAACTTACAACAGTATTAACAGAGGAAGATTTGATATATGCTCTTCCTTGATGCCAGTGATAGCCTTGGCTCATATTCATGTTTAGAGAAAAGGGGACGCGAGGGCTATCTTCTGACACCTAGTACAATTCATTTGAAACCATGGTTTCAAAAGACATATGTCAGAAATTGACATATCATGTTAATTTTATGCAAAGTTTTTGACCTGCTGCTATAATGTCTTCCACAGTGGTGGCTGCACCATTTCACTTTTTGTATGGTGGTCAAGGGTCACAGTTCAAGGGTCAGAACTCATAGATCAAGGGCCTCTCGTTGCTGCCCTTTCAGACTCTAGGATACCTGTCCCACTCCTGGACTTTTAAAATGCTTTGCTGAAACACTTTGTGGAGTTCAGAGTCTCCTTGCAGTAAACCTTTCTCTGCTCCGAATTCCAATGTTTTGGGTTTATTTAGTCTCACTGTGCATTGGGCACATGAACTTGTGTTCACTAACCAAAATAGTTTGCTTCACTGGGGGTCAAAATCAGAGGTCAAAAGGCCAGTGATAAAATGTGCTGGGTCAAGGGTCCAGGATCAAATGTCAAGGATTGAAGGTCGGAAGTCATAGATCAAAAAGTCGGGGTTCATACATCAAGAGTCACAGGACAACAGTCAAATGTCATAGGTCATCATAGGTTGATATATCTGTGCCTCATATGGCGCTAGTGGCAAAGAACCCACCTGTCAGGGCAGGAGACTTCAGAGATGTGGGTTCAATCCCTGGGTTGGGAATATCCCCTGGAAGAGGGCATGGCAACCCACTCCAGTATTCTTGCCAGAAGAATCCCATGGAAAGAGGAACCTGGAGGGCTACAGTCCATGCGGTCACAAAGAGTTGGACACGACTGAAGCGACTTAGCACACATGCTGCATTTAAAGTTTTAACAGCAAGTTCTTGAAAACCTGACCATTGTCAAAATCAAAAGTATATCTCCAGTACTGAGACTTAATAGGCTGTGTGACTGATTGTGGAAAGAAATATTTACATGGAGGCTATGGGTGGAAAATGAGACACTTCTCACCTGTTGCTTGTAGTTGTCCATGGGCCATGCAGGCACAGACCTGGAAAGGTCTCCATCAGCCCTGACGGGTTTTCCTTGCAGCCAGTAGCTGTGCCCATTAGTTACTCCTTTTCTCAGCTGATTTGGTCTCCCATACAGCCTCCTCCAGGAAGTGTGCTTGGGTCTCCCAGGAGAATTGCAGCTGAGGAGAGTGACCAATGGTGGGAGCCAGCTTTGAAGGAAGTGGGGCAGCAGATTGGCCGGGGTGGCAGGACAGGTGGAGGACGTTAAGGATTGGAAATCATCTTCCTGGGTGTCTCTAGGACAGCTCCACGGGGAAAATCACAGTGAGGGGCTCAGGAGGTCAAGCACATCCAGTGACATAGGAAGGGAGGCACCTGCTTATCTCTACCATCTTCACAAAAGCCTGCCTTGCTTATTTTTACTAAAATGTTTCAAAAATAAAATGTAGAAAAAGGCAAAAAAAAAAAAAAAAAAAGCACACACAAACAAATTCTGGGCAGATGACTTTATCTTCAGGTCTTTTCCAGAGCCCTTAGGGTTAGACCTAGGCTCTACCGGGGAGGGAAACACTGCCACCTGCCGGACACTTTGAGAATGTCAGCAGGCCCTGCCCTTTATTAGTTACTCGGTCATGTCTGACTTCTTGTGACCCAGTGGTCTGTAGCTTGCCAGACTCCTGTGTCCATGGGATTCTCCAGGCAAGAATACTGGAGTGGGTTGTCATGCCCTCTCCAGGGGATCTTCCCCACCCAGGGATCTAACCCAGGTCTCCTTCACTGCAAACAGATTCTTTACCATCTGAGCTACCAGAGAGGCACAGACCTGGTAGCTTTCAGACCAAGTGCCAAACTTTACTGGTGGCAATGTGGGCTACTCAGCCACGAGAGTAGGGGTGCACAGGAACCAAGACCTGTGGCTGCCTTTTCCAGTGGCTCCAGGGAGGAATTACTCAGCTCGTCAGAATATAGAGATAATTAGTTAGATAATTGTTTTTAACCTTTAAGAGGACTATGTGTGTGTTAAATTTCTTCAGTTGCATCTGACTCTTTGCTAGCCCATGGACTGGGGCCTGCCAGGCTCCTCTGTTCATGGAATTCTCAAGGCAAGAATATTGGAAGGGGTTGCCATTTCTTTCTCCAGGGGATTTTCCCAACCCAGGGATCAAACCCAGGTCTCCTGCATTGCAGGAAGATTCCTTACCATCTGAGCCACTTGGGACAAAATTCAAATACTTGCCTCCTGAAATGATCTCTTTGGCCTTACTTATGTTATCTTCATAGAAATGATAACAATCAAATAGCATTGGCGTAGATGAGAAAAACTCTCCTTTTTTCTAGTTTCACCCTTACCAGCTATGGCAAATGGAGAGTGAAAGTGTTAGTTGCTCTGTTGTGTCCAGATCTTTGCAACTCGATGGACTATAGCATGCCAGGCTCCTCTGTCCATGGAATTCTCTAGTCAAGAATACTGCAGTGGGTTGCTCTTTCCTTCTCCAGGGGATCTTCCCAACCCAGAGATTAAACCTGGGTCTCCTGTATTGCTGGCAGATTCTTTACCATCTGTGCAACCAGGGATAAATATACTGAAACAAAACAAAACAAAGAATAGGAAGGCCATCTGAGGGAAAAGCCCTCTGTCTTGGGATAGGACTGGGGAGAAGGGCAGGGAGTGTGAGGTGAGAAGAGCTTCTGTAGGAAACTTTCTAGACAGTCATACTCTAGGGCAGAGTGAGAACTGGTGTATCCATCTTCTATAGTCCATGATGTATTACATCCTATAGAATTCCATCAATTTTATGTTTCTTTCAACCATCTGCAAAACTTTACAAAACAGAAACAGATTCACAGGCCTAGAGAATGAATTTATGGTTACCATAAATAGTAGAGAATTTGGGATGGACATGTACACACTGCTAAAGTAAAAATAAAATTAAATAAATAAATAAAATGGATGGCCAACAAGTACCCACTGTATAGCACATGGAACTCTGCTCAATGTTATGTGGCAGCCTGGATAGGAGGGGAGTTCCTGGGGAGGGGGAAAGATACATGTATATGTATGGCTGAGTCGCTCTGCTGTCCACCTGAAATTATCACAACATTGTCAATCTGCTTTAGTCCAATATAAAATAGAAAGTTTTAAAAAATCTGATTTTATGTTTAAATTTGTAGGGTGTTAAAGTATCTTATTTCAGCACATTTAAAACTAAAATTTAAATTTAAATATTTTAGCTTATATTTCTGTTTCAGCAGTGTATACATAATGCAACTATCATTTAGCTTGCAGGCAAATGCTTCTGTATTTGGAGGTAGGAGAGGATATGAAGTATGATGGTGGGTTGTCAGGACCTATAAACCTTTCTTTTTCAGGAAAAATATTTGTCACTTCTCTGCAGTCTTCCTCTCTGTATGTTCTGTATTCTTTTGTGGTTCATCCATCAATGTGAGTCTGTTTACCATCTTCTATATATTTATAAAAATACTTTATATGCTAACTACCACTTCCTGTCCTCATAATGCTATAGATTTATTTACTTTTGCAAGATATATTTTGGATTAAAATTTTCAATGTTATTATGAGATACAAGGAAGATCATCAGATTTATTCCTTCAAATACTTTAAACACAACATATTTTCAATTTTTAAAAATGTATTATACATCCTTGTTTCATGTTATATGTTACTTTGGCTTCTCAAGCATGAGTGTTAAACAATAGAAAACTATTTGCAAAATTATTTAGTGGTTAAATAATCCAGGGTTTACTCCACTGAAGTGGATGGGGGAATGCTACAGACATAAGGCTATAAAACTGTAAGACATTAGTATTCATGTGGTTTGTTAGATTCTCAAGGATAAAAGTTAAAATTTGGGGCTTGAATAGAAGTCCAGCAAGTATCAGTTGACATACGTCACTCTTCGTTTTAAATGTTGGGGTAGGTCTGATCAAGAGGCAGCCCAATTACTTCACTCTTCTCTTTTTCTATAATCTTTCTTGGGATGTAGTTTGCAAATTGCTCACCTTCATCTGAAAGCTCCCAGCAAAACACTCTCCTTTGTTGCCCTGTTTTTCTTGTATATGCCTCATAAAGAGTTCCACTGACAGCCAGCAACAGCCAGCCAAGCAACTTTGACTTGATCACCTTGAGCACATGATTTCAAGTTTCTTCACATCCGTTGGGTTTCCCTGGTGGCGCAGACAGGAAAGAACCTGCCTGCATTATTCCAGTATTCTTGCCTGAGAAATCCCATGGACAGAAGAGCCTGGTGGGCTAAAGTCCATGGGGACCCAAAGAGCTGGACATGACAAAGTGACTAATACGCTCACATTTTTCATTTTTTTCATATCCATCAGTTGTTTTTCTTATGTGAATTCAGAGTGCTTATAACCACCTGTGGTTCTATGACATTTATTTAACCTAACCTTAGAAAAATTAAAATTTTCATTCTATAGGAAATTTCATCCTCATTCTCCATCTTTCACAGCAATGAATATTAGGACACTGAAGAAAACATCCCAGAGAGGACAGGCACAGAGAAGTTTGCATTCCTCTGATTTTATCAGATTCTATTCTGAAATTAGCTGTTAGGCAAAATTTAATTCAATATGAAAGGTGTGTGTGTGTGAGAGAGAGAGGTTTGTTGGTAGAAAGGATTGCTGCTTAGTCACTAAGTCGTGTCCAACTCTTTGTGACCTCATGGACTGTAGACTCCTCTGTCAATGGGATTCTCCAGGCAAAATACTGGAGTAGGTTGCCATTTTCTTCTCTAGGGGATCTTGTTGGATCAGGGATCAAACCCACATGGCAGGTGGCTTCTTTACCACTGAACCACCAGGGAAGTCAATGTTGTTAGAAAGACTAGTTGCTTTTAATCAGAATGTTGGCAATCTGGGGAAATGAAAAAAAAAAAAAAAACCTATGAAGATTCTGCTTGGCCATGAAGCCTTTTAAAGAGACACAAGTAAGTAATCTCAGTTAATCATTGAGACAAGGTCAGAGTAGTAACCTCCCCTACTGCATGCAGGCTTGTGGGCAGGCTTGTCGATGTCTTGTCATTTTTCTTTCAGTTCAGTTCAGTTCAGTTGCTCAGTCGTGTCCGACCCTTTGCAACCCCATGAATCTCAGCATGCCAGGCCTCCCTGTCCATCACCAACTCCCGGAGTTCACTCAGACTCACATCCATTGAGTCAGTGATGCCAACCAGCCATCTCATCCTCGGTCGTCCCCTTCTCCTCCTGCCCCCAATCCCTCCCAGCATCAGAGTCTTTTCCAGTGAGTCAAGTCTTCGCATGAGGTAGCCAAAGTACTGGAGTTTCAGCTTTAGCATCATTCCTTCCAAAGAAATCCCAGGGCTGATCTCCTTCAGAATGGATTGGTTTAGCTGCTATCTTATTCACACAGATTGTTCTAGATATTACTGAAAGGCAGGCTAGGGAAGAGATCTAGTCATCTGTTAATTACTTATTCATCATTTCTGTTTCTTTGATCAGAAGAAGAAACAGGTTAGGCAAGATACTGGGTAATCAAAAGGTCTGAAACGTGTGCTAGAGCTAGATGAGTACAGCACAGGTCTGGGGGGCAAGGGATGGCGAGTGTTTAAGGTTAGTGACAAGGCAGAAGAGTGCCTCCTGCAGAGAGCTCTTTCCTGCCAAAACCTGTTTACATAATGACAGCAGGAGCCTGGTGGCTCAGTGGTAAAGAATCCGCCTGCCAATGCAGGAGGCATGGGTTCAATCCCTGGGTCGGGAATATCCCCTGGAGGAGGAAATGGCAACCCACACCAGTATTCTTGCCTGGGAAATCCCATAGACAAAGGAGCCTGGTGGGCTACAGTCCTAAGGATTACAAAAGAGTTGGACAGAATTAGCAACTAAACAACAACAAATAACAATACCAAATGCCCCTGCTTTCCTAACAAGGCCACATGGAGTTCTATGAAAGTGTATCTCTTTCCTTTTTAATTCAATGTGTAATGTCTTCTGGGCTTCCCTAGTAGCTCAACTGGTAAAGAATCTGCCTGTGATATAGGAGATCCTGGTTGGATTCCTGGGTTGGGAAGATCCCCTGGAGAAACGATAGGCTACCCACTCCAGAATTCTTGAACTTCCCTGGGGGCTCAGATGGTAAAGAATCCACCTGTAATTCAGGAGACCTGAGTTCCATCCCTGGGTTGGGAAGATCCCTTGGAGAAGGGAAAGGCTACCCACTTCAGTATTCTTGCCTGGAGAATTTCATGGACAGAGGAGCCTGGCAGGCTGCAGTCCATGGGGCTGCAAAGAGTCGGACACGACTGAGCGACTAAGCACAGCATATAGAGCCTTCCACAAAAATGAATTCAATTCATTTCTTCCACAAACCACAATATGGCAAAACACATTTGTTACTTTAATCCTCAGTGACCAAGGGATTTCTCTTACAAATTATTATTTGCCCTGATCATTCTTTTATGTATTTAAAATAATAAAGCATTTTCTAAAAATATTCCAAACCATGCCGAGAAGATACTAAGATTAGTTTATCAAAATAACAGTTTAAATATTTTATTTTTTTTCCTCCCACTGCCTGTCAGTTTCCATATATTATTGATTTTTCTGTCAGCCTTCGACTATTTCTCTCCATTTTAATAACAGCCCCCCACTAAAACAATTTAGAAAGGCTTTTTCCGGATAAAGCCTTTGTCCTTTACTGTTACTTTCACTAAGCTGAAAAAATCTTTATCTTCTAATCACATCATCCACAGCATTCATCATATCACTCTGTTAACTACCAAATAAATTTCCTTTCATTTGGCACATGAAATTTAAGTTTCAGCAGAAATATTTGAGTTCCTGATCTCCAATAGGAGAAAAGTCCCAGAAAGGATGATGGGAATATGTTGTAAGTAAGGTAGAAGATAAATTCCTTGGTAGTAATGATTCAAAAGCTAAGTGAAGAAAGTGTTTTCAGAAGGAAGAAAGGAATGATCGGTTGGCAAAAATGCTGACAAGTGATCTGGTATAATAAGACCTGATCATAGCCTTATTATGGCCACTGGATAGCACCATGGCAGTCAATGTTACCTTGACCAGAGCATTTTCGGTGGAGTGGAAGAGATAAGAGATTGATTGAATTGTTCTCCATGGAGAATAACTAAAAATAGTACTCTATTGTTGATCAGTCACTAAGTCATGTCTGACTCTTTGCGACCCCATGGACTGCAAGCCCACCAGGCTTCCCTGTCTGTCACTGTCTCCTGGAGTTTGCTCAAATTCATGCCCATTGAGTTGGTCATGCTATCTAACTATCTCATTCTCTGTTGCCCACTTCTCCTTTTGCCTTCACTCTTTCCCAGCATCAGGGTCTTTTCCAATGAGTCAGTTTTCCGCATCCGGTGGCCAAAGTATTGCAGTTGACAACTTCATGGATCATAGCCTGGTTGTGGTGAAGGGGCTTGCATAGCTTGATAAAGCTGTGAGCCATGCTGTGCAGGAGCACCCAAGACAGATGGGTCATGGTGGAGAGTTCTGACAAAACGTGGTCCACTGGAGAAAGGAATGGCAACCCATTCCAGTATTCTTGGTGTGAGAACCCCACGAACAGTATGAAAAGGCAAAGAAAGTAAACACTGACTTTTAAAATACCTCTTATGAATTTTGCTGTAAAGTGAAGCAGAAGGACTAGGAAAAAGATGAGCACTCAGGAGAAAATTTTTGTGTTTGATTTTATAATTGCAGATATTACAGTATTTTTTGAATTAAATTTTTTTTTTTTTTTTAATTTTTTGGCTGTCCTAGGTCTTCATTGCTGCCCAGGTTTTTTCTCTAGCTGCAGAGAGAGAGGCCTATTCTCTAGCTGTGGTGCTCCGGCTTCTCACTGCAGCGGCTTCTCTTGTGGCAGAGCACAGACTCCAGGGTGCATAGGCTTCAGTAGTCAAGGCACATGGGCTTAACAATTGCAGCTCCCAGGCTCTAGAGCACAGGATCAATAGTTGGGGTGCACTGGCTCAGTTGCTCTGCTACATATGGAGTCTTCCCGAATCAAGGATCAAACTGGTGTCTCCTGCATTGCCAGGCAGATTCCTTATCACTGAGCTTCCAGGAAAGCCCACTACAGTATTTTTGATTCTCAAGACATGATCCAGTAAAGAATGAGACAGGGAATTTATGATGCATAATCACGGGAGAAAAGCTCTTGAATAAGCGAAAAGGATGCACAAGTAGAAAGTCTGCCATTAGATAGGGGAGCAGTAAATAGCAGTAAAACTGGTGAATTATGTGGTTATTGCAGATGGAATATATTTTCTGACCCACTCAATTTTGCCTGTATAATGAAAATCTAGACTAGTCTTTGCATTTTTTAATATTAAAAAAAAACACACTATCATTTTCCTTAAACATTTTTTGTTTGTTTGTTAAAGTAACCACATCATGAGCAAAAATACAGGGGCGTGAAAGGGTTCAAGATTGTTCAGAGAAAAGTTTACAGTCTTTGGAGCAGGACTTATCTGGCATAAGGGCTTCCCTGTTGGCTCAGGGGTAAAAAATCTGCCTCCCAATGTAGGAAACATGGCTTTGATCCCTAGCTTGGGAAGATCCCCTGAAGAAAAAGTAAAGTGTTCGTCATTCAGTTGTGTCTGACTTTTTGGGACCCCATGAACTATAGCCTGCCAGGCTCCTCTGTCCATGGAATTTTATGGGCAAGAATACTGAAGTAGCTTGCATTTCCTTCTCCAGAGGATCTTTCTGACCCAGGGATCAAACCCAGGTCTCCCATATTGCAGGCAGATTCTTTAACTCTGAGCCATCCGGGAAGCCCATATCCCCTGGAGAAATGGCAACTCACTCCAAAATTCTTGCTTGGAAAACCCTATGGACAGAGGAGCTTGTCAGACTAGACTCAGCAACTAAACAACAACAACACTTATTCTATCTACCTCCTAAAGCTCATGAACTGCCCCTTGACAATGGATGCGATACATTCAGTCCAACTCATCTGAACCTACAAAGCATCATTTTCTTTAAAGAACTGATATTTCATAAATAGAAAAATGTAACATTTCTTTGAAAGTTATGAGATGATGAATGTGGCTGATTTTAAGTACTTACGATGGAGAAGCATTTGCTTATTTTCAGTAAGTCTACTTAAGGCTTTTCAGTATTGATAAACTTGATGAATTATCTTTTCACTATTGTCTCAGGTCTCTGGGCATAAGTTGTTAGAGCCTTACACACATACAAAATCAAATATCTTGGAAATTATTTGCCACTTAAACTGATAAAGGCCACAGCTTTCCATATGTATCAAATACTGTACTACTTTCTCTAAATAATGTGATAAATATGTTCTTTTTCATCCATAAGGAAAGTGAGTTCTTAGAATATCTTAGTAAATTTCCTATAGTTATGCAGCTAGCAAGTTGCAGAATTAAAATTTCAATGCCTCATATTCCAGTCTGTGCTCTTTATCTAATGCAGGATATAGGATGCTTGGGGCTGGTGCACTGGGATGACCCAGAGGGATGGTATGGGGAGGGAGGTGGGAGGGGGGTTCAGGATGGGGAACACGTGTACACCCGTGGCGGATTCATGTTGATGTTTGGCAAAACCAATACAATATTGTAAAGTAATTAGCCTCCAATTAAAATAAACAAATTTATGTTAAAAAAAACAAACCAAAAAAAAGATTTGTTTACAAACAGGAATCCATAAAATACTTTTTTAAAACCAATTATTTTATACGTTTTGGCATTCAGCACTCCTGAATTTAAATACCAGTTTCAAATTTGTTGAGTAACCTTATTTGGCCTCTATGGGCTTTATTTTTCTGATGTGAAATGTGGCTGGTATATATTTTGCAGTTATTGTGAGGATTTATTTTAGGAAGTGAAGAAAAGTGTTGAATCCTGCTCCAAGGTTGAAATAAAACAAGAACAATACAATGTTGTAATCAATATATAACTATAAGGTCCTAGTTATATCCAGGTTATAATCTTATAAATGGAACTTGAAGAGAAAATACTGTTGTTATTGTTGTTTAGTCACTAAGTTGTATCCGACCCTTTTGCGACTCCATGGACTGTGGTCCACTAGGCTTTTACTTTTACATTGCTGTGTTCATTCACCATTTTGTTATTGTGCAGTGAAGTGAAGTGAAGTCGCTCAGTCGTGTCCGACTCTTTGCGACCGGTGGACTGTAGCCCACCAAGCTCCTCCGTCCATGGGATTCTCCAGGCAAGAATACGGGAGTGGGTTGCCATTTCCTTCTCCAGGGGATCTTCCCAACCCAGGGATCGAACTCAGGTCTCTCACATTTCAGGCAGACGCTTTAACCTCTGCACCACCAGGGAAGCCATTTTCCCACTGTCTGTAAAAATGTATACTTGAGAACTATCTGTTTACATGGAAACATCTTTGGAAGACATATGTATAGGATAATTCATTTTGTAATGAGGGAAATATCTTTTTGAAAAAAATACTGCTTGAAAAACAAAGCTAGCTAGAAATATATAAGAAAGCAATAAAGTAGGAAATCATGATGCATCTTATATTTATTTTCTAGTACATAAGGTGCAATAGAAGATTGAGATTTTATATTGTTTGTCTTTTATGGTTATTATCCAAGCAGCCAGTTTAGAACAGTTATCTTTAACCTGAGTTTTGCCTAAGTAGGAATAAGTCTCTTAAAAATTGATTACAGCCATTTGGCTGATACAAACTATGTTTCCTCTTAATAAATGGAAGAATACTAGGTATAGTTCTAATCTATTTACATATGGTATTGCATTAAATTTCCAAATGATTCTATTATTATGTCCATTTTTTTCAGTTGAGGCAATGGGAACCCACTCCAGTACTCTTGACTGAAAAATCCCATGGGCGGAGGAGACTGGTATGCTGCAGTCCATGGGGTTGCTAAGAGTCGGACACAACTGAGCAACTTCACTGACTTTTCACTTTCATGCATTGGAGAAGGAAATGGCAACCCACTCCAGGGTTCTTGCCTGGAGAATCCCAGGGATGGGGGAGCCTGGTGGGCTGCCGTCTCTGGGGTCGCACAGAGTTGGACACGAATGAAGTGACTTAGCAGGAACTGATATCTAGATGGCAGAGCCAAGATGCAACCCTAGCCAATCTGAATCCTGAATAAATATTCTTAAATACTTCCCTATGTTAATATTTGAAAGCTTCAGCCTTTGTGTCTGTTTGAAAAAGTGAATATTAAAACATACTTCCTAGTATATAAGGGTTCAATGAGATGATTCCTGTAAAGAGCTTAATATAGTGCCTGCCACATAATAAATATTCATTAAATGCTGAAATGGGTTAGAATTTGGCTCCATGAGTCACTTGTTATGCAACCCTGAACAACTTCCTTTATCTCTGTGAAGTCAGTTCCTCATCTGTAAAATTGCTACTATGTGGTAATAAGGTCCCCACTGAGCTGGACTGCTAACATCAAGCACAAAATTAACATTTATATCCTTTAAGAATCCAATGTATTTCAGGATTCTGTCATAGTGGCTGAAACTTTGTCTTCATAGCTATGCATATACACTAGCATAGTCACACATCAAATAGAAAAAATGTTTGAAACATGTCTGATAGTCAAAGATTAATATCCTGACTTAGGGAGCACTTTTATACACTGTTGAGAAAAAAATCAAATAATCTAACCAAAAAGGAAGTAAAGAACAGGAAGAGGGAATTAACTAAGAAAGAGATAAAAGTGAATATGATGGGTTTCAGAGGCCACCCCAGAATATGCCATTGTGGCAGGTGTGTTATTTCAAGCTGAACATGATAAAGGCCCAACAGACTCAAGAAGAACTTTTTATCTCTCCCTTAAATGCCTAAAATAATTTAGATGGGAGCCTACCAGGAAGAGAGCTATTGTAAACATATATATATATATATGGGAACAACAGAGGATGAGATGGTTGGATGGTATTGCCGATTCAATTGACATGAGTTTGGGTAAACCTGGAAGTTGGTGATGGATAGGAAGACCTGGCGTGCTGCAGTTCATGAGGTCACAAAGAGTCAGACACGACTGAGCAACTGAACTGAACTGAACTGATATATATATACATATATATATATATATATATTTTTTTTTTTTACATAAAAAAGACTTTGCATGGTGTGACAAACATTTCTTTAACAAATATTTTCTCTTTCCATTTTCCTGTGAATTATCTTCCTCCCCTTTGATGTTCCACCCCCTACTCTTCTTCTCCTTAGTCCAGGATGGCATAAAAGCCTCAGTTGCCTGACTCTCCAGGAGCCTCTCATGTCTTCATGGGGCTCCCATACATATGTAATTAAATTTGTTTCCCTTCTGTACCGTCTTATGTCAATTTAATTATAGATCAGCCAACAAACTAAAAAGAAAAGGGAAATGTTTTCTTCTGCTACAAATACAAGTGAAGATAAGTGAATACAAATGAATCAAATTAAATGAAGATTATATTAATGTCCAGCTGTATAACAATGAAATGAAACAAACATAGGTATACAAGTTCTCTCTTACCAAACTGACAAGACAAGTTTGTTCTATGGAATATGCCATATTATAACTGTGTGAGTGAGCAAACCCTGTTACGCCACTAAAGTGAAAGTGAAAGTCAGTCATGTCCGACTCTGTGACCCCATAAACCGTACAGCCCATGGAATTTTCCAGGCCAGAATACTGGAGTGGGTAGCCTTTCCCCTCTTCAGGGGATCTTCCCAACCCAGAGGTCAAACCCAGGTCTGCAAAATAATTGCAGGCAGATTCTTTACCAGCTGAGCCACAGGGAAGCCCAAGAATACTGGAGTCGGGTAGGCTTTCTGGAAGCTCAGTTACACCACTAAGGGAAGTATGAAATATTAAAATATATTTAAGAAATACTTGACAATGTGTATTAAACATTATCAAATGTACCTGCATTTGGCCATGCAGTTGTGTTTTTATATGTCTATTCTAAGATAATTATAAACATGCCCAGTATTATACAAGGTACACATAACTCCATCATTTCATAGATTTAGTAAATAGCTTATATTTTCAGCCTCAGAAAGGAAATTTAGTAAATTAAGGAAGGGATATTTGAAGAATATTAAACAACATGGACATGTGTTCTTGTTTTACTAAATGAATAAGAAGTTATAAAGTACATGTCCCAGAGTCATAACTTTATTAAAGAAAGCATGTAAATATGTCCCCAAATGACAGTAAGAACGGTTACCACTAGGTAACTAGATAAGAAACCGTTTTACTTCACATGTTTTTCTACTTTATACAATGTTTCTATTATATTCTGAATTTTTCTCATTATCTAAAAATAAACTATAATAATAAGTAAATTAGAATGCAAATTAGAAATGGAAAATATTTGCAATTACTTAATTTGTTCAATAAATATTTATTATTCATCCATTATGTGCCACACACTTGCCCAGGCAATGGAAACACAATGATACACAAGACAGAATTCTTGCCCTTATAGAGTGTACCTTCTGGTAGAGAATATGGATAAAAAACAAGTAAATAAAAGAGTTCTGAAGATTATTACAGATAATGAGAAGTACTCTGAAGGAATAAACAGGGCTCAGGTGAGATTTAGTTTGAGTCCTAAAGGATGAGAGAACCAATGGAAGCCAGTGGGAAGAATGTTTCTGGCAGGAAGGAAATAGGTACAATCTAGAAGCATTAAAGACCTTGGTAAAGGCAGAGGAACATACAGGCAGGCAGGCACTTCCCTGGTGGCTTGGTCAATGAAGAATCTGCCTACAATTCAGGAGAACTGGGTTTGATCCCTGGGTTGGGAAGATCTTCTGGAGAAGGGAATGGTCGCCTGGTGGGCTACAGTGCATGAGGTCACAAAGAGTGGGACACAACTGAGTGACTAATGCAACAACACAAGCCCCGGGAGTGTGAATGATGAGTGCAGGGCATGAGACAAGATTAAGAGGTGGACAGGGGGCAGAAAAACTAAAGGAGTGTAAGTCCTGATAAAGAGTTTGTTGTTGTTGTTGTAAAGAGTGGGACACGACTGAGTGACTAATCCAACAACACAAGCCCCGGGAGTGTGAATGATGAGTGCAGGGCATGAGACAAGATTAAAAGGTGGACAGGGGGCAGAAAAACTAAAGGAGTGTAAGTCCTGATAAAGAGTTTGTTGTTGTTGTTGTTTTCCCCATAATTTGAAAAGAAATGATTAATGGCTTTTAAGCAGAGAAAAGACACCAGTTTTATGTTTTTTTTTTTTTTTTTTTAAAACCAATTCTGCCTATTATTGATGGTTGATACAAAAGTGCACGGTGGTGGTTTAGTCGCTAAGTCATGTCCAACTCTTGTAAACCCATGGACTGTAGCCCGCCGGGCTCCTCTGTTCATGGGATTCTCCAGCCAAGAATACTGGAGTGGGTTACCATTTCCTTCTCCAGGGGATCTTCCCGACCCAGGGATCAAATGCAGGTCTCCTGTATTGCAGGCAGATTCTTTACAAACAGAGCTACAAGGGAAGCCCCCAAAAGTATATAGTAATGGATAAAAGACAACAACAAAACTACAATGGGAAAATGGCCAATGAATGGGAAGAGGAACAAATACAAATCAATAAGAAACATGGAATAATATTCAGCCACACCAGTAATCAAAACCACAAGTTTAAATGATTTTTCACCATTAAAGTAGCACAATTGTAGAAATGTAATATGTATTAATGATATTGTAAGTTAGACAATGGCAAAATAATCATTCCTGAATAATCACTCTTGGCAAGGACGTACATACAGGATGCTGATCTACATAGTGTTTTCACTGTTTTATTTTTCCTTTGAAGAGGAATTACATGCAATTTTTGCACCATTCTGTTTTTCATGGAAACTCTACTAGTAACAGGTGTTTTTTCATAACAACTGTTTTTATATTTCATAATGTAATTTTTATTATTTTATAATCAGAAAAGTGGTTATTGAGGAAGCCCCAAATAAGTTCTTCATAACCCATAGACGACATGATATAGAGGAAATAATGAAATTCAAAAAAGATTTTGGAAATATGTAACACATACAGATTTAAATATTATATAGCATAAGTCCAATTGAAACAATTATTTTCTCAAAGGCCTATAGTGTTGGAAAGCTTTTACATTGAACCACATTACAGTCTGAGAAAACGTGATAGGTCCAAGCCCAGAGATTTATTTTTATTTGAAAAACTGTTTGTTATTTTATAATTCCCAATTTTCTAGGGACTATCCCACCCCAGAATAAAAGCCAGCATTTATGACTATTATCACTACATAATCCTAACCAGGCAGAATCCAGGGGTTCACCATTCTCTTAGTAGCAGTATTAATTAGCTAATCCTGTAGGACTTCCAGATTTAAATGTCCTGCCCAGTAGGAAATCTAGAATAATCAGTTCAAATTTTCTGAGAGTCTTACCATGACTGTTGAACATCTCTGATCAAGCCCTTCAAAAGAGAACTGCTTTCCTCTGACAACTGCTGCTTTATTACAAGATTGACTTTTTTATGTCAGGGATTCTATTAGAAAGGAGGTCAGCTTGGGATCCTGAATCATCTCTACAAGAAACGTGAGTTCAGCTAGGGCTTAAATTCATTTATGGAAGTATTAAAACCCAACAATAACTCATTTGGAGCAATAGTTACCAACTTTGTACTTTTTAAAAGGAAAAAAGTCAACCTTTAAATACAAAGAAATACAGCGTCCCTTTATTTGCTATTGCAGTTCTTATTTCTAAGAAAGCTGAGTACATTTTAAAAGCACACACAGATAAATAGTGCTGTAGTCTAAAATTTCCAATTCAAAAGCAAAAGGAGAATTAGCAAAACATGCCCTCATGCAAAGAACTGCCCATTATCACCATTTGATGAAAATGCGTGTGTATGTGTGTTACATATATATACACATAAAACACTTGCTTGACTCATACATAAATAGCAAAGTTGGAAAAGATCAGGCTTTGAAAACTAGTCCTAGAAAAGAGATTTATCCATGCCAATTTGTGTATGAGTTTCTGTATATATTTTAAATACAATAAGATTGATTATGAACAGGAGGTTCATTTTGTTTACTTTTTTCCAGAGAGGGTTTCTAACATTCATAGAAAGAACTGAAGTACAAAGCCATAGAAATCAACAATATTTCAATATATGTCACACAGCAGAGTTAAAATCATCACACCAGCTCTTTTTACATCTCATTGCTACTGGTAATTTCTCCTAATTCTTCCATCATTAATTCCTGTAAGGGCTTTTCAGCACTTATGCTACAAAGCACGATTTCCTCATGTGGGTTTTTAACTGTTGATTCCTGTGCTGACAGATGAGACGTGTTGATGACCACAGTGTTTTTAGCTCTCAGAGTGTAGGCTTCCCTGGACTTTGCTCTTTTTTGGCAGAGCTGGAGGTGAAAAGCGTCTTGGAAACCACGACGAAAATTTTCATTGAAGAAACCATAAATGATGGGGTTGACGCTGCTGTTGCAGAAGGCCAGCCAGTGTGCAAAAGGGTAGATGTAGATATTGATGACCTGCAGTTCATTTGGAGACAGATCAACATAATCTGAGAGCATCATCAGGGTCCACAGGGGCAACCAGGAGAGAATGAAAAGGAGAGCCACGGTCAGGAGCATCTTAATGATCTTCTGCTTCTTCTTGGATACCACGTGCCACTGCTCCTGGTTCTGTTTGCCTGTGTGGGGCCCTTTCCTCTTGAACAGTGAAATTCCAATTCTTCCATACATGACGACAATGAGGGACAGGGGAGCCAGGTAGATATTGGCAAACAGCACTGTGGTATAAATCCTCCTCATTTCCTGACTTGGCCAGTCTTCCCGGCACCAGTAGACTGGGCTGGTTTTATCCTGGGAGTTGAATCTCACTCGGTAATTTTTTTCTTCCTGTACATGTAACATTATTGCAGATGGGGACATAATGGCAATGGCCAGGACCCAGATAATCATAATGATGACAAACGCCGTCTTGATAGTGAGCTTTGGTTTAAAAGGGTAGACGACACACCGGAACCTGTAATTAAAGGCAAATATCAGTGAAGGATTGCCTCATAACTTCTGGCTGAGTAATTAATTAAATTTAAGTAATTACAGTCTTCCATCCACGTTCTCCCTAAAACGCAGAAAGTTAGAATTAGGAGAGAGGGATTTTCTGTAATTATTATATGAGATTAATTTCAACTCAAAATATGAATAAGTGGAGTATATCAGACACTATTAATAGTAAAAGTATTCAGGCTTCCCTGGTGGTCCCGCAATTAGGAATCCATCTTGCAGTGCAAGGGACGCTGGTTTGATCCCTGGTCCGGGAGGATCTCACGTGCCGCAGAGTGGCTGAGTTGATGCCTCACAACTACTGAGCCAGCGCTCTAGAGCCTGTGAACCACAACTGCAGGACCCACGTGCTGCAGCTACTAAAACCTGCGCTCCTCGATCCTGTGCTCCGTAACAAGAGAAGCTGCTGCAACGAGAAGCCTGTGCATCACAACGAAGAGCAGCCCCACTCGCCGCAATTAGAGAAAAGCCTAGCACAGCAACGAAGACCCAGCACAGCCAAAAAGTAAAGTAAATAAACACCTACAATAAACCTTTAGAAAAAAAAGCATGGATATATGTGTATGTATTTACAACTGATTCACTTTTCTGTATAGCAGAAATTAACACAATGTTGTAAATCAACTCTAATCCAATAAAAATTTTAAAGATATAATAATGTTAGTGTTAAGCAGCCCATATTGAACATTTAATATTCTATTCTAGGGTCCTTTCCATTGGTTTGCATGGATTGTATCTTTAAGCCTTTTATGGGGAAAAAGGTTAGAAAAGGTAAAAATTCTTGCCCATAATCACACATGATTGTTGCACATGTGGTTTGGCTCCAGAGCCCATATTCTTACTCTTCTTCATGCCCTTCTGTGGTCCCCTCACATATGATCTATGTGCTTGGACATGCAATTTGCTTTGGCCAGTTAGTTGAACATTAGCAAGCATGGTATAAGTGGAAGCAATGAGTGATTTCAGCTATAAGACATAGAGTAGGAGAACCACACCCAGCCAATCTACAGAGTTGTGGGAAGTACTAAACACTACTGTTTTGAGCCACCAAGTGTTTTGGTGGTTTTTTCCAGAGCTGTAAGAGTCCGAGAGTTTCCAATTATGAGTTCTGTTTATACACCTTCCTGGTGTTCTATATCTTCTAAGGAGCATGAAAATTCAACATCAATATGAAGAGTAACACTGGTTTATTTTACTGCTGTTGATTTTTGTCATTGTGATTCTTAATGTTATTATTGATATTCATTATGTTCATTATAAGATAACCATGTGCTCAGTCATTCAATCATGTCTGACTCTTTGTGACCCCATGAACTGTAGCCTGCCAGGCTCCACTTTCCATGGAATTTTTCAGGCAATACTGGAGTGGGTTTCCATTTCCTTCTCCAGTATAAGAAAACCATACAATTATGCAACTGCATAATATATTTTTCAAAATATTATCATCTATTAAATTTTCTTGGATTTTTGTGATGACTCTATAAAACTAAAATGTTATGAAACTTACTGTTTTCCAGATCTGCAGGTGAGAAAACAGAGTTTTTAAATGGCTTAGAAGCAACTCAAACTAATTTATCTAACATCTTTATATAATAACTAGTTAGCTTGAGCTTTGACTGCTCTGTTGTCTTTCTTCACAACTCCTGCGAAGCATATGTAAGGTCTTGTTTTTGTTGTTGCTCAGTTGCTAAGTTGGGTCCAGCTCTTTGCACCCTCATGGACTGCACCACGCCAGGCTCCTCTGTCCTCCACTATCTCCCAGAGTTTCCTCAAATTCATCTCCATTGAGTTGGTGAAGCTCTCCAGCCAACTAATTCTCTGTCGCTCCCTTCTCCTCCTGGCCTCAATCTTTCCCTGCATCAGAGTGTTTTCCAATGAGTCAGTTCTTCACATTAGGTGGCCAAAGTATTGAAGTTTCAGCTTCAGCATCAGTCCTTCCAATAAATATTCATGGATGATTTCCTTGAGGATTGACTGGTTTGATCTCTTTGCAGTCCAAGGAACTCTTAAGAGTCTTCTCCAGCAGCACAGTTCAAAGGCATCAATTCTTTGGCTCTCAGCCTTCTTTATGGTCCAACTCTCACATTCCTAGAGGACCACTGGAAAAACCGTAGCTCGGACTATATGAGTTTTGTCCACAAAGTGATGTCTCTGCTTTTTAATACAATGTATAGGTTTGTCATGAGGCTTCTCTCGTAACTTCCAAGAAGCAAGCATCTTTTCATTTTGTGGCTGTGGTCACCATTCACAGTGATTTTGGATCCTCAATCTTTCCCTGCATCAGAGTGTTTTCCAATGAGTCAGTTCTTCACATTAGGTGGCCAAAGTATTGAAGTTTCAGCTTCAGCATCAGTCCTTCCAATAAATATTCATGGATGATTTCCTTGAGGATTGACTGGTTTGATCTCTTTGCAGTCCAAGGAACTCTTAAGAGTCTTCTCCAGCAGCACAGTTCAAAGGCATCAATTCTTTGGCTCTCAGCCTTCTTTATGGTCCAACTCTCACATTCCTAGAGGACCACTGGAAAAACCGTAGCTCGGACTATATGAGTTTTGTCCACAAAGTGATGTCTCTGCTTTTTAATACAATGTATAGGTTTGTCATGAGGCTTCTCTCGTAACTTCCAAGAAGCAAGCATCTTTTCATTTTGTGGCTGTGGTCACCATTCACAGTGATTTTGGAATCCAAGGAAATAAAATCTGCCACTGTTTCCACTTTGTCCCCATCTATTTTCCATGAAGTGATAGGTTTTCTGTCTTAGCCTCTGGAGGGGGGTTCAGGATGGGGAACACGTGTATACCCATGGCGGATTCATGTTGATGTATGGCAAAAGCAATACAATATTGTAAAGTAAAATAAAGTAAAATTTAAAAATAAATAAAATAAAAACAAATAATGATAATAATATGAAAACTTTACTAGTTTTATTACTGAACTCTGTGTGTGTGTATGTGTGTGTGTGTGTGTGTGTGTGTGTGGGGTTTCTCAGGTGGTGCAGTGGTACAGAATGTTCCTGCAAATGCAGGAGCATGGGTTTGATCCCTGGCTCAGGAAGATCCCCTGGAGTAGGAAATGGCAACCCACTCCAATATTTTTGCCTAGAAAATTCCATGGACAGAGGAACCCGGCAGGCCACAGTCCATGTTGTCACAAAGAATCAGAAATGACTGAGTGACTGCTCATGCACATGCATACTCTCTTCCTTTCTCTCTCTCTCTATGTATATAAAGGGACACATATTGTCGATACAATTTATGTATATATAATATATAAATACATATACTATGCATATGTATTATATACTATATATATATATATAAAGGGACATATTGTGAATACAGTTTTAAATAGATATGCCCAAATGTAGCAGATTACACATTTTTCACTGGTTAGGTAGAATAGTTGCAGACATGCTCAATTTCCTGGATTAGAGTTTGGGGTTGACCTACCTATCCACTGCTATTGCAACTAAAGTAAAGACAGAAGCCGCAACGGATATTCCCTGGACCAACCCACTGATCTTGCACATTGTACTTCCAAAAGGCCATCCTGAAAGGGAAATGGAACAGTTAGTCTTCAGAGAGATTATACATGTATGTTTTAATTTCACTGAAATTTCAAAGAGAAAGACATGAAATTAAATGCATGTAACTGTTTCCTAAAAGATTCAGGGAACAATCAACGTTTCCCATTATTTTCATTAAGATATTCAGAGCTTTGTTTTTCAGTATAGTAATAATGTCAAAGCTTATACAGTAGTTTCAACATTCTATATGCTCTAATAAATATTTTGCATCTATTAACATATCTAATCCCCACGACAAGCTTGGAAGCTTTATTATTCACCTCATTTACATCTTTTTGATGTGCTTTTATATGTTTGAAGGTATTGGTAAGAAACTTAACTCTCCTGGAAGAAAATCTGAGAATACATTATTGATAGCTATACTCAAAACATTAAACAAATCAAAATATGAGGCTCTTATTAAACCCAGGAAAACAGAAAACATTTTATAAGAGAAAAGGTTGCTATCATAGTACTCTACATGGTTCAGCAGGGGTAAGGTACATATAATAATAGGAATGCATACCCTAAATATTGATTTAACAAAAAACAATGATATGCTCATATTGAGAGAAAGAGGAAGGGAGGTAAAAAATGAATGTATATTTGTGGCTCTGTATAAATGTGTCTGTTGGCATTTATGCCAAATTTCAACCAGTCATGTTGTTTTTCCAATTTCACATTCAGACAGTTTCTATGGATTTATATTCTTTTGTCCTAGTTCTGTCAGTTCAGTGGAGTTTGGTGAGGGAAGCTCTCTCTTGGCGTAGAAGAGGATAATGAGAACTAAATTGCATCTTCTGCAGTTGGATAATATATTAGAATAAAAACATGTTATTCAGAAATATTATAGTAATTACCAAAAATAAATGCAAAAATGCTGAATGTGGCTGCCTCCTGGGAATAGGAATCAGGGGTAGGGAAGAGTACTGTATATGCAAAAAACATAACTAGTAATTTAATTATAGATATTTATGGGGGACATATTGAGATCATTTCTTAAGTTTATTGAGACAACAATTTTTATCAATTCTTTTTGTCTAGCACAACTTAAAAATGTACATCATTAATAAATATTGCTTTTAAATGACAAGTGTCATGGAAGCACAGAATTTATGTAGTATATTATGATAGAATAGCCACTATAAACATTCCCTGACTCCCACTTCAGAGAAAGGAAAGAAACAGAAATAAATTCTTAAGAGAAATCTCCTATTTTTCAGTAAACCTATGTTGAATGCCATAATGGAAAAGAACTATGATATGACCTTTGTTATTGTTGTTTCGTCACTCAGTTGGGTCTGACTAAACAGCAGTAACAACAAACCACACCACAGTTCTTTCCCTTTTATGGCATTCAACATGAGTTTACTTTCTGGACAAGATTACTGGAGTGGGTTGCCATTTTCTCCTTCAGGGAATCTTTCCGACCCAGGGATTGAACCCACATCCCTGCATCTCCTGCATTGCAGGCAAATTCTTTACTCCTGAGCCACCACAGTAGCCCCATGATATGGCTTGTTTGATCTAAATACTTTTTATATTTTCATATACAGATTTGGAATATTAGTATCTTGAGTGCTATTCATTAGTTAATACAACAAATATTTATTAATCAGGTAGTATGTACCAAAACTCTACCAGGAGATGTAGATACACCGTTCCTATACTTCTGGGGTGTACAATGTGATGTTTTGTGTTTGGTCACTCAGTTGTGCCTGACTCTTCGTGACCCCATGGACTGCAGCCCGCCAGGCTCTTCTGTCCATGGGGATTTTCCAGACAAGAAAACTAGAGTGGGTTGCCATGTCCTACTCCAGGGGAATCTTCCCAACCCAGGGATTGATTACAGGTCGATTCTTTACCAGCTGAGCCACAAGGGAGGGACATAAAGTTGTGTTAGGAAGTGGTAATATGGACCCAGAAGTCCTCTAGGGTAGCACCCGAACTATTGTTTATGTTGCACATGTAAATTACTACTCCATGAATGAAACTATCACTTTGTGACATATCATTGGTCCGGCTGCTTGCCTTCCATCAAAAACTGTTGAAAACTTCATAACCACCAGGGAAGCCCAGTTAACCACAAGAGGGTCTAAATATCTATTTACGTTATATTGAAGATATCGTATTAATGGAAACCACACTTAGCAGTTCTTTGAGCTTTACGATCCATAATAGTCTCAATAACATTCCTACCATACTATATGTGCTCAGAACTGCCAAGGAATTTCAAAGTCTTCAGTAAGAAGTGTCATTATTCATGGATGACCTTCAGTGAACTCTATAAGAATCAGCCTCCACATCTCATCTCTGTCACTTGCTTTACTTTTCCCCATAATTCTTTTTCATTCTCTGTTTATATAGCTTTTTGTTTGTTGTTTTTTTTCTCCTTTATAATGTAAGCCTCATGAGGACAGCTACTTGGAGAAGTTCTTGGAACTCCGTAAATGTTTGAAATGAATGGATGACTGTACCATGGCTGCAGGGACATGGGACAAATATTTTTTCATATTATCTTTGAGCTGTACACAAATCAACATAAGTGAAGTCACTCAGTCGTTTCCAACTATTTGTGACCCCATAGACTGTAGCCCACCAGGCTCCTCCATCCATGGGATTTTCCAGGCAAGAAAACTGGAGTGGATCAACATACCTGCTATAATATTGTCCAGCAGTGTGATAGGCATGCAGAATATACCAACTAGTAGATCACTTATGGCCAGGTTCAAGATGAAGAGATTAGTGACTGTGTGCATATGTTTGTTCCACATTACAATGAAGCAAACCACTGTATTTCCCACCATGCATAGGAAGAAGATCAAAAAGTAGGAAATGATGAAAATCGCTGCCACTTGAGGCTGGTGAAGATAGTAGTTCACATAGGTGACATTGATATCTGAGTTCAGATCATGTGTTGTCTCATTACTCCAAACGTAAGGCCAGCTTTCTGTAGAGTTTGAATCCCATTCCTCACTCATGATGGACCTGAACAAAGAAGAGGCAGAAAAGAAGAACATGATTAAAAGTCAAGAGAATATAAGCTTAAGAGAGCTTTAGAGATATGCTTTTAAAATCCCATGGAATTTTGACAGACTTTCCATAAGGACCCCTGGGCTTCTCTGATGGCTCAGTGGTAAAGAATCCACCTACCAATACAGAAGATGCTGGAGATGTGGGTTTGATCCTTGAGTCAGGAAGATCTTCTGGAGAAGGAAACGGCAACCCACTCTAGTATTCTAGCCTGGTGGGCTGCAGTCCATGGGGTTGCAAGGAATCAGACACAACTGAGCAAACACACACACACACACAGTGACACATAAGTTTTGCTATAAAAGGCTTCCCTCATGGCTCAGATGGTAAAGAATCTGCCTGCAGTGCAGGAGACCCAGGTTTGATCTCTGGGTCAGGAAGATCCCCTGCAGAAAGGGAATGGTTACCTACTCCAGTAATATAAATGAGTTATAAATCAGACATTCAAATTATTAGGATTCTAATCAAGAGTATTTGAAAATTCCACTTTGTGCTATAAGTAAAAGTTATTATTATGTCATATTTCCTTGATATATTCTATATTATTCATTTCTTTACCATACTTTCTATCCACTTGCAAAATTTCAAGGGAAATTTCTCCAAAACTCCTCTTTCTCTTGCCTTCAAATATCATAGCCTGTCAAAATCTACTTGTTCTAACTAATATGCCTTGAGCTTTCCTGATATTTGAATGAGATGAAATGTATACATCTTCAAAAGTTACATTGAAAAGAGCTTACTGTATTTTCTTTATTCTGCTTTGACTCAGTTAATTGGACATTCTTTTTATACCCTTCTGTATGTAGACATAACCACAAAACTGAGTTTCTTAAAATAGGTCTGGGTTACTTATCTTGGTTTCACATAGCATAATTCAATTCACATAGTATTTATTCAATAAATATTTATTTAAAATCTATATATCTTAAGAAAGACAAAAATCAATGGGTGTCAGAGGTCCCAGGTAACACTCCAAAGTTTGATGGTTTACTAGAAAGACTCACAGGACTCAGCATATTGTGTGTGTGCGCTAAGTCACTCAATGGTGTCTGACTTTTTGCGACTCTGGACTGTAGCCTGCCAGGCTCCCTCTTTCCAAGATTTTCCAGGCAAGAATACTGGAGTGAGGCTGCCATTCCCTATACTAGGGGATCTTCAAAACCCAGGGATCGAACTCGCATTTCCTGCATTGCAGGTGGATTCTTTACCACTGAGCCACCTGGGAAGATCAGCATCTAGTGTATTCACAGCTAGTTTTATTATAATAAAGGGATCCCAAGCAAAATCAGCAAATAGAAAGGCACATGGAGTAAAATCTACAGGAAACCAGGCACAAGGTTCCAAGAGTCCTAGCCCAGGGGAGTCTCACAGGACATGCTTAATTCCTTCCCTGACAAGTTTGACAACAAGTGTTAAAGTCGTCTAGGAGGAAAGCTTGTTACTCAGTTCCAAGGTTTTTTGAGAGAGATCATATGGGCAACTTCTTTTTAGTATGTGTCAAAATTCTAGGCTCCCAGATTAAAATTAAATGTGCAGCATGAACTATGTGATTGTATAAACAAACTAGGCCCAGTGACCCACTCTACCATTTAAGGAAACCTTGTATCAAGATAGGGAGCTGTTTCCAATTTAAATTCCCAGACTCCAATCCATTTTACAAGCTGGACCCTTCTAAAGATAGCAGACTCAGGCCTACTTGTTAACTCTTTTCTGCATGCCTTGTAAATTGGATAGAATGTTCTATGTGTCTTTAAGTGAAAATCAACTTGACAGGGACACGTATGATGGAGCCCCCATATTTGTGCTTTTAGGAGTAGTTGAATTGTTGAGGATAAATCCAAATGTCTTTACAGGTAGATAGTCAGACCCCAGTTTGTAGAAGACTGAACCATTTAGTGACCTCATTATCACTTAGCATTTTTTAGTCTTTTACCAGGTACACATTTACATCATATTAGGGGAGCATGTCTATTTTTGTCAGGGCTACATAAGATTAATATATGTGTTACTTACTTCTGATACTTGACTTTGTATAGTTTTTGTATTTTAGGTACAGGGAAGAGTAAACAAGTTTTTTACTAATATAAAATAACTCAAGGAGGATAATTTTTCTCCAACAGCTCCCATTATTTTGCCATTTAATTTCTTCCCTTTCCTCAAATTTTTAAAATTCATCCTTGCTTTTCTGTACTTCATATTCCTAAAGTTAGATAAAAACCGAAGTGAAAAGCAAAGTGAGCATGGGATCAGAGGGCTCACTTTGAAGGCTTGGAGAAGAGAAAATGAAAGGAATTTGAGTAGAACCAACTGTAGGCTGCTATGCAAATTCAAGCTGAGAAGGTCTTTGGGGTCCAGAGACACACTGAGAAAACCTACCAGCCTGACAAAAATCATTTTAGTTAAAGTTTCCAAAAGAAAAGCTTTCACACAAATATTTAAAGATATTTGTACCTAAGGCAAGGAAGCGCTTTAAATACAAATGAGAAAGACAGGAGAAAAATGTAGGAAGCTAAGAGTTACTAATAGAAAACATTTTTCTGTGGATTCAATTAGAGCTGGCAAACATATGGGTAGAATATATCATAAGATGTAATGCTTTATATTTACACATTCTTTTTTTCTTATAACCAGGCTGAAAGCAACCACGTTTGTCCAAAGCACATATGCATCCATGATGTATCTGTTGAGATTAGAGGGTTAGGAGGATTAATACAGAATCTTCCAGTGTATTATATTAAATGCCATGTCAGTCATTTAAGATGGAAGAGTCTCTTTTCCTCTTATTCCAATATATATATATATATATATATTTTAATTTGGATACCTCTGGTCTTAGTTGTGGCACGAGGGATGTTTAGTTGCTGCTCATGGATATAGTAGTGATGTGTGGATTTAGTTGTTCTAAGGCATATGGGATCTTAGTTCCCCACCAACCAGGGATCAAACCCATGTCCCCAGCATTGCAAGGCATATTTTCAACCAAGGAAGTCCCGCAGTAGATTTTTGATAAACTAAAATCATATTTTGTTTTGGGAGCCAACATGGATCTCACTAATCCTATTATTGGTTTTGCTACGATGGTATGATCACTCACCTAGAGCCAGACATCCTGGAAAGTGAAGTCCAGTGGGCCTTAGAAAGCATCACTATGAACAAAGCTAGTGGAGATGATGGAATTCCAGTTGAGCTATTTCAAATCCTGAAAGATGATGCTGTGAAAGTGCTGCCCTCAATATGCCAGCAAATTTGGAAAGCTCAGCAGCGGCCACAGGACTGGAAAAGGTCAGTTTTCATTCCAATGCCAAAGAAAGGCAATGCCAAAGAATGCTCCAACTACCGCACAATTGCACTCATCTCACATGCCAGTAAAGTAATGGTCAAAATTCTCCAAGCCAGGCTTCAGCAATATGTGAACCGTGAAATTCCAGATGTTCAAGCTAGTTTTAGAAAAGACAGAGGAACCAGAGATCAAATTGCCAACATCCTCTGGATCATGGAAAAAGCAAGAGAGTTCCAGAAAAGCATCTATTTCTGCTTTATTGACTATGTCAAAGCCTTTGACTGTGTGCATCACAATAAACTGTGGAAAATTCTGAGAGAGATGGGAATAGCAGACCACCTGACCTGCCTCTTGAGAAACCTATATGCAGGTCAAGAAGCAACAGTTAGAACTGGCCATGGAACAACAGAGTGGTTCCAAATAGGAAAAGGAGTACGTCAAGGCTGTATATTGTCACCCTGCTTATTTAACTTATATGCAGAGTACATCATGAGAAACGCTGGGCTGGAAGAAGCACAAGCTGGAATCAAGATTGCCAGGAGAAATATCAATAACCTCAGATATGCAGATGACACCACCCTTATGGTAGAAAGTGAAGAGGAGCTAAAAAGCCTCTTGATGAAAGTGAAAGAGGAGAGTGAAAAAGTTGGCTTAAAGCTCAACATTCAGAAAATGAAGATCATGGTATCTGGTCCCATCACTTCATGAAAAATAGATAGGGAAACAGTGTAAACAGTGTCAGACTTTATTTTGGGGGGCTCCAAAATCACTGAGGATGGTGACTGCAGTCATGAAATTAAAAGATGCTTATTCCATGGAAGAAAAATTATGACCAACCTAGATAGCATGTTGAAAAGCAGAGACATTACTTTGCCAACAGGTCCATCTAGTAAGGCTTTGATTTTTCCAGTGGTCATGTATGGATGTGAGAGTTGGACTGTGAAGAAAGCTGAGCGCCAAAGAATTGATGCTTTTGAACTGTGGTGTCGGAGAAGACTCCCGAGAGTCTGCATGGAGATCCAACCAGTCCATTCTAAAGGAGATCAGTTCTGGGTGTTCTTTGGAAGGAATGATGCTAAAGCTGAAACTCCAGTACTTTGGCCACCTCATGGGAAGAGCTGACTCATTGGAAAAGAATCTGATGCTGGGAGGGATTGGGGGCAGGAGGAGAAGGGGACAACCGAGGATGGGATGGCTGGATGGCATCACCGACTCAATGGATGTGAGTTTGAGTGAACTCCGGGAGTTGGTGATGGACAGGGAGGCCTGGTGTGCTGCGATTCATGGGGTCGCAAAGAGTCAGACACGACTGAGCGGCTGAACTGAATTGAACTGAACTGCAAAATAGCATGCAAAATGCAATGCAGAGAGTTAAACAAAGAGTCTGTCAATTTAAGTGTTATTTTCTCCTAATATTCAATTATAAAATTTTTGTACAATTCTGTATTGAGGTCAGAGCTTTGACCATTAGATTAACCTATAATAATGTGACTTTGGGAACAACATTATCACTCATTGAATGACTATAGTGAAGTGGAGAAAAGTCAGATCCTGATTTATCTCAATGTAATACATCAGGGACAACTGCTCTTTGCTATTCATGCATCGGGCATCTTTCTTACTGGGCACTTAAAAGTTCCATGCAGTTGATTAAAAAGCTTTAAATAAAATGTACCCCTGGTTGAACACCTTTAAAACTAAAATTATTTAAAGTATACTCTGTGAATCATATTCATTTCTAGATGAAATAAGGAGTAAGAAACTTGAATATATCAGTTTGAGGAAGGCAAATTTACACATTCTAATGATTCAGTAGTTTCAAAATGCTTCATTGAAAATGTGTAATGTCTTTTTAATAACAGAAAGTCTAAATGTTACAAATTAGAACATACATGTTAAGTAGATAAATTGTAAACATAAGCCATTTTACTAAAAATTAGTCTTATATTCTCTATATCTATATGGGACAATACCTGATGAATAAAATACTTGGTTGTGATCTTTCTTTTTCATTCATTCATCTTCAGTTCTGGAGAGAAAAAATAGGAATAATAGGATAAACTTCATGAGTTCCATTTACAATCCTGTTTAGGAAGAGTATCTAGGTCTTCAGGAAGAGAAGTCGGGAGAAGAAATGATTTAAAATGTTTTTCTTCTTGGAATTGTACTTGCCAAAACACTGACAGTAGATAGATTACTCTGGAAGATGGAATGGTTGGATAATATCATTTTTTTTTACTTATTTATATTTCTCAACTTTTTTCCTATTTCCAGATTTTTTTATAATCTGGAAAAAATGCTTCCATATTATTATCTTAATTCATTTGTACAGAATAAAACCACTTGACATAGCTTAAGTTCCTCTTATAAGTTCACAATAGTAATAAGTCACATGTTGTTATTGTTGCTTAGTTGCTCACTCGTGTTTGACTCTTTTGCAGCCCCATGGACTGGAGCATTCCGGGCTCCTCTGTCCATGCGTTCTCTCTAGGTAAGGATACTAGGATGGTTTGCCATTTCCTATGCCAGGGGATCTTCCTGACCCAGGGATCAAACCCAAGTCTCCTGTAAGTCTCCTGCATTTCTGGCTATAAATGGTGTTACTTTACCCAAAATAGTTGTATCTCCCAAATTTCAGTTAGGAAAGAATCCATAGAAACTCTAATTTATTAGGTTTAAATATACTATAATATAATGTTTCACATATACTATAGAAAGAATTATCCATCTGAAAGAAGAGTCTATATTTTTTATTCTTATATCAAAGACTCATTAAATGGACCAAGTTGGCAACTGTCATCAAGCATTGTTTACTTGGACTGTGAGACACACCAAAGCTGACCATGGCCAGCCCTCTCCATTTTTGTCATTCTTCTCTCTTTGACTTTTCCCCTATTGCCTCTATTATTATTGATGCTATTATTAATTTTACTGTATTCTTCATGTTTTCCTTTTTATTTCTGTGTATTTGTACAAGGACTTAAGGACAGGAAGGTGTTGGTATTTACTTCTATCTATTTTGGATTATCCAAAGTCTAATGATGATCATTAAAAGGTATTGCAGTTATTAAGCAACTAATTTAATAATTATTCACTGACTAAATTAAATACAAACAGTTATGACAACTTAGATTGTTAAAACCATTGACTTGAGACAGAGAAAACAGCAATAACAGAAATGCTGTAAAGGCACATGCTTAAAGTGGGGGTGAAAAGCTACAAGAAACAGAATAATATGGCCTAATATTTTAATTTTCAAAACAATTTCAAATATATCACCAGAGGACAGCAGGATCATGTAAGTACAAAACGTCCTTCCTTTTTCCACCCCCACTTAATAACTAAAATTTGGTATTCATCCATGAGCAAAAGTGCCACTGTGGGAGTTGTGGGGTCCAGCGCTGAATGCCAAAGGACTCAGGAGGAGGCTCTCCCACCTGGGCATTGCTTAATAGGCAGACAAACTTCATATGGGCTTTGGAACCAGTAGGAGCCCATGAACTGGTTCCAGCTGTCTTCAGCCACAGCTGGGAAAACCTGCAGGATGCTGATAAGGGAAGATACCCACAGAAGAGAGAGCCTCTGTAGAAGTTCCGGTTGAGGAGAGATTCCAGCACTCCCTTAGATCAAAAAATGTTTGGAAGCCTCAGAGAGGGTAAGAGGAACTTTACTAACACCATTCTCTTATCTGGTGCTGATTAATAGCCGGTGTTGGGAGAGAACCCTTAGACTTCTTTCCTCTGAATAAAGAAGTCTGCATGTGTGCTAAGTAGCTTTAGTCATGTCTGACTCTTTATGACTCCATGGACCATAACCTGCCAGGCTCCTCTGTCCATGGAGTTCTCCAGGCAGGAATAACTGGACTGGGTTGCCATTTCCTCCTCCAGGGGATCTTCCAAACCCAGGGATTGAACCTGTGTCTCTTGTGTCTCCTACATTGGCAGGCATGCTCTTTACCAGCTGAACCACCAGAGAAGAAGTTTCAAATAGCTATGCACAATTGAAGATATCAGTAATTGAGATGGCAAAAGCATATCAAAAGATCTTGAAAGAGTTTTGTTCACTGTGAGCATGGCTTATTTCTGCTCCTCATCGGGTATTTCAAATATTGGTGATCATCAAGGTACGAGAAGCACTATTCTTTGTTTAAAATATTAAAGGGTGTGGTGATATAATAATAATTTCAGAAACTTGTGGCAAAGAAATTTTAACTGAGGTTAGAGAGTGAACTGATTGGAGGTGTTGAAGCAGCTGGTTGGTAGCCCACTTTTCCCCCAAACATCATGAGAAAGCCTTCAGAGAAGAAAAGAAGGCTGATGATTCAGACTAAGTGAACATAATAACTAGACCTTCAGGTAAAGTAATGTTATTATCTAAGATTATGGCCTTATCTATTTAAAAGTTTTAATAGGATATTCCTAAGACTTGCTTATAATAAATAAACCTAGAGTCTATGGATTGAGGAGGTATGACTCCCTAGAAAATATCATGTAAGCTGAGATATAAAATGGAGATATTTCATGGATTGAACACTCACTCTGCTGGATAGCTGATACTACAAAACCTAACTTGGAGACCTCATCTATTACTCCAGTCCAGAGAGTGAGCATCTAATACCAGAAGAGAGTTCCTAAGAAGTCACCTTCAGTATTCCAGACCTTCTTCAATTGAGCCCCTTAATTTCCTTGAAATTATTACTAAGTCATGAAAATAAGTAAGATTTCAAAGAAAGTAATTCAGGTTTTAGCTATAAAATACAATATGCACAGAGAACTGAATAACTTTTCCTAATCTTATATCCAGAATGCACAGTCTAATATTTCAGTCTATCTACTACCAGTATTTTTACTTCATATTTTCCATAAATGTCCTGTGAAGAATAGTAACATTATTTTCAAGGAGGTTATGGCTTCTATTGGAGTGAAAAATGTTTCACTTAGAAAAATACTTAGAACAGTTCTCTTCATATAAGAAAGAGACTAACCTCATACAACCTTACCCTCTAGGGCATAAAGACTTTGAGTAGAATAACCAAAGGTACAGTTAAATACTTTATTATACTTACATTTTTAAATTACCTTAAGAACTTTATTACCTTTGAGTATTTTAATATCACCTCTGTGCTGGAAACTGTGGTAATTGCTTTATGTATGTCATTTAATCTCAGTGTGAAGTAGATACTAACTGTATCTCAATTTAATATATAAGGAAAGTAAGACAGAAAAATGTTAAGTGACCTGACGCAGGCTCCACAGCTAATAACTGGAAAAGTTGGGAAACAGAGAAAGGGTCTCCTAAGGGTGGAGGGTCAGCAACACAGCTCAGGGAGTGGACAACTTGAAAGTTGGAAACTGGCAAGAATCAAGTTCAATGAGGTGGATATGGCTGAGGAAGTTCTAGACTCTATTATGAAAGTGAAAGTGTTAGTTGCTCAGTTCAGTTCAGTTCAGTCGCTCAGTCCTGTCCAACTCTTTGTGACCCCATGAATCGCAGCATGCCAGGCCCCCCTGTCCATCACCAACTCCTGGAGTTCACTCAGACTCACATCCATCGAGTCTGTGATGCCATCCAGCCATCTCATCCTCAGTCGTCCCCTTCTCCTCCTGCCCCCAATCCCTCCCAGAATCAAAGTCTTTTCCAATGAGTCAACTCTTCACATGAGGTGGCCAAAGTACTGGAGTTTCAGCTTCAGCATCATTCCCTCCAAAGAAATCCCAGGGCTGATCTCCTTCAGAATGGACTGGCTGGATCTCCTTGCAGTCCAAGGGACTCTCAAGAGTCTTCTTCAACACCACAGTTCAAAAGCATCAATTCTTCAGTGCTCAGCTTTCTTCACAGTCCAACTCTCACATCCATACATGACCACTGGAAAAACCATAGCCTTGACCAGACGGACCTTTGTTGGCAAAGTAATGTCTCTGCTTTTCAATATGCTATCTAGGTTGGACATAACTTTTCTTCCAAGGAGGAAGCGTCTTCTAATTTCATGGCTGCAGTCACCATCTGCAGTGATTTTGGAGCCCCCCAAAATAAATTCTGACACTGTTTCCACTGTTTCCCCATCTATTTCCCATATGACCACTGGAAAAACCATAGCCTTGACTAGATGGACCTTAGTCGGCAAAGTAATGTCTCTGCTTTTGAATACGCTGTCTAGGTTGGTCATAACTTTTCTTCCAAGGTGTAAACGTCTTTTAATTTCATGGCTGCAGTCACCATCTGCAGTGATTTCGAGCCAAAAAAAATAGTCTGGCACTGTTTCCACTGTTTCCCCATCTATTTCCCGTGAAGTGATGGGACCAGATGCCATGATCTTCGTTTTCTGAATGTTGAGCTTTAAGCCAACTTTCTCACTCTCCTCTTTCACTTTCATCAAGAGGCTTTTTAGCTCCTCTTCACTTTCTGCCATAAGGGTGGTGTCATCTGCTTACTGTATGTTAATAAGAATATAACTAACTAGGAAGTTAAATAATAAGAGGCTGTTAAATAATAAGAGTTGTGAATAAAATGCTTTTACTTCCAAAAGAGTTAGAGTTAGTCCATTATTTTCCCCTATAGTGTCTTTATCCAGATTGTAGTTTGAGGTACCATGAATTTCTTATGAATGCTCAACTATTTTCTTAAGCCAAAGTAAATACTTAAATGGGATTGGTGTTCACTTTATTTACTTATTTACTTCTTTTCATCAGTACAGACCAGAAAAAGTTGTTTACTCAAAATTCAAAAGGATATAAAAGATGGGAAGCACCGTCTTTAATATAAAACACTGATTCCCTGAGTACTTTTTTACTCTAAGATGGAGAGTAATAACTTAGCAGAACTTAGTTATGAATGCCGTTTTTAGTTTTGTGATTCCTCTGAATAGAGTTGCCAACCTTTTTGCAGCCATTAGAACGTGAGGATGAAAAGGAGGTCTGAGTAATGTTTTTGTGTTTACATCTGTATGATTTCTTTATGATTCATAGACTTATGTCTGTTGTTCATGTTTAAATCTCTCTGTTTTAATGTTCCCTTAGGTTTTTGTTTCTGTTATTGGGGCCTGCAGGCAAGGCACCACAGTATCACGAAATTGGAAGATCAATAGCCACCCTCATGACAGATGAGGTAACAAACCCGCTCCTTGATGTGGACACTGATTGTGAAGCATATAATGCATATTAAATTGTAGACTCTCTTACCTTCTTTGGTGATTTTAAAGTGTATTTTTTGGGTCTTTCTCTTACAATATTTTCCTCTGTGCTATCAGTAATATGCAGATATGAATAAATCATCTCCTTGATGTAGATGTATCAATGGCATCCCTGTTGTATATTTGTTTAAGCTCTTCTGCTGCTGCTAAAGTCGCTTCAGTCGTGTCCGACTCTGTGCGACCCCATAGATGGCAGCCTACCAGGCTCCCCTGTCCCTGGGATTCTCCAGGCAAGAACACTGGAGTGGGTTGCCATTGCCTTCTCCAGTGCATGAAAGTGAAAAGTGAAAGTGAAGCTCTTCACTGTTGCCTTAATAGAGTCTCATCTCTGTGCTTTTTGAACTCTATATGCTGTGCCTGGCTCCTTTGCTCTGCTGTTGGCCCCGTCCGCTTGGACTTCCTTTCTGCGCCTTGGATACATGATGCTCATGGCGGCCTCTGGACGCTGAGCACTGTCTCCACCCTTCGCCGCACCCCCTGCATGCTGCGCCCCTCGTCTCAGCCAGATTCCTCCTGCTGTGTCTCCTCCTCTGAGACACCTTCCTCAGCCACCCTGTTCTCCCCCATCCATTTCCCTTCCTTTACCCTGCTTCATTTTTATAGGAGTCTTTGTTATCCACCTGCAGTAGTGTATTCTCGTCATTGCCCCTGCGTTCTTGAGTGCGGGGACTTTGCCTTATCTGTGTTGGGCCTGCCAGAGCTTCCCTGGTGGCTCAGTGGTAAAGAATCCGCCTGCCAATGCAAGAGACACGGGTTTGTTCAGTCCCTGGTCCGGGAAGATCCCACGTGCTGTGGAGCAACTCAGCTACGACTCCTGACTGAGCGCTGCTCTGGAGCCGGGAGCTGTACGTGCTGAGCCCGTGCGCCCGAGCCACGGAAGGCCGCACACTCTGGAGCCTGTGCTCCACAGCTAGAGCAGCCTCCACAGTGGGCACCCACACACCGCCCGCAGGGAATAGCCCCTGCCTACACCGCGACGGGAAAGCCTGTGTGGGAGTCAAGGCCCAGCCCAGCCGAAAACAAAGACAGGAAAAGAAAAGAACTGGGCCTGCCAAACAGAAGGCACCCAGCCAGCAGGGACAGTCAAATTAATTAATTGTTTCAAGTAAAATTGTTATCATGCCTCATGATTATTCCTCTAGGACAAATGACATTAAAATGTTATTTCCCAAGTAAAATTTCCTCTCTCTAAAAATCGTTGTGTATTAACGTATCACTAGTTTCTTTTGTTGTTTGATTTTTACTGTTAATTTATCTGGTAATACCAATAGTGAATTATTTTTTAAAGTTGTTATCGAAGGTGGGGGTCAAGAGTTTAATTAATTATCTTTATGTAGACTTAGTTATGATATCGAAAGTGGATTACTATGTATGGAATTTTCTTTCAACTGTAAAATCCTTTCACTCAATGTGTTTATTTTTCTTTAGATTTTTCATGATGTAGCTTATAAAGCAAAAGACAGAAACGACCTCTTATCGGGAATTGATGAATTTTTAGATCAGGTGACCGTCCTGCCTCCAGGAGAGTGGGACCCTTCCATACGCATAGAGCCACCAAAGAGCGTTCCCTCTCAGGTGAGGATCTACACAATGCTGCTTGGAGTTCCTTTTTTAAAATCTTTCATTAAACTTTTTCAAGTAGTTTATGCATTTTCAAAACTCAAAACTGTGTGAAGAACTGCACCTGGAGAAGTTGTCCCCACCGTGTCGTCTCTGCCATCCCACCCCGTCCACACCTCTTGCAGGTCATCATTTGCTCTTCGTTTTTTGTTATTCTTGCACTTTTTATTCAGGACAGGAAATATGAACATGTAGTCTTGTTTTCTCCTCTTTCTTACCAGACATGAATATCCTATGTGTAGTGTTCTACACCTTGCCTTTTTCACGTAACAGTGTTTCCTGGAGGTGCGATGGTAAGAAATGGTGGAGTCCTGCTCCTCCTCCTCCTCACGGCTCCGTTGTATCCCACTATGGGTGCGCTGTAGTCTGTCCTGTCCTGGTGCAGGCTGTCTTCAGTTGTTTGCTGTTACAGACCACATCATAGTGTTCCCCTGCCATCTTACTCTTGGGCAGATGTGGCTGTAGGATAGATTCCCAGGAATAAGATTCCTGGCTTACATGGGAATTTACTTACAGTTTTACCTAATGTTGCCAGAATCTCCTCTTCTTGGGTTGAACTGTTTTGGACTCATTTTGGTGATGAATGAGAATGCCTGTTTCCCTGCAGCCTCACCAGCATGGTGTCTTGTCAAACTTCTGGGTATTTGTCAGTATGATACGTATCCTTATCTTACTCTATCAGGCACTTTAATGTGATTTTAATTTGTATTTCTGTAATTAGTGAAGTTGAGGATTCCTGAATATTTGTTGTTCGTCACCCTCCACCAACTTTTTTTCATCATTTGAATTACTCATTGATCCTTTTGCGTTCATCATGACTTACTCTGTACAGAATGCCTGCAGTTTATCTTTTTTCTAAATTGTAGTCTGTTTGCCCCAGTTTATTGAAAAGTTAAGCATTTTTCTGTTTGCTTGGGGATGTTGTCTTTATCATTTACTAAATTTCCGTATTCATTCAGGTCTCTCTCTGGGATTTCTTTTCCATTGATTGGTCTAGGCATGGACCACTTACACACTTTCTGAGAGTTTTTGGTATATTTTAATATCTGGTAGATCTGCATTGACTCTTGACCTCTCTCTTACTCTTGTTTTTCTGAATTTGCTTGGTCATCTTTGCATATTTATTTTCATACTAGCTTTAAAATCAACTTTCTGTTTACAGAAATAAAGTGTGATTTTTTAAAAATTGTGATGGAAATTAAATTTCTAAATGAATTGAGGGAAAGTTGAAATCTTTTCAAGAACATGGTATATCTTGCCCCAGTTGTTTTCCTGATTGTTTTCAAGTCAGTTTTTGTGTCCTTAAGGAATATTATAAAATTCTCCTTATGAGCACCTTACACTCCTCTTGGTGAGTGTATTCATAAGTATTTTATCTTTGTTTCTATTATAATTAAGGTCTTTGTTCCATTATATTGTCTGTTGCTTTTATATATATGTATATATATGAAGGCTATTGGTTGTTATATATTTCTTTTGTATCCTGCTTAATATGTAATCCTTCCTTAATTCTTTTATTGTGTATAGTCATGTGGTCTCCAATAAAAGGTAATATTATTAATTTTCTAACTCTTAGACCTTTAACATGTTTTCTCTTGTCTAACGGTATTGACTAAAATCTGTGGTCATTTTACATAGTAGTTCACTTTAAAGGGCACTTCTTAATTTTTCCATAATTGTAGTCAAAGTCATTAGTGTTTCCCTCATTAAGTTACTATCATTGGTGCCAAAATACATATTTTATCATATTAAGAAAATACCCTAATTTCTATTTTATTGAATTTTTAAATATAAGTGAATGTTGAATTTTGTCAAAGGGCTTTTTAAGCATCTCTGGAGATGATCATATGAATTTTACTTACCAGTTATTATGGTAAATCATATTAATAGGTTCTTTAATTTGAAGACACTCTTACATTGTTGGAATAACCCAGCTTAGGCTTTGAAGTGTCTGTAGTCTTTGTCTAATGTTTTATTTAAGTTGCTTCCATCTCCATTTGTAAGTAGATTGGTCTATAGATTTTTGCGCAGTCTTTACATTTTGGTATCATCATTAAACTTGTTTCATAAAAACAGATTTGTAAGTTTTCCTTTTTCTGTGCTCTTTAAACTTTAAGTGGCTTGCTGCCACTGCTGCTAAGTTGCTTCAGTCGTGTCCGACTCTGTGCGACCCCATAGACGGCAGCCCACCAGGCTCCCCCGTCCCTGGGATTCTCCAGGCAAGAACACTGGAGTGGGTTGCCATTTCCTTCTCCAGTGCATGAAACTGAAAAGTGAAAGTGAAGTTGCTCAGTCGTGTCCGACTCTTAGCGACCCCATGGACTGCAGCCCACCAGGCTCCTCCATCCATGGGATTTTCCAGGCAAGAGTACTGGAGTGGGGTGCCATTGCCTTCTCCATTAAGTGGCTTAGAATACTTTGATTCTAGAAGTTTGGAAGATTTTTTAGTAAAATTTTCTGAGCTTGACCCTTGTATGGTAGACTTCAACAGCTTGTTATTTCTTCTGTGGAAATTGGTTTGTGTAAGCGTTCTCTTTTCTGGAGTCAGTTTTGGTAAGTTATATTTTCCTAGAAAATTACCTATTTTCCTCATTTTTGGTATCAACTTTGGGAATTTTTTTAAGTATAGTACCCATTTTATCAAGATTTTTCATTTAGTTGCATAGGGTTGTGCTGTGTAGTCTCTCTCCCTCACTGTATATTTATATATTGTATATAAATAAAATTTGTGACTTTGCCTCCTTGTCATATCTTTTGTTGTATATTAGCTGATGATTTAATCATATTGTTCTAATAGAGCAACTTTTAATATTTATTTCAGTTCTCCTTTTCAAAAAAGTATATTGTGTTTTGTAACTCAGCTTCTGCATTTAGCTGTTTTCTTTTATTCCTTTCACTTTCCTTCAGGAAAGACTTTTTTTCACATTTGGTGAATTGAATGCTTAATACATTTATTTTTGCCCTTTCATTATTCTTAACATAAGAGCTGCTTTGTTTTCTTAAATGATGCTTTTGCTGTATCGCATCGTGATGTACAGTATTTTCATTAGATTTGTTTTGTGGGAGTTGAGTAATTTTCTTTCCTCTTTCCCCTTTGAACTGTGATATAAGTTAGTTTTAATCTTGACGTTTTCAAATGGTAGTGTTAGGATCATAGGTAAGTCGTGCTGAACGTGTGGCCCAGGGAGCTCACTGCTGTGGCTGATCCGGGGCAGCCCTGGGATGAGCACAGCCCCACCCCATGTTTTCCTCTCTCCCATCCCTCTTCTTTCCTCTCTGTCTCCCTTCTCTCTGTCCCTCTATTGCTCTATTCCCACTTCACCTCTCCCCCAACCCACTTTTTTTTTGGTCCAGTAACCTCTGACCTTTGGAGGTAACAAAACTTGCTCCCTGAGGAGGAGAGTATCTTTTATCATGAGAATAGTACTCTTGAATTTGTAATAAAACATAGTAGGGAATTGATTTTTATGAAAATTTATTTGATGACTTATTCTACTTAAGGGAAGTATTTAATAAGAAAAAATGACGTTTACTTTTTTCTTAATGTAAAGTATAAAGTACATTTTTTCAGTAGTGAACATGAATAAGGAATTTAAATTCTAGTTGAAGAGATGTTTTGTTGGATTTTTATGTCCCTGTTGCTAAGTAGTAATTTGAAATGATGTGTGTGAGTGTTCTATAGTATATTTGATGTTAGATTATAAAATGGAAAATGCCAGTATAAATTTGAAATATTAAGAGAGGCAAATTTTAGATTCTATTTCAAAGTGCAGTGTCTTTAAAGTGAAAGTTGATACTGGGTAGCATTTTTCTTTCGAGGAGTACTGCTTAGACGTATATAATCAATGGGAGAGCTCATGTTCCCTTTAACAAAGATGCTATTTTGGCTTCCTTAATACAGGATTCTGAAAGATGTGTGTGTGTTGTTGTTTTTCTTTTTTTGTGAAATGCAGGAAAAGAGAAAGATTCCTGTATTTCCCAATGGATCTGCCCCCAGCTCGGGTGACGCCCCGAAGGAGGCAGCGCACCACGCAGGGCCCGAGCTCCAGAGGACTGGACGGTGGGTACAGACGCTGCTTCCGTGCGGGCGTCTCTGGGGGTAGAGACTGATGTGATGGACAAGGCAGAGACATGCTTTTTCTTTGCAAGTGTTTGGAAACTAAGTTTGTCTAGTATTTTTCCATATTTAAAAAATGTGTATTGTTTTCATAGGTATATAATGTTAAGGATAATTACTATGCATTTAAAAATAGTTTTCTAGAATATATTGGGTTCTGTATACTAGGATTTAATTTAAAACAAAAACATTATGCAGCATATATTAAGAATACTGTAGTTCTGTAGTAGGTTAATTTAATTGGCTGCACAGAAGATTTCTTGAGAAAGTGTGGCGTCCTGTTGCCATTCTCATAGAAAGTCAGAACAGTGGGAACAGAGAGGAACCGCAGCCACTGTGTCTGTGTGTGCAGAGACGTAAAACTCTTCCGTGAGCAGCATACCGTGAGATGATGCAAAATCAGGCAGACAAGCATGTGATCTCTGGAAACCTAGTTAGAAAAATTGTTGCAGAAGTTTATTCTTGGGATAAAAAAAAAAGAAATATTGCCAGGTACAAACATTGTCTTAGAATTTTTTGTAGAGATAGAAAAATACCATGGTATTGCCGTAGTATAGAGGAAAGCGTGTGGATAGTGATACTGTTTGCCCATTGGTGCTCCCTATGAACTAAAGATCTTGGATCTTAAATAGTAGTAGTCTCTGAATATACTAGAGTAAGCCTCTGCCCCCATGCAAAAGGTGCTCATTTGAGTTATTAGTATTGTTCTTCAAACTGAGGTAGGGTTAGTCACTAACAAGTACAAAGTCAGGCCCCTACTGATCATGTTACGTGAGAATCTCATATAAATTTTTGACTTAATGATACAGTTTCATTAACTAGCTTATCATTGGCACCATTTTTATTATAGGTTGGCACCTTTTCCTTTATCGATTTTTTAGTCCCATTGCTGTTGTGTTATTTATAGGATAACTTCTTCCAGCTGTCAGTGTATGTTTAGGTTTATTTCACTATTAACTTTGGAAACAACTAGAATGGTAAAGTTTGAAACATCTAGAGCGAGAGTTCCCAGCCCCGGCCCTGGTCCGTGGCCCGTGAGGGGCCAGGCCTCAGAGCAGCGGGGAGCGGCGGGTTTACAGCTGCCCGCCGTCCCTCACATCCTCCCAGGCTGTGGAAGAAGTGTCTTCCATGAAACTGGTTCCTGGTGCCAGTAAGGTTGAGGAATGCTGACCTAAAGCATTTGAAAGCATAAAATTAACTTTTTCAGTGTATTTTTCTGCAGTAGGGATTTAAATGATCATATATTGTATAAGTCACATAATCTTTTTGAATTACTGGTTTGCCACCAGTATTTATTGAGTATCTGCTGCTTCCCAGGCAGTATTCTAAACCCTGGAGAGAATAGCAGTGAGTAAGACAAGGTCCCTGCTCCTCACAGAGCTTGTTTTGTAGTGGAATGCTTTCAGATCAGGTGTATCCAAAAGTTTGATTGAAGAAACATTGAAATGAGAAGGATTTGATGCACAAATACAGATTTAAATTTACTAATTAAGATATCTTTGTTTTATTAATATAACACTGGTTTGAGTACATATACAGTAAATTACACACACTGAAATAGTTTTTAGATTTTTTTTCTAGACCAGAAATATTTATGTGTTTGGAGTATTAATTTTAAAAGTAAAATTATTTAATTCACTACTGAGTGAACCTAAGCACAGCTACTTATTAAAGGGCATTTGGGGACTTATAATTTATATTATAATTGCATTCCTGGTATTTCTCACACTTGCCTTTAAGATTTATAATGTAGATAATGATTAATAGCATTGCTTACACACAGTTTCATAAATGGGCTGTTAGGTTTTATTTATTTTTATTGTACGTTTCCTTGCACATTTGTGTTTGATATTGCATTTACTTATATAAGTCATTTGCCCGTAGTCTTTGCAGTATATAGTCTGTAAGATACAGATGTTTGTGTCTCTTTTAATTTAGTGAGATCTACCTTTCCGCTGTCAGTGGACTAGATTAAATGAGTGTGTCTTCTAAAATTTGTACCGTTATTTAAATAGGATATTAATTTTTGTTGACAAATGCTAGGCACCAGCAGTTTTATGTAGCCCATAGTTTTAGTGTGAACAGCCAGAATCCTCTAGTGTACAGTTTGACGAGTTTCATCTCACCTATTTAGGCTTTTTGGTGGTTTGATACTTGACATCAAAAGGAAAGCACCTTTTTTCTTGAGTGACTTCAAGGATGCATTAAGTCTGCAGTGCCTGGCCTCGATTCTTTTCCTATACTGTGCCTGTATGTCTCCTGTAATCACTTTTGGAGGGCTGCTTGGAGAAGCTACAGAAGGCAGAATAGTGAGTACAAAGATTGGTAGCGGCCAGGCTCTTAGCTCCTCAGAGGCAAGTGTCTGTGTGCATTTGTCTCACGATTCCTACTTTTATTTGAAGAGTCTACCCACAGCATGATTAACCCGTCCCAAAGCAGACTTCCCCCAAAGGTAATTGCTGTGGAAAACATGGGGAAGCCATTTGAACAGGAGAAGATGCACAGTTGAGGAAAAAAAAAAAAAAAAAAAAGAAAAATTTTTCATGGCTTGCTGGACGAATGGTTTTATCAATTGAGTAAAAGGCTTGTATTGTCTTTGTGGGGGGAGAGGGTGGGGGTGTCCAGATGGACTGAACTCGTCCCGGTGGGGCGTGGGTGGGAGAATTTATCGGGGGTGGGGGATGGGCGCTCTGTGTCCTTCAGGGCATCATAGGACTAGCTAGAGCCACGTGATTACCAGTAACTCATCTGCCCTGGTGGGTCCGCCAGGCAGACCATTGGGAAGAAGGGAGCATAATTATGGACAATGATGGATTTTGAAGTGGTGTTTACTTTAATTTTGCTGTTACTAAACTTGTGTGAAAGTTGTCAAAAGTGTTAACTGGAAAGTATAACTGAAAACGACATCTATATATTGACTCGACTAGAATGAAAGCTTTTATGTTTTGTTCTGGGTAATACCATGCTGGGCTGTGGTTACCGAGCCGCACCTGGAGCTGTGTGAAACTGAGCAAGTGATTTTTGTTGCTGTTTATATACATTTTAATGGCATTTAAGTGAGACAGTTTGTGATTCCTAAGTGTATTTTGTTTAATGATATTTACTCTTTGGAGAAAGTTTATTTTTTATAGATCTTAAGCTTTTTAAAAACCAACCAAACCTAAAGTAGTAATAATTGCTTAATTCAAGTATTTCATAAGCTGAACATGAGGTAAACCTGACAACTGACATTTCCTTTCAACTCAGTTTACTTTAGGTTATTTAGATTCATTTACATTGTTTTTTTATATTATTATATCAGACATATATATATATATATATTTGGTAAGCTGCTTAAAGCAGCGGTCACAAGTTGTATGTGTATTTCTGCTGGTCTCCAAGGAGGTGTGTCTTGTCTGTTACCGTCACGGAAGCTCTGCTTCTTCCTCTTGGCCCCCATCTCATCCTGCTCCTTAGTACCCCGTGTGTGTGATAGCACTCTAGACGCTGGAGGATTATGGACATGGGTAAGACACGCGCTGTCCTCTGGGTCCTAAGCAAGAGGAAGATGAGACAGTGTATATGCAGTTCCCATGTCGTGGTGTGCTGGGCAGCACACGAGTGAGATGAAGGAAGAGCTATAGAAGCTGTAATTGTAGAAGCAGAGAAGTCAGAAGGGTTGTGGAGGGACATGATACGGAGATGATGTGTTTATTGTCAGGGGCTTTATTGGAACGTCAGGTAAAAGTGGAGATGTTAGGGAGTGTAGACCCAGAGTTTCTAGAGTGGTAGGAAAGAAACACAGAGTGGGAAGCTGTGATAGATGAGGTTAGCACTTTAAAGGGAGAGGAGAAGTGGGAGGTTATCCCCATTTGTGGATTGGAAGAAGGAGGGGAGGGAGGAGGAAGTGGCCCAGCAGATTAGACATGGGCACAGCCGGAGCTTTGAGTGAGAAATCAGGACGGTATAACTTTGCAGAAACCAAATCAGAGGAAGAGAAAGAGGCGACAGGAGCAGGGGCTGTCCCGTGCCCTGCAGTGGAGCGGGTGAGGGGTGCCGAGGGTGGGCTTCTGCTGGGCGGCATGGAGACTGAACGTGGGTTGGGGAGATCACACAGAGTTGTGGAAGTCACAGCAGAGTGAGGCTGTGATTTCTCTAGGGAAAGATGGGCTTCAGTTTGGCAGTGAAGATAGAAATGGTTTAAAACTTGGGAGAAAGTAGATCTGAGTAGAGGAGCTAGTGAACCTGGCAGTGAGGGGAACGGTACCTGTCTCTTATACACATCTCCCCCCGCCCCGAGTTTCTTTTCTTCCTCTTCCACATCCATCAGTCTGGCAAACACCATCTCTTGATACTCTTTTACAACTCAGATCTAGCGTCACCTCTTCAATGAGGCCTTCCCTGACTCCCTCCCCCAGGAAGAGCCGATTGTCCTGCTCCTGGGAGTCCTGCACTCCCTATACAGGTATCTTGTCACCTGTCTCTTATACACATCTCACACTCCCCCCTCCCCCCCACCATTAGCGTTCCTTTATCTGCCATCTCCTTGTTTCTGTTTCCCTGCTTTCTATTTCTGGGTGATGTTTAGACGTTTTTTCCCTTTGATTTGAGCTCTGAATTCATTCCTAAATATGCATACTGTAATTGAACCAAGGATTTTACAACAGCTTAACAGTGTTTTTTATCTGTGGGCAAGAAAACACATTTATCTCATACAACTCATAAATATATTGTTAACATGAACTCTTCCTCACTTTGCCAAAAGTGAAGTCTGTATGTGGCTTTGATCCTGTTTTTATACTGCGTTGAATGTCTCATTTGCGACATGACTGTTTCTGCTGTGAGTTAGATTTTGACACGCTGTTAGTACTGATGTTGCGAGCTGCTACCATTTGTTGAGTGCCTCCCATATGCCAGACTGTGTTCCTGCTGGTGTTTTCAGAAACACTGTTTCATTAAGCTCTCCTGGCTTTCATCACCCACATTCAAAGGGGAGGAAAGTTGGGCTGGGTGAGTTTGAGATGCGGCCGTGGTTCAGCGGCTCAGCTCACAGGAGGCGGTCTGCTTCCTCAGATCTGGTCCCCTGGAGCCCTGATCTCTGCCCGCTGCTCACTGCCTCCAGGTCCAGGAGGGCTGTCTCTCACAAGCACCTTCTCTTTGCTTTCCTGATGCTAGGCTTTCCCTTTTCCTGGTCAGTATTCCTGTTGACCTTGATGTTTGTGAAGGGAGACTGTTTTCTTTCAGCCCCCACCTCCCTGTCTAGTGGCAGATCACCTAATCAGTTAGGGTGTGGCATTGGTGGTGAAGTAAAACTGGCCTACTAGCTTTTAAGATTTTTCTGAGTCTTTCATTTCATCATTTTAACCCAACTTTAATGGGTTTTCCTTTTCTATGGTTTCCAGGAGATTTTTCATTTATTTGTGTTAAGCATTTCATTTTTTATATTTATTGGTTAAGCCAGTCATATTAGAATAATTTCTTTAAAATGTGTGGGAAATTGTCTTTGGAAATCAATTTGAGAACAATAGGACCACGTGATATGTCTTGTTCATCTATTTGAAGGAGTAGATTTTTTTTTGGAACACATCGTATCAAACACTTCAAATACTTTTTATTTTCTTAGATGAACTATTTTGGACATGCCAAAATATTGAAAATAATATATGCATCTTTGTCCTCACCACGGGCTTCAGAAGTACAGCATGTTGTGTAGAGGGGGCTGAAGCCTCTTGAGTCTGTCTTTCATGTACCCCACTCTCCCTGCCTCCCACAGTGTTGAGCTTTAAATTAAGGTTGATTGCAAAAGTTCACCTCTAGTATGCTAAAACAAAACAATTTTGTAGTATATTTAAAATATGTTTTTAATTTTCCTTATTTAAATGTTAAGCTTGAGATTTAAAGTTGCATTTGCTGTATTTTTTTAAACCACTTGATATTTTTATTTTGCAGGTGTCTTGCATGTACTATAGTAGGTTAGAGATGTGTTCACGATGTATTATTTTTATTCATTTCTTCTTTCCTTGAACAGAGTGCAATAGAGTCTCTTTTTGGAGCATCATTAACTGGGATTGCCTACTCGTTGTTTGCTGGGCAACCTCTCACAATATTGGGGAGCACAGGTCCAGTTTTAGTGTTTGAAAAAATTTTATTTAAATTCTGCAGGTATGTAATAGCTATCCACTTTTCACATGTGTTTACGTAAGTGTATATTATATATTATTGTATTAGCTTTAGTTAAAAGTTCTTTGTGTATTTATTAATAGCTGGAAAAGAGGATCTGATCAGTGTGTATATATTTTCAGTGTTTGGGGCTACTGTGTGGCAAACGCGCCTCTGGCTCCTGCCACCCCAGTCACCTTGAGTATAAAGTCCGTGCGTTTGAATTCTGATAAGCATGTCACGTGAGGGACAGTAAAAATCCTTTGCGTTAGCAGATTTCAGCCTAGTAAGAAGGTGTTAAATCTGAATTAGGTATTGTACAGTATGCCGGTCTTATTAGGAAGTTTAGAAAGAGGTGCGTCTAGGAGGCTGATGCTGGCTCTGCCAGGCAGCGGGTGGGGGTTGTTCGCGTGCGGGGTCGGTGCAGACCGCTGGCCCGCGGCCTCAGAATTTGACCCAGCAGTACTGTCCCTTTTGTGAGAGCAGTGTAGCTGGATGTTTAGCCTGGGCCAACTTGGTGCTGTTACATGTTTGATTCATGTAATTCCTTTTGTTCTGGTTCTTTCTTCCCTGAACAAGCTGATTCTGATCTGGCATGATACACACATAAATAGAGGATGTAGTGGCCTGACCTGTTCTAGGCTCACTTATTTGAAACTGAGTTGGAAAATGAGTCACGCTGGTGGGTGGCGCTGGTGGTGGCGGAGCTAGTGGAGGTGAAGGTGTGACGGCGGGGCAGGGGTGTGGCCGCCCTGTTCACACTGGAGCCCTGGGTCTGCGGAGAGAGCAGCACACGTCCAGGTGTCCTGGAGGCCGGCGTCTGTCGCTTACGCCTCATAACTGGTTTCTAAAGTGAGCTCTTTGTTTTTAAGTACATATTGCCTGGTAGGTTTTCGTTGTAAAACTTGTATAAGTAAGATATAACCGTTAAGTCTAATAACAAGCTAGTCTTCAGTTGAAGCAAAAAAAAACACATAGAGCTTTCTCGTCATTATTTTGTTATTCTGTAATAAGTTGTCTTAGAAATCTCATGTTTTTGTACTGTTCTTACTGCTTATTATGGAAATTTTAAGTACCAGTACTGTTTGGCATGTATATGTGATTGTGTCCACATTTACTTTTCTTTCCAAACAGAGATTACCACCTTTCCTATCTGTCTCTGAGAACCAGTATTGGTCTGTGGACTTCTTTCTTGTGCATTGTTTTGGTTGCAACAGATGCAAGCAGCCTTGTGTGTTATATCACGCGGTTCACCGAAGAGGCTTTTGCAGCTCTCATCTGCATCATATTCATCTACGAGGCTCTGGAGAAGCTCTTCCACTTAGGAGAAACATATGCCTTTAATATGCACAACAATTTAGAGGAACTGACCAGCTACTCGTAAGTGTTTCTATTTCCCCTAATATTAAAATGTATTTTTGCAGACGTTTCAGAGCAAAAGAAAACAGATTTTTTTTTTTTTGCAACGTGATGCTCACTGTATATCAAGCTATAACTACCCAACTGGCAATACGGAGGTTGACTTGTTTGTTACAGGTGAGATCTTACCAAAGCACTCAGTGAACATAAATGTGACTGAACAAATTCAGTCACTGTTATTCCATGAAACAGTTTGTCCAGGTGTGTATATTTTTGGTTTCATGTTTAAATTGGATTGGCCAATTTAAGTTCAGTTGTTTGGCAACTGTCCACCGTCTATTTAAATATTGTTCATGTTGTGCATTTTCATTAATTTTTGTGGATGTTACTTTAAAATAAAATTTCAGTATACTGTTGTATGCTGTTTAGTGGATTATTTTCTTTGTGATTAAGCATGAAATGAAAATATTTTAAGACTCAAAAATAAAATGGGATTTGAGAAGTAATTATAATAGTTGCAAAGGGTTGGCAGACATTTAAACGTCACGAAGGTTATTAAACTGACACGTTCTGAGGTGGATGCCTGTATTTGCTGTCCTGCGCACAGTTAATATGAGCTTGAGCCTGCATTTGGTGAACTTTCACAGAGGAAGATGGTGACCAAAACCCTTCCTCCTCCTGCCCCCCGCCCCGTGCTCCCGCATCACACTACTCCTCCCCTACTGTCCTCCACACTCTCAGCTTTGATGGACAGAGGACGGAGGAGTCTGCGACTTCCTGTAAGATATTGACCTGTTTGAAAATATTAGCGACCCTTTGATACCAAGTCTATTTTGTCATCTTTGTTCTCAAGCTAGTTCTTTTTTTTAATGTGAGTTTTTGTCTTCTCTCCCTGTTACTCTGATCTTTAAGAAGCGTGAGCATGGTTTTCGTAGCTCGTGACAGTGGTTAGAGCATTGTTCCTGTGTGTGCAAGTCCTTTGTTCTGCTGACATTTGTGGTAGACACTGTGTTGAGTGTTGCTTAATATTCACATCAGTATTAGTCACTCATGTCTTTGTGAGTCATTCGTGTCATAGCCCCTTTTGTATATGAAGAAACTGAGGCTCTTTAAGGTTAAAACTTGACTTGGGTCAAATAGCTAGTAAATGACAGAGCCTCCGTGAATCCAAAGTCCAGCCTCCCACCTTTTCTCAAACAGCTCATGGTCCAGTTGAGAATATTTTTGTTTGTTCTTTTCATTTTTTAAATCAGTATTCAGAGATTTGTTTTCTCATGTGTGTGTTTCTAGCTTTTTCAGGCAGGTCAGATAGTTCTGGGTATGAACTGAATTCCGATTAGTTTGACTCTCCTGCTGCTGTCCTGAAAAGTGATGTTTTACCCATTGCTTTAAGAGTGACTCTTCAGATGAATAAAGGAATTGCTAGAATTCCTGGAATTAACAAGAGTAAACGTTTTACTGGTTGCCAGTGCCTGTTGTGTGTGTGGGCAGCGGGGCGGCAGCAGCTCCATGGGGTTAAGTGATGAGATTCAGTGGAGGCTGATCATGTTAAATGTGGTGTCTTCCCAGATTTTTAAAGAAAATAGTTCTGCCCCAAGGGATGTGTCCAACTAGTTGCATTAAGTAAGCATTTTCTTTATTTACGTAAGCCAAACTTCATTCCATTCCATTGTTTCTGAAATGTCTTTACTTTTTTTCCCATGCATTATATTATAACATGGAATAAAGAAGTTAAAAATGACTCCACTGTGTGACTGGTTTAATACAGTATAAACATGAAATTCAGAATCCTTAAAACTGTATCCAATTTTGATTTCTCAGATGTGTGTGTATTGAGCCTTCTAACCCTGGCAATGAAACGCTGAAGATGTGGGAGGAAAAGAATGTGACAGCCCGTGACATTCCCTGGGGGAACCTCACCGTGTCTGTGAGTATAAATGAAGCGAAGGCTGGTGCAAACAGTTAACCTCGTTCTTGAGCTCTTTATGAGTAAAATGAAGTGAAAGTCGCTCAGTTGTGTCCGACTCTTTGTGACCTCATGGACTATACAGGCCAGAATACTGGAGTGGGTAGCCTTGCCCTTCTCCAGGGGATCTTCCCAACCCAGGGATCGAACCCAGGTCTCCCGCATTGCAGGCGGATTCTTTTTACCAGCCGAGCCACCAGGGAAGCCCAAGAGTACTGGAGTGGATAGCCTATCCGTTCTCCAGTGGATTTTCCCGGCCCAGGAACTGAGCTGAGGTCTCTTGCATTGTAGGTGGATTCTTTACCAGCTGAGCTACCTGGGAAGCCCCTTTCTGAGTAAACCTATGTTTTCTTCTTGATTGATGGATATCGTTTTCAGAATATAGTGTTGTGTTGACCAAATAGGAATTATCACATTTAAAAAAATCATGTCCTGAAGTGCAGAAGCTGAAAAAAATGGAACCTGAGACCAAGGGACGAGAGATCAAGATGGACTATGTTTGGCTTCCAGGATACTGAAAAAAAGAAGTGAAAGTGTAGTCGCTCAATTGTATTGACTACTGTAGCCCTCCATGCCCCTCTGTCCATGGAATTCTCCAGGCAAGACACTGGAGTGGGTAGCTATTCTTTTCTCCAGGGGACCTTCCTGACCCAGGGATTGAACCTGGGTCTTCTCTGTTGCAGGCAGATTCTTTAACATCTGAAGCACCAGGGAAGCCCTCCAAGATATTAATTATTGGAAAGACGTGAATATGCTTTCGGGTTTCTAGTTCCTCTTGGATTCATATGCTCATCCGCCTGTGGTTGCAGGACCTGAAGTTGCAGTTCAGCAGCTCGCACTTGTCCTGCCTTCTGTTCAGTCTGTCTCTCTGGGACCCGCCTGTTCAGGAGATCAGGGATGCTCAGACTGAACCTGTTTACCTTGAAGAAACTAGTCTGACTTGAGAACTGAGAGAAAGAAAAGGAAGAAAAGAGTAGGAATGTATAATGAGCACCTACTGGGTGCTGAAGACTGTTACACACATATTTTTGTATTTTGTTGGGAAATACTGTCCTAGCTCTAGAGTAGCTGTTTTGGTCACTTCCCAGGTTGGGATTTAGAAATAAAGGTGTCCAGTGACGCTAGCAGTATCAGTGAAAACCCGCCGTCCCCTGAGCTACCTACTCTGGTGCTTTTTATATCATGTAAGCAATTGTAGGTCATTCCTTTCTCTCAGGGTGATAGTTAGCTCCTGAATATGCAGTTGGAGGGATTTCATCTGCAGTGTTATCCCACTGGTCATTTACATCTGCGCCGTGCAGTGCAGCAGTCACTGGCCACATGTGTCTGTATTTAAGTGTACAGTAAATAAAATTAAAAGTTGAGTTTCTTGGCTGCACTAGACGTGCTCCAAGTGCTCAGCCCTGTCATGTGACTGGCTGCTGGCCAGCTGTATGGGCGGCATAGATTTATGACATCTTACCAACACTGATGGTTCTGGGGACAGTGTGGACACAAAGCATGGTGTCAGTAAGTCATCAGCTTAGAATAATGCTGGACTATTGTATATTGAAAAAGTAATTTTTGTTCTGAAGGAGAGTTAATAGAGGTGTTCAAATGAAAGTGATTTGTTAAAAAAATAAAAACCAAAAAACTCATTTCATGTTGAATAGTATGTCCTAATATTTCAGATTACTTATATGGTCTGTTCAGTTTTTTTTTGATACCCAATAGGGCCATGTTAAGTTTCTTTGTATAGCTGTAGCGTTTATTTCTATGATCCATGTTGTAAACTGTAGGATTACTGATGTTAGCACATAGAAATTGAGAATAATGGATTCTCAGTTTGGCTATTGAGAATCCATCAATGGATTCTCCTTTGGCTATTTTTTTGTTTCAGTGAACCTGATTTGTTATGTTTTGAAAATGAATCTCATTAGAATATAAGTAAAGAGAAAAGGACTTCAGTTGTTTTCATTAATCTCTGGTTGTCTTTCAGTTATTCTTTTCCCTCAAAAAGAAAATCAAGTCAATATATTTCCATAATTGTGCTATATTATTGATTATATTATTGATTTTATTAATGGAAATATTTTGGTGGTTCACTTTACTGCTTTAATCTCACCTTTAGAAAAGTCAGAAAAAAGTCAAAAAAACCAAACACAGTTTTTACTATTGAGTTGAATTTAGTATTACTTATTCAGCATTGTAAAGGCAGAGTAGTAACTTTCTGACTTTTGATTTTATTTTAAGCAACTTGTTCAAAAATAATGGAAAGATAGTAAAATTGCTGACCAAGGATGCAAGCAAAATATTTGGGAATTAATACTCAATATATAAACCTTTCACTAAAGGAAATAAAGAGTTGAAAGAAGGGAGTGTATGACATAGTAACTTGACAAAATACATTATTTCATTTCAGTGATTTCTAAGACACACAGATTGGTCAAATCATTACCTCTCTGAACTCAAGATGTGTTTTAAAATTGATTGTGTTTTAACATTGACTTGATGGTGAGTTTTTCTAAGTGAAACAAAATAATGGCGTGCCTTTTGATGAGTAGCATCTTACAGTCAAAGAAGTTCCTCATTAGTTTATTGGATCTCTGAGAATCCCCTTTATCCCTCCCTTTTCTGTTTTTCACCCCTTTTTTTCAGGAATGTAAAGTCTACCATGGTACATTTGTAGGATCAGCTTGTGGTCTCCATGGACCTTATATTCCAGACGTGCTCTTTTGGTCTGTCATCTTATTTTTCACAACGTTTTTTCTGTCTTCATTCCTCAAGCAATTTAAGACCAAGCGCTATTTTCCTACCAAGGTAATTGGGGTTTAATTTTGGAGTTCTTGTAATCCTCACGTTTTTAGTTTTCATTTCCTTGATTTATTTCAAAACAATAAGATACTGTTTGAGGTTAGTAATTTTATGTCAAGTAGCTGTAAGGAGATTATTCAAGTGTAGCAAACGGACACGTGGATGTAGAGCGGAGGAGGAAGGTGGGACGAACTGAGCGCAGCACTGACATATACACCACCATATGTAAAAGAGAGAGCTGGTGAGAAGCTGCGGTGTACCACGGGCTCAGCTCCGTGCCCTGTGACGACCTGGAGGGGCTGGGTGGCAGGGAGGCGCAAGAGGGAGGGGGAGTGTGTGTATACATGGAGCTAATTCACTCCGCTGTACAGCAGAAACGAACACAGCATTGTAAAGCAGTTATACTCGAACAGAGCTTTAAAGGTGTGTATTCCCTGTCTGAGCTAACAGTAGAAAGACAGTGGCGTCAAGGGACGTGATAGGTTAGTTGTGAGATGCGTTTCTTATCTTTTGTAGAAAATATTAGTTATAAATGTGTTTCACTGATGCATCATCACTAATTACAAAACTCATTCACACTTTCTAGTGGCATATTTAATCTGTAAAGGATATGAATTATTTAGAAAGGACAGATTTCTGCGTCTGTACTAACATAACCCCTGTATTAACATAGGTGCGATCGACAATCAGTGACTTTGCTGTATTTCTCACCATAGTGTTTTTGTAGAAAATATTAGTTATAAATGTGTTTCACTGATGCATCGTCACTAATTACAAAACTCATTCACACTTTCTAGTGTCATATTTAATCTGTAAAGGATATGAATTATTTAGAAAGGACAGATTTCTGCATCTGTACTAACATAACCCCTGTATTAACATAGGTGCGATCGACAATCAGTGACTTTGCTGTATTTCTCACCATAGTGATAATGGTTGTAATTGACTACCTTGTAGGAGTTCCATCTCCTAAACTTCATGTTCCTGAAAAATTCGAGGTAAGGATTAAAACACTTGGCTATTTGTTACTGGGAAATACCAGACTACTTCAAGATACTGCCTCCTAGGTAATTATTTTAAAAATATGCACATTCTCTGTGAAGAGCTGATGCTTTGAAAGGAAAGATTATATATACGTTGCACAGATATAAACAATGACAAGATGAACGGAGACAAGTGAACATATTGAGGAAATGAGCGAGAAGGTATCAAATCGAGCCCATCACAGAGAGTGAGTGGAAATACTCATAGTGAGGAGACCAGTGTCATTTAAAATGTTTGACCCTGCCCTCGTAGCTGGAGTTCATGACACCCTCTCCAGGTGAAAGAAGCATTCTTTATTCCTTTGTGAAGAAGTAACTCAAACTTGAATTTATAAGAGTAGCAAGGGGATCCTAATTAAAATTTCTAGAAGAGTGATTGATACATCTGACAGTAATTGGAAAGTGTCTTGTAACATTTTTCAGCAGAATCAAGAAAGAATTTTTTTTCCACAAGAAAAATGATGCTTAGTCTAAGGAACCATGAACTCTTTGGTTTCATTAGAACTACAAATCTTTTGTGTTGTTGTTGTTTAGCCACTCAGGCATATCTGACCCTTTGCCGACCCCATGGCCTGCATAACGCAACATCTGATAATTATTTTCCCTTCTAAGTTGGAGATGGTAGGGTTTGAATAGTTTCTGGAAATTTTTAATAGTCAAGTATTTGTGTCATTGCCTGTATTTACATTTAACAAATTATATGACTTCATTGAGTTAAGCAGAAAATTTAAAGGGGATTAGAAATAAGGAATATAATGAAGATAAATTTAGTCTGTTTTCTCTCTCGCTGGGATTAAAAAATAGAATCATTTTTAAAACCTGTGTCCTCCAAAGTAGAATACACCGTGGAAAATGATCCTCAAATTATACGGATCTACTCATATTTTATCTAAAAATTAGAAACATTAAGCTTTATAATATTTATGATATGAATTTCACTATAAAGATAATTGTTAGTAATGTAATGCATAAGTGAATATACAATCATTTGGGTAGATAAATGTCTTTTTGCTGCTAAGAGTATATAAATTAAAAAGTTTGGAGACCTTTGTTTAAAAGCATAGATACTGAGCCACTAAAACTTTTAAGTCATTAGATATGACTATATCTAAGTCATTCTGTGTTTACCAAGTCTTACAAATTGACAAAACTACAAATTATATTAATGTAATTTCCTGTAATCCTGGTCCCATTTCCTTTTTCTGGTCCCAAATATATCTTTGTTACTCATTTATCTAGCTTTGCAGTATCAAACTGATTTCAAGGGTTATTAAATATACTTAGGGAAATAAACAGTTAAGAATATATGCATTATATAGATAAAACATTTTTATCCATGTGCAGTATTGAATGTGAAGCATTATCATGTGTATCAGTGTGGGGAAATGATAATATTTGATTTTGAAAATGGTTTAATTTCCCCTTTATATTGACAAATGTTTTCTTGTAGAAAAAAATAGGCTTAATATAAAGGCTAAGTAATAGAAATATGCTTAAATTTCAGTATATCCAATGCCCTCCACGAATGCTAGATTCTTAGGAGCTTTGAAAATATTCCGTTGTAAAGCAGATTTTATGTTGCAGCATTGAAATACGTTAGTATCTGATAACGTGGCAGGGTTTTGTCAGTCCCTGCTTTGGAAGAACAGTGGCCTGAGGCCCCGTGGAGACTGAGCGCGGACGCTGTCACAGTGGTTTGTCTGTAGGATCTTCACGGCAGTTTATTAATAGCTTTAAGAGTTGACCTCGTAGACAGTCTGACTTCACTTTATATGGAGTGGATAGGCGTGTGTTGAAATGAAAGTCTGCTTCACTTACCTATTTCTGCATAGCAAATCTCCTAAAACATCATATCCTTCAACAACAGTTCTTTTTGCTCATAAATCTGTGGCGTTGGGCTTAGCCTAGGGCTAAGGTGGGGGTGGTCTGGTCTCCTGGTGAGGGATCTTGGGTGCCTGCTGTCTCTGCTGCCTCGGTGGGGGCACGTCTGGGAGCTCAGCACAGAGGCTGAATGAAGGGGCTGGTAGCTGCCTCCTACCCCTGTCTCATCATCCTGTGTCTCATCCTCAAGAAAGCTCATCCAGGCTTACTCAGAGCTTAACCCCGGGGCTCAGGAGGCTCGAAAAGCAGCAGCAAGGTCCTTCCAGGTCAAGACGCAGGATCGCAGGGTCACCGTGGCCTTGTTCCCAGGTCCAAGGGGAGGACGTAGATTCTACCACCGGATGGAGAGGGTGGCTCAGTCACGTGCGCAGGACCTGCCTCCGGGACAAGAAAATCCCCACAAGCGTCTCTGCAGATAATTCACGAGCGTCTCTGCAGATAATTCACGACAGAGTGCAGTGTCCAGTTCTTTCCAACCCCTTGGCGTTTCTTGAGGGTAGACACAGTCTGTGCTGTTAGAAGGAAACTTCTTTCTTCCTTTGAATTTTTCAATGTTTTAACAGCCTACTGATAAAAATAGGGGCTGGATCATAAGCCCACTGGGAGAGAACCCTTGGTGGACCTTATTAATAGCTGCCATTCCAGCTCTGCTCTGCACCATCCTCATCTTCATGGATCAGCAGATTACAGCGGTGATCATCAACAGAAAGGAGCACAAGTTGAAGGTAATTTTCAGAGGGCGTCCCAAGATTTGTTTCTTTGAGTTGGAGGTGGCGAACATTAGTTCCTTCTCTCTTTATGAGTAGTACAGAATTTGAACCTGAACGAACAGCATGTGCTGACAGATATTTGTGTTGGTTTCCCTTTTCAGAAAGGAGCTGGCTACCACCTTGACCTGCTCGTGGTCGGTGTCATGCTGGGAGTGTGCTCTGTCATGGGACTTCCGTGGTTTGTGGCTGCAACAGTGTTGTCCATAAGTCATGTCAACAGCCTAAAAGTGGAATCTGAATGCTCTGCTCCTGGGGAGCAACCCAAGTTTTTGGGCATTCGTGAACAGCGGGTGACGGGGCTAATGATTTTTATTCTAATGGGCCTGTCTGTGTTCATGACTTCAGTACTAAAGGTAAAATCTCTTCGTTACAATGTTTTAAAAATCTTTTTTTGTCATAAAGTTTGTACTTGGTGGTATGAAAATGAAACATCAAAATATCTAAAATAGTTTCATTTCCTAGAGTTTACTTGGAAAATAACATTTTGGAATGGTGGTTGCTATGGTAGGCATCAGGGTTAGATTGTATCCTTTTGAAAAATAATGTGAAAGGGTACTATTAAAGACTAGAGTTTTGGAAGAAGTTCATCTGTGGCTTAGTTATGATCTAAAAGAAGAATATACCTAGAGAATTTTATAAGCATATTAGGGGAAGTAATATTGAAAGGTGGATGAAATAGTAATTTAACTGAAATGTAAAAAAGAATACTGCTATTAATTGAATTAGTACGTTCTTCCTGATGAAGTAAATGAGATATAAGTAGTAGCACTCATATCTTTTAGTCACATCTGAGGTTTACTATACATATTCTGCTAAATCTGGTAATTTAACAAAAAAACAGTCATAGCAAACCTAGCTAGGTATATAGTCTGGTATTTTCTGTTCATCATGGAAGAGCTCAACTCCATTTTTTTGTTTGTTTGTTTGTAAGCTATTTATAAATTACAGTACTAATGTGGAGCATTGGATGCATGTGTGTTACGAATTAACTGAAAAAACTGTTGTTAGTACTAGAATTCTTTGGCCTTCTTTTGTAGAGCCAGCTAATTGGCCAAATATTTGTTAAGTACTTTCTGTACTGTTAGTTACTGAGGAAACAGTAACAAATAGGACAGTGTCTGCTTTGAAGAATTTAGCAGTCTGGCTGGTGCAACAGATAGACAGATGGGCAGTTTCTTCGTGGTGGGGAGTGTCTTGTTAGAACAGCAAGCGGCGAGGAGAAGCGTGCAGTGCCGTCTTGTGTGGACGCTGCCTCCTGCTGACCAACGTTGCCCTTTACATGTTTTTTTTTTTTAAGTAGTTTGAAACATTTTAAAGTATTACTTGCATATAGGCAGAAAAATTCAAGTAGAATATCAAGAAAGCTCTAAAATGAAAAGCTTGTTTTCTCACTTTCCAAAAGCAACTCTCTAGACGTTAACTTTTCACTCCTTTGTTTTTTAAGATATTTTGTTAGTCAATGCCATTACGGTTCTACATACTTTTATAATGTTATTTCTAACTTTATTATCTTTAATGAAATAGTGACTCTCCCTGCCTAAGACAGTGATTCTTAAAGGCTCGCCCAAGGACCCCTGTCTGGGGTTGCGGGAGCCGCGCTTGCCCAGGCGTGCGCCGGTGGGAGACGGGGTGTCCTCGCGGCCTTTGGCCAGAGCCACATAGGCAGCAGCGGAGCTGGACGCAGGCGTGAGAGTGGGGTCCTCTCTCAGCCACCCACCCACCGCAGAGACTTAGAGGGACGCGGAGTAATGCTGCTCTTCTCCCTTAATCTTGCGTTCTTTGGAAATGACAGCTTTCCAGTAAAAGTATATTCTTTATATTACCTTGTAAGGCGTTTATTATTTTGAAATAAACTAAGAATAACTATTTAAAAGTTTTGTTTTAGTTTCTAATGTGATAAGTGTCTGTTTCCGATACAACTACCTGCTTATCTATTTATGTGTCTCTCTAAGTATAGAATCCACACAGGCAAAAATATTTGGGAGGAGGCTCCTCTGTACTTTTTAGGAGTGAAAAGGGGTCCTTAGACTAAAAAGCTTGAGAGCCTCTGACCTGAGGTTATATCTTTCATGAGGATTTACCCGCACATCCCCTTCTCCCTTTCATCACTTGTTTTTTGGTTGGCTACATTTTATTATTGTAAAGGTTGCCCACATCTAGACTCTTTTTCCTTTTTTTGTAAGTTAAATTATAGAAATGTAAACCTTTGGGGGACTGTGTAATCAGTCTTATGATGATATAAAAATACTCGCCAAGGACTAAGCACTGAGATCAGCCTTTGTGGAGGCAGAAATACACCTCATTTCCCAAGCTCCTACTGTTTTAGAATAACAGCCCGATAAGTTTTCTTAATATCTGTTAACTTCTCTTTTTAAAAAAGTACATGTTCCACTTTTTCTTGTATTGCTAAATGAATTTTTTTTATAATGCTAAAGGAACTCCTTGAGTAATTTTTCCATGTATGGTACCATAATTAGTGAACTTTCAGAGTTCTTACATATTTCAAATTACTCTCACATTTGTTTGATAGATGGGTATTCATTTCAGGGTTCAAGTGTATTTTTCTTTGAGTCTTAAAGTTGTTGTTGCTTGAAGATCAGTGGTTCTGATAAGAGATCTGATATCTATTTGGTGTTTGTATCTTCAGAAGCATTTTTTACCATTCTCAGTTCAATTCAGTCGTTCAGTTGTGTCCGACTCTTTGCGACCCCATGAACCGCAGCACGCCAGGCCTCCCTGTCCATCACCAACTCCCGGAGTTTACCCAGACTCATGTCCATTGAGTCGGTGATGCCATCCAACCATCTCATCCTCTGTTATCCCCTTTTCCTCCTGCTTTCAGTCTTTCCCAACATCAGGGTCTTTTCAAATGAGTCAGCTCTTCGCATCAGGTGGCCAAAATATTGGAGTTTCAGCTTCACCATCAGTCCTTTCAGTGAACACCCAGGGCTCATAGTGTTTTGCAATTTCACCACGGTACTTAGGTAGGTAGATAGGTACTTTTTAGTTTACCCTGCTTGTCTCTCTCTGCATCCTTTTACTCTGGAAACTTGTGCCTTGACTCTGTGAGTATTCTTTAGCTGTTTATTTCCTCTTCCGTTTTCTCTTAGATGTTTTTTCACTTTCAAGTAGACAGATGTTAGACCTCCTGGATATATTGTTACATTCCTCTTCTCTCACTGTTGAAATTTCCCCTATTTTCCTTATCATTTCAATGATCTCTTTAGTATCAGGGTCTTTTCAAATGAGTCAGCTCTTCGCATCAGGTGGCCAAAATATTGGAGTTTCAGCTTCACCATCAGTCCTTTCAGTGAACACCCAGGGCTCATAGTGTTTTGCAATTTCACCACGGTACTTAGGTAGGTAGATAGGTACTTTTTAGTTTACCCTGCTTGTCTCTCTCTGCATCCTTTTACTCTGGAAACTTGTGCCTTGACTCTGTGAGTATTCTTTAGCTGTTTATTTCCTCTTCCGTTTTCTCTTAGATGTTTTTTCACTTTCAAGTAGACAGATGTTAGACCTCCTGGATATATTGTTACATTCCTCTTCTCTCACTGTTGAAATTTCCCCTATTTTCCTTATCATTTCAATGATCTCTTTAGTCTTGTCAAAATCATTATTCTAAAATTCTTTAAAATTATTTAGATAATTATATCTTTAATTGTTTTCATTCTGGTTATTCCTTTTTTCCTAGCATTCTAAAGTTGCTTTATGCATTAAATATTATCTTGGGGTTCCCTGCGGGTACTGATGAAACTTTTGGCGTGTTTTCTTGTCTTCCGCTGCCCTTGGTTCAGCACATACAAGGTTGTGTAGTAGGGAGTGAGTGTGACTCTCCGCTGGCTAGCGGCTAGGTCTCCTTTCCTCAGCGGGCTCTCCCTGGGTGAGTGGTGACGCAGCGTGTGAGTCAGTGTTGCTAGCCTTCCTGTGGAAGACCTGGACATGGGCTCGTAGGCAGCTTGGGATCCCACTTCCTGCTGAAGTAATGAGAACATTCTTTTGGGAAGTGGTGTTTATTTATTATACATATTCAGTAAAACAGTCACTGTAGGGGTAGTGACAGTGATAATCATGGCTAATACTTGTTGAGTGGTTTAATATGTACCTTGTGCTTTTCTGAGTATTCTATGAATTTGAAGTTTTTTAACCTTCAAGGCAATCTGACGCAGAAGCTAAAAGAAAGAGGTTAAGTCTCAGTAAGAGGTTAAAAGGGCTTTTAAGCCAAATAGTCTGATTGTGGTGCCTGTACTCTTAACCATGGAACATAGTCCCTTCTTAGAAGAGAGCATTAGAAGATGATTCTTCAAGGTTATTGAACACTAGCGCTTTTCTTGTTTATAGAAAAGTTCAGTGTCATGACTGAAGTGCGTGTGATCACCATTATCACAAGTGTCATCACTGACTGTGGAGAAGGCGATGGCACCCCACTCCAGTGCTCTTGCCTGGAAAATCCCATGGATGGAGGAGCCTGGCAGGCTGCAGTCCATGGGGTCACTAAGAGTCGGACACGACTGAGCGACTTCACTTTATCACAAGTGTCATCACTGACTGTGGAGAAGGCGATGGCACCCCACTCCAGTGCTCTTGCCTGGAAAATCCCTTGGATGGAGGAGCCTGGCAGGCTGCAGTCCATGGGGTCACTAAGAGTCGGACACGACTGAGCGACTTCACTTTGACTTTTCACTTCATGCATTGGAGAAGGAAATGGCAACCCACTCCAGTGTTCTTGCCTGGAGAATCGCAGGGACAGGGGAGCCTGGTGGGCTGCCGTCTATGGGGTTGCACAGAGTCAGACACGACTGAAGCGACCTAGCAGCAGCAGCAGCAGCAGCATCACTGAGTGTGAAGCTCAGTCGTGTCCGACTCTGTGTGACCCCATGGACTGTAGTCCTGCAGGCTCCTCTTCCTGTGGGACTCTTCCAGGCAAGAAGACGGGAGTGGGGTGCCGTTTCCCCCTCCAGGGGATCTTCCTGACCCAGGGACTGAACATGCATCTTCTGTGTCTCCTGCAGTGCAGGCAGATTCTTTACCAGTGAGCCATCGGGGAACTCCCTGTCATCACTGAAAGATCTTTTAAATCTATCTCATAGGAACTCACAATGTTTTTATGTATCTTTTATGTGAAATTGCTTTAGTTGCATGATTTCTAATTGTGGTCATTTTACTTCCAGTTCATTCCAATGCCGGTTCTATATGGTGTTTTCCTTTATATGGGAGTTTCCTCATTAAAAGGAATCCAGGCAAGTCGTAAGCATTTAATGATTTTGTAGAAAAACTTAAGCATTGTACATTTTCAAAGATTGTTTTTGTGATGGTAGTGATGTATTCTCAGCTTTGATATTTTGGCAGATTAACTATTGACTTCAAGTCCACATTTTCTAAATAATTATTGTTGTACATTTTTTTCCCCTGAAAGTGATATCATGACCTATGTCCTTACATATTTTAATGGAAGCTAATGATAAGTAACTATCAATGAAGGCTAACATAGTAAGAGGGAGGATTAAAAGGATTAGAATGGGGGGAAAAGGGTATCTCTGGCATGTTGGAACAGCAGTTTCAGTTGCTGAAAAAGAAATGTAGATATTAGTTTTCTATAACCTTGGCAACACCTGCCGTTTGTGTGGGGCCGGGCAGTTCATAGAGCCTGGTACTAAGCGATTTTCTGTTATCCTCAGAACAACCTTGGGGAGCAGGAAAGGAAGAAATGCTAATTTTGTAAATTGTGACGCAGAAACAGACTCACTGAGGGTTTTCACTGAGCAGTGGAGCGCAGGCTGGAATCCAGTGATGTCGCTGTTTTGCTCATTTGCAGCCTTCCTTGGGCAGGCTGATGGGGCGCGCTAGGATTTGTGTGGAGGCAGCCGTCATGCAGGACGTGCGGCTGCCCGGGCGGCGCTGGCACGGCTCCCGGCCGCAGACGGCGTGTGGGCCCAGCTCCGGGGCGCCGGGCATCTCAGACACAGCAGCCTTGCCTTCTCACACAGTCTAGGCTTGCCTTCCTGTGGTCAACAGACGCTCTCATTAACTCACTTTATTGTTTTGCAGCAATTTTGTGAGGTGTGTAGGGCTGCTCTTGTTCCCAGTTTATAAAGAGGCCCAGGAAACAGCTCATGGTTTCTGCTTCATTTGGTGAAAAATTGGTGATTGTTACCTCAGGTTATTTTCATAGAAATTGGTCATGTTAGATCTAGAAAGAACTCTGCTGCTGCTGCTAAGTCACTTCAGTCGTGTCCGACTCTGTGCGACCCCATAGACGGCAGCCCACCAGGTTCCCCCGTCCCTGGGATTCTCCAGGCAAGAACACTGGAGTGGGTTGCCATTGCCTTCTCCAAGAAAGAACTCTAGGAGATTGTTACTCTCTTATTTTACATATTAGATAGAGAGGTCAAAGAGATTAAAGGAATTGTGTGTTTTTTCATAGATAAATTTGTGGAGCTAGTTTAATTCCCCAATTTAAAGCATGTTGACTTGAGTTTCTGATTCGTGAAATCACGTTTGTTCAAATGGTTGCCTTGCTTTCTTTCTCCTGGATGAAGATGTTGTCAACTGTGTTATCAGGACATCTTAGCCCCAGGGAAGTTACCCTAAAGTAGATAGAGTTTCTTTTCCTAAGTGGGAGAAATGCCCTTTCTGTCGAAAACTTCTCCTGTCTCGTTTTCCTCCTGATACCCAGTTCTTTGACCGCATTAAGCTGTTCGGCATGCCGGCCAAGCACCAGCCCGACCTGATCTACCTGCGCTACGTGCCGCTCTGGAAGGTGCACGCCTTCACCGTCGTCCAGCTCACCTGCCTGGTCCTCCTGTGGGTGATAAAAGCCTCCGCGGCTGCAGTCGTGTTCCCCATGATGGTGAGTCTTTTTTCCAGATTTTATTACCAACTATTAATAGTAATGTCTTTGTGTATTGATAGCAGTTGTCTTATTAATATTTATCGTTAACTTGAAGAAAAGGATTTCAAGAACCTCAGATGTTTTGAAATGTGAATTAGCCCTTTCTGGCTAAGAAACCCATCGTTTTCAAAGTTAAATTTTGCTTGTCATTTTCTAATTTTATTTTTATTTTTAGTCCTAGGGTATAGAATACTGTTTTATGTTTTTAAACAACTTCAGAGTTTAGGACGTTTATGAATCAAATGTTAGCCTGACCTAAAAGCTAGAGACTATTTGCAAATATCCTTTTGCAAATATTATGTAAAAGTTGATTTACATACAGAGCCACAAAGAAAATCTTTGAAAATTATACAGGTAATATTCCCTGATTGCAGATAAATTAAATTACAAATGAATATTGAAAAGCCACTAAGAAATATTCAGTATTTAGAGACTAAATTCTAAAATAAGCCTGGGGTGGAAAACTGAGTTTAAAAAAAAAAAACAACCCATTGAGGAGATATTGAAATGAATAACTTTTTATCTATGAGACAGAGCTAAAGTTATACATATAGGAAAATGTACACTTTTCATTGCCCTTATTTTTCAAGAAGACTTAAATGCAACTAAGTTTTTATTTGTAAAAATCAATAATGGATAACTCCTTTATAATAAGTAAAATATACAAGATTAAGAAAGAGAAGAAATACATAACCACAGGTGTGGTTTGAGGAGTTTTAAGACAACAGTACATGAGTCTATACCAGTATATGAGCATCTAGAGTAGAAGTCAATAAACTTTTTTATGTAAAGGATCAACTTTGAAGGCCTCTAGACTATTATATAGACACTTACATAACAGGAGAGAAATTTCCACAGTTTTTACTGATAAAATTCAAAACGTAGTTGTACGGCTTTTTTAAAATGAAAGACTGCCAATGAGAAGAAGGGAATTTTTCATTTGGAACAATATCTCGCTTAATTGGAGTTAGTTAAAAGTTACTGTTCCTCTCATCAGATTAGATCTAAATACTCACCTGTAAAAGCTATTCTTAGCTCCTAAGCCATACAAAACAGGCGGTGGAATGGATTTATCCCAGGGTCTTGTGGTTTGCCTACCCCTGACATAGAGGGAGAAGCCCACTGTTTACTAGTGTTAACGGTATGAATTGCAAGTTCTGACTGTGGTATAAGATAAGAGTAATATAATAATTGATATAATGACACGATAGCATTATTTGTATATATATTAGCCCAAATGACTCAAAAAAGACTAAAATCTCTTAATAGAATTAGTAAGAATTTTGTTAAGGTAGCTGGATACAAGAAAACATGATAACCAGTATACAGGTTCTATCTTAGTAATAATGCTAAAAATTGAAATGAAAAAAAATTTACCCATAATAGTGACCAAAAACTATAAAATAGTTAATAAATTGAAAAGGAGATACTTATTTAAAGAGAAAAAAAAGTATAGTAATATTTGTATTAGTTTCTTAGAGCTGGTAAAGTATCACAGACTCATTGGCTTAAAGCAGCAGAAATTTGTGTCACAGTTCCTGGAGACCGGAAGTCAGAAACCGAGGTGCGGCCAGGGCCCTGCTGCCCCTGACGCCCGCAGGGCACTCCCCCTCTGCCCCTCCCTGGCCTCTGCGGACAGCCTTTGGTGCCCCTTGGCCGGCAGCTGCGTGACTCTGGCCTGTCTCTGTGCTGGCTCCTGCCGTGTGGTCGCTGTGTCGGCATGTGACTGTTGTAGCACAGCGCTAGGGTGCTGCACAGGAGCCCTTTCTCTCCAGGGTGACCTCTTCTTAATTAATTACAGCTGCAGCAGCCCTGTTTCTAAATAAAGTCTCATTATGAGGTACTAGGGGCTGGTACTTAAATGTTTTCCAGAGGGACACAAGTCGACCCTTAACAATATTGCAGGACATAAAATTAAGACCTGAACAGATAGAAACATACACCATATTCTTTGTTTGGGGTACTTATTATTATTATTAAAATATCACTTCCAAGTATGAAGTTTACTAATTTTATTTGCATGTATATTTATAGTGTCTTTGGGGCAGAAGGGTGGTATCAGTGAGAACTGGGTAATTTTAAAGTTCATAGAGAAAAATAGATGCCAGAGCCACAACATGGATGGTGGAAATACTCTGTGTCCTATTGGGGCATGGGTTACAAGAGTATATGTATTTTTCAGAAGCATCAAACTCTATATATGATATTTTTAGATATGTAAATTATATATTAAAGGAAAATATAGTTGTAATAAATATCAGAGGATACACAAAACAAAAGTCATCATAATTCAGAATTCCTGGTTGGGTGGGTTGAAGGACTTGATTCTGTGCTAATGCCATAGTGTTTTGATAACTGAATATTTACAAGTTGCCATCAAGTCAGCATGGCTAACACAGTATGAAATCTCATAAGAATTGACAAATAGATCTGAAAACAGGACTAATGACTTCAGAAATTTATCAGAATAAATGAGAATTTACCACCTGAATATTTCATTAGACGCAGTAAATTCACTTAAATGGAAAAATAACAAAAGATTAGACTACATACTAGGAGCTAAATAAAGTTGCTAAGTGAGTGAGTGAAAGTTGCTCAGTCATGTCCAACTCTGCGACCCCATGGACTATATAGTCCATGGAATTCTCCAGGCCAGAATACTAGAGTGGGTAGCCTTTCCCTTCTCCAGGGGATCTTCCCAACCCAGAGATTAAACCCAGGTCCCCCACATTGCAGGTAGATTCTTTATCAGCTGAGCCACAAGGGAAGCCCAAATAAAGCTGCTGTGTAATATCATATTCCAAAAGAAATAGTAAATCAATTCATGATTTAAATTTTAAAACAAGTTATAGTAAAAATTTAGAAAATTATTCATATAACTGAGTGGTTGAAGAAAATTTTTCAAAGAAGGTGGGGAAATCTAACAGTGAAAGAAAGATGATATTTTTGACCACATGATATTTGTTTTGTATGTCCTTAGTAAAACCAGATTGTGAACTGGGAGAAAATATTTGTTACATATAAAACAGAGAGTTTCTATCCAAACTCACAGAACTTTGTTAGGAATTCATGAACAGAAGTCAGTTGAAAACCAACTGGAAAAAAAGGCAGAAGATAAGAAACAGTAAGAACAGAAGATGGAAAACTAGGCAGAATGCTCTTTGACATAAATTGCAGCAATGTCTATTGAGATCTACTTCCTAGAGGAATGAAAATAAAAACAGATAAACAAATGAGACCTAATCAAACTTACAGACTTTTTAACAGTGAAGGAAACCATAAACAGAACAAAAAGACAACCCACAGAATGGGAGAGAATATCAGCAAATGATGTGACTGTCAAGGAGTTAACCTCCAGAGTACCCAAACAGTTCATGCAACTCAGTATCAAAGAAGCAAACAACCCAGATCTAAATAAACATTTCTCCAAAGAAGACGTGTCACCAGTGGCCAAAAAGCTCATGAAAAGATGCTTAACATCGCTATATAAAACAGAGAGTTGGTGCTCAGTTGTGTCCGACTCTTTGTGACCCCTTGATCTATAGCCTGCAGGGTCCTCTGTCCATTGAATTTTTCCAGCAAGAATACTGGAGTGGGTTGCCATTTCCTGTTCGAGGAGATCTTCCAGACCCAGGGATTGAACGTGGCGTCTTTTGCATTAGCAGATGGGTTCCTTACCACTGGGCCACCTGGGAAGCTAACTGTTAGAGAAATGCAAATCAAAACTACAGTGAGGTATCTCCTCACACTAGTTAGAATGGGCTTCATCAAGAAGTCTACAAACAATAAATGCTGGCAGACTTCCCTGGTGGTCTAGTGGCTTAAAAAAAAAAAAAAA
>SJYT01034908.1:170517-183658 GCA_006410635.1 Cephalophus harveyi | reverse complement strand
GCCCTGGTGGTCTAGTGGCTAAAAAAAAAAAAAAATTCACCTGCCAGTGCAGGGCACGTGGGTTCAATCCCTGGTCTGGGAAGATGCCACATGTTGCAGAGCAACTGAGACTCATGCGCCACAACTTCTGAAGCCCTCGCACCCTAGAGCTCATGCTCCTCAGCAAGAGAAGTCACTATAGCGAGAAGCCCAAGCACCGCAACAGAGAAACCCACGCGCAGCAGCAGAGAAAATCCACGCGCAGCAGCAGAGAAAACCCACGCGCAGCAACAGAGAAACCCACGCGCAGCAGCAGAGAAAACCCACGCTCAAAAATAAACACATTTTCAAAGAGTGCTGGAGAGGGTGTGGCGAGAAGGGAAAACCCACGCGCAGCAACAGAGACCCCCACAGACAAAAATAAACACATTTTCAAAGAGTGCTGGAGAGGGTGTGGCGAGAAGGGCACCTCCCTGCAGTGTTGATGGGAATGTAAACTGATGCACCCACTGTGGAGAACACTATGGAGATTGCTTAAAAAACCAGAGCTACTGTATAAGCCAGCAGTCCCACTCCTGGGCATATATCCAGACAAAAGCTATAATTCAGAAAGATACGTGCCGCCCCTGTGTTTATAACAGCACTATTCACAGTAGCCAAGACATGCAGACAACCTAAATGGCCACTGGCAGAGAAATGGAAAAGAAACTGTGGTGCGTGTATACGATGGGATATCATTTAGCCATAAAAAAAACAAAAGCGTGCCATTTGCAAAAGCATGGATGGACCTAGACATTATCATACTAAGGGAAGTCATTCAGAGAGAGTCAGATATCATAGGATATCACTTATTTGTGGAATCTTAAAAAAGAAAAAGATACAAAGAAACTTAACTTACAAACCAGAAACAGACTCACAAGCACAGAAAGTAAATTTACCGTTACCAAAGGGGAAAGGTGGTGGGGAGGGATCAATTAGGAGTTCAGGATTAACATATATACACTACTGTATATAAAATAGACAGCAAGGTCCTATTGTATAGTACAGGGAATAACTCAGTATTCTATATGGGAGAAGAATCCGAAAAAGAATAGATTCTTGTATATGTATAACTGAATCACTTTGCTGTACACGGGAAAATAATACAACATTGTAAATCAACTCTACTCAAATATAAAATAAAAATTGTTTAAAATTAAAAAGAAAAAAAAAATCAAATTCCCAATGAACAGTTGAAAACATCTTCAACCTTCAGCCCAGCAGCCTCCTCTGCCATGGGATTTTCCATGCAAGAATACTGGGGTGAGTTGCAGTTTCCTTCTTCAGGGGATCTTCCCAGCCCAGGGTTGGAACCTGCTTCTCCTGGGGCTCCTGTATTGGTGGGCAGGTCCTTTACCAGCTGAGCCACTGGGGAAGCTCTTAGCAGCAAAGAAAAGCAAAGTAAAGAATATTGTGTCTTTTTCACAAACATAATTTGTAGAGTAAAACCTAATGCTGGAAAGTGGGTTCCCTAATGCCTTGTTGAAGAGATTTTAAATATTATATTTACTTATATAATGTAAAGTCATCATAAAAAGTAATAATCTTGTTTGTGAAGATAATCATTATGTTAATCTGCTTTATAATTTTATACAGAATTCAAGGGACTTATATAGGAAAAGGCTAAAACTATCATTTTCTTTATATCTTTGAGTAGAAAGTTGAAAAAGATAAATAGGTGGCTAAGTTTCTTGGAAATAAGATGATGTATAAAGTAATTTTAAAATAAACTATATGAAGTGCTTTTTTATTTATGATTTAATAAACACTTTTTCTCCAGGTGATATAATTTATATATTTTTAGATATTACTGAATATTCTTTCCCTTACTTTTTTAAAGGTTCTTGCATTAGTCTTTGTTCGCAAACTCATGGATCTGTGTTTCACAAAGAGAGAGCTTAGTTGGCTTGATGATCTCATGCCAGAAAGTAAGAAAAAAAAAGAAGACGACAAAAAGAAAAAAGAGAAAGAGGTAAAAAAAAAAAAGAATTTTAAATGTACACTATTCACTTACTGTTTAATATTGTATACTAAATAGTAAACACTATTATAGTTACTTCAGTGGGAATCAACTCTTTCAGTCCTCCTAAGAACCTTATTGTTAAAAAGTGTTTGGTTCAATCGCTCGGTCGTGTCCGACTCTTTGCAACCTCGTGGACTGCAGCACGCCAGGCCTCCCTGTCCATTATCACCTCCCAGAGTTTCCTCAAACTCATATCCATTGTGGAGAAGGCAATGGCAACCCTCTCTAGTACTCTTGCCTGGAAAATCCCCCTGGATGGAGGAGCCTGATAGGCTGCAGTCCATGGGTCGCACAGAGCTGGACACGACTGAGCGACTTTACTTTCACTTTTCATTTTCATGCATTGGAGAAGGAAATGGCAACCCACTCCAGTGTTCTTGCCTGGAGAATCCCAGGGACAGGGGAGCCTGGTGGGCTGCTGTCTGTGAGGTCGCACAGAGTCGGACCTGACTGAAGCGACTTAACAGCAGCAGCAGCAGCAGCAGCAACATGTCTATTGAGTCATTGATGCCATCCAACCATCTCATCCTCTGTTGTCCCCTTCTCCTCCTGCCTTCAATCCCTCCCAGCATCAGGGTCTTTTCAAATGAGTCAACTCTTCGTGTCAGGTGGCCAAAGTATTGGAGTTTCAGCTTTAGCATCAGTCCTTCCAATGAATATTCAGGACTGATTTCTTTTACGATGGACTGATTGGATCTCCTTGCAGTCCAAGGGACTCTCAAGAGTCTTGTCCAATACCACAGTTCAAAAGCATCAATTCTTTGGTGCTTAGCTTTCTTTATAGTCCAAGTCTCACATTAATACATGACTGTTGGAAAAATTATAGCCTTGACTAGACAGATCTTTGCTGACAAAGTAATGTCTTTGCTTTTTAATATGCTGTCTAGGTTGGTCATAGCTTTTCTTCCAAGGAGCAAGCATCTTTTAATTTCATGGCTGTTGTCACCATCTGCAGTGATTTTGGAGCCCCCCCCCCAAAAAAAAATATATAAAGTCTCTCACTGTTTCCATTGTTTCCCCATCTATTTGCCATGAAGTGATGGGACCAGATACCATGATCGTCGTTTTCTGAATTCAACGTTGAGTTTTAAGCCAACTTTTTCACTCTCCTCTTTTACTTTCATCAAGAAGCTTTTTAGTTCCTCTTCACTTTTTGCCATAAGGGTGGTCTCATCTGCGTATCTGAGGTTATTGGTATTTCTCCCGGCAATCTTAATTCCAGCTTGTGCTTCATCCAGCCCAGCATTTCTCATGGTGTACTCTGTTTAGAAGTTAAATAAGCAGAGTGACAATATACAGCCTTGACATACTCCTTTCCCAATTTGGAACCAGTCTGTTGTTCCATGTCCAGTTCTAACTGTTGCTTCCTGACCTGCATACAGATTTCTCAAGAGGCGGGTCAGGTGGTCTGGTATTCCCATCTCTTTCAGAATTTTCCACAGTTTATTGTGATCCACACAGTCAAAGGCTTTGGCACAGTCAGTAAAGCAGAAATAGATGTTTTTCTGGACCTCAATTGCTTTTTCGATGATCCAGCGGATGTTGGCAATTTGATCTCTGGTTCCTCTGCCTTTTCTAAATCCAGCTTGAACATTTGGAAGTTCATGTTTCACGTATCGTTGAAGCCTTGCTTGGAGAATTTTGAGCATTACTTTAAAAAGTGTGCATACTTTTATTATTTCCAGTTTATAAATAAGAAAACAGAGAGATTAGTAAGTAAATTGTCCTAAACACAGGCTCTCACCCATTTTACCAGCTTGCCCTCAGCCCTTACACAGAGATACTTCAGAAAAACTACATATGATATGTATATAAATCAACAGTCGGAAGAATTTACCAGTATTAAAACATAGATAACACAGAATAATTCTAAATCACAGTCTTCCATCTAACATAACCTTAAATGTACATGAGTACATTTTAGCATTCATTTTAATTTTAACAGCATTTTAATAATCTGGCATATATAAGGACAAAAGTGACATTAAGTAGATATCTTTTTGTAGAAAATGTAGTAAAATTTTAGTTTTTATATTCAATATTATGTACCCTTAGTTGATTTGTATACTGAGATTTACATGAATACTCTATACTGAATTTGAATTTTTTAACAACCAGCTCAGTACTGCAACCAATTATGAAGGGCACATAGACACTTGAGTTATGTAGCATAGATGATTCTGTTGAATTCAGTGCCTCAGTTCATTTTCCCAGTCAGAATATTGTTTGAAAATCAAAGATAAGATAATATATTTTTAAAGTTGTGGTCCTATTTAAATAGATCTCAGAATTGCTGGGGTTTTTTTTTTCCTAATTTTTGAGAGAAATTAGCACAATTTATAACTTGTGTTGCATAGTATTTATGAAAAAGCATTTATTAAAGTTGCAGGCAAATGTTTTTAGAAACTTGTTGGCATTTTTTCATGGTTTGATTATTCAGTGCTGATTTATGGCAAAATTCCTGGCGTTATGTTTACTTTTAAATAAAAATTGTGACTTTTATGAGGATATTGTGAAACAGTTAAATTGAGTCTACGAGTTTTTAAGAATTTTGTTTCCTTCAAGGTTATATATATATGTAAATATAAGCTTTTGATGATTTTTCAAATAGGATATAATTTATTTATAAAATACTTAGGTAAAATTGCTTGCTTATTACTTCCTATATCACTTGGAATAAGGTCATTTGCATATCACAAAACAAAAGTAGAGCTGCCTTAAACACAAGAGTTTTTTCTTTTTGTCCTGTAAAAGGAATCTTGAAAGTTATATGGCCTTGTGTGGTGGTTCCACAGTTGTCAGGAACTCTGTTAGTTTCTCCCAGCCCAGCGTAGACTTTCCATCCTCAGCATCCCGTGACGGGTCAGAGTGGCCGCTGAGCGTGAGCTGCATTAGCAGCAGAGTCAGAGACAGTGGGAGGCAGCGGCGGCGGCTCCACCGTGCTACCCAGAAATGGCCTCCAGGAGGTTCCACCGGCACCACACTGAGCTGCAGGGAGTGCTGAGAAATTTATTGTGTTTTAATCTTACATTGTTTTTGTTAAAACCAGGTGCATTGTCACCCCCAGGTTGTGGGATTTCTTTTAGTAAGACAGGTGCTCTCTCCGTGTCTCCATCCTCATTAGGATTGCATCATGATTTGGGCTCATGTTTCTTAGCTTAGGTGTTCTGGACTTGAAGGGATGCTCAGAAAAGGGTCTGCTACGGGCAACGCATGGCCTGCTGTACATCCGCCCTAGACAGGGCTGGCTCCCGGGACAAGCAGTTGTTTGGCTCTAAGTGTCAGTGTTGCTGAGACTGAGAAACCTCCACCTTATCCAGGTGAGGTTTTGCTTATATTGTATTGTAATGAGAGCCATGAGATTTCACAAAATTTTCTTGCTCGTGGTAAATGGCGTGTATGTGCTCAGTCATGTCTGACTCTTTGCAACCCCATGGACTGTACCCGGCCAGGCTCCCCTGTCCATGGAATTTTCTAGGCAAGAGTATTGGAGTGGGTTACCAATTCCTTCTCCAGGGGATCTTTCCAACCCAGGGATTGAACCCGCATCTCTTGTGTCTCCTGCATTGGCCTGCAGGTTCTTTACCACTTGCGCCACCTGGGAAGCCCCCCTCTCATTGTATACCTGTGTAATAGTTGATAATAAAATTTATGGCGACTTTCCTGGCAGTCCAATGGTTAGGACTCTGAACTTCCAATAGTCAGAGAACTAGGATCCCATGTGCTATGTGGAGTCCAAAAGTAATGCTAATAGTAATAAATTTTAAAAATAAAATTTATGTAGCTAAATTGATATTTAAATAGTACTAAGAGACATTGCTGCATGGCATCACCGAATCGGACGTGAATTTGAGTGAACTCCGGGAGTTGGTAATGGACAGGGAGGCCTGGCGTGCTGCGATTCATGGGGTCGCAAAGAGTCGGACACGACTGAGTGAATGAACTGAACTGAACTGAATGATTAACTCCCAGAGATGGAAGTTATAACCCTTAAAAATTAATCTTTACAAGTGATTGTTTTCACCTTGTGTTACAAGTATGTGTTCACAATAATAAAATGAAATTTTCAGTCATGGCAAGTTAAATAAATAGTTTGGTTGTCAACGTATGTCAGTATAGATGTTGATATATTAATTGGTCCTGGAAATATTCTGGGAAAAGTCACCTCTTCACGTCTGTTCTTTCAAGGAAGCTGAGCGAATGCTGCAAGCTGGTGAAGACACTGTGCACCTTCCATTTGAAGGGGGAAGCCTCCTGCAGATTCCAGTGAAGGCGCTAAAATACAGGTGAGATGCAGCTTTGCATTTTAGAATGTGCTTCATTCACGCGACAGGTGCATGAATGAGCCATGCGGTGTGTCTCTGAAGTCATGATGCCTGTGTTTTAAACGATGACAAACGCTGCACCTGACGTGTAGGCTGAAGGAGGGCTTCCTGCAGTGGAAGAGGAAGTTGCTCCCTCCTTCCCCTCCCGCTGACAGCAGCAGGATAGAGTGGGCAGGGAGAGACCTTGGCCTCCACGTCCAGCAGAGATTGTCCTGTTGTTCTCACTCCTTCTGTTTCAGTGAAGTTTAAACCCAGTCTTAGAATACTCCCATGCTCCCAGTAGTACAACTTTATTTTTCTCCCTTGCCCTCATTATGATGGAGGTTGGTGCGTGCTGGAAAATAACGCTTGTAATCCATCTTTGGATGACCTTCCCACAGGTGACAGTCTTTAGAGGCCCTGGAACTCTCCTTCAGTTTTCAAAGGTATCATCTGCTCATTGCCAGTGAGGGCTCATACTAGGGAAAAAATTAATGTTTATCATGTATAGTTTATCGTACATGATTTTGGCGATTTATATTAAAATCTATGAACTAAATATGGAGGTTGGGAAATGTAAGCTTTTTTTTAGCTTTAAAAACTTCTATGATTTATTTTTTTAATATAAATTTATTTATTTTAATTGGAGGCTAATTACTTTACAATATTAGTTTTGCCATACATCAACATGAATCCACCATGGGTGTACACGTGTTCCCCATCCTGAACCCCCCTCCCACCTCCCTTCCCATACCATTCCTCTGGGTCATCCCAGTGCACCAGTCCCAAGCATCCTGTGTCATGCATCAAACCTGGACTGGTGATTCGTTTCACATATGATATTATGCATGTTTCAGTGCCATTCTCCCAGATCATCCCACCCTCTCCCTCTCCCACAGAGTCCAAAAGACTGTTCTATACATCTGTGTCTCTTTTGCTGTCTCGCATACAGGGTTATCATTACCATCTTTCTAAATTCCATACATATGCATTAGTATACTATATTGGTGTTTTTCTTTCTGGCTTACTTCACTCTGTATAATAGGCTCCAGTTTCATCCACCTCATCAAAACTGATTCAAATGTATTCTTTTTAATGGGTGAGTAATACTCCGTTGTGTATATGTACCACAGCTTTCTTATCCATTTATCTGCTGATGGGCATCTAGGTTGCTTCCATGTCCTGGCTATTGTAAACAGTGCTGCGATGAACATTGGGGTACACGTGTCTCTTTCAATTCTGGTTTCCTTAGTGTGTATGCCCAGCAGTGGGATTGCTGGGTCATAAGGCAGTTCTATTTCCAGTTTTTTAAGGAATCTCCACACTGTTCTCCATAGTGGCTGTACTAGTTTGCATTCCCACCAACAGTGTAAGAGGGTTCCCTTTTCTCCACACCCTCTCCAGCATTTATTGCTTGTAGACTTTTGGATCGCAGCCATTCTGACTGGTGTGAAATGGTATCTCATTGTGGTCTTGATTTGCATTTCTCTGATAATGAGTGATGTTGAGCATCTTTTCATGTGTTTGTTAGCCATCCGTATGTCTTCTTTGGAGAAATGTCTGTTTAGTTCTTTGGCCCATTTTTTGATTGGGTCGTTTATTTTTCTGGAATTGAGCTGCATGAGTTGCTTGTATATTTTTGAGATTAGTTGTTTGTCAGTTGCTTCATTTGCTATTGTTTTCTCCCATTCAGAAGGCTGTCTTTTTACCTTGCTTATAGTTTCCTTTGTTGTGCAGAAGCTTTTAATTTTAATTAGATCCCATTTGTTTATTTTTGCTTTTATTTCCAGTATTCTGGGAGGTGGATCATAGAGGATCCTGCTGTGATTTATGTCGGAAAGTGTTTTGCCTATGTTCTCCTCTAGGAGTTTTATAGTTTCTGGTCTTACGTTTAGATCTTTAATCCATTTTGAGTTTATTTTTGTGTGTGGTGTTAGAAAGTGATCTAGTTTCATTCTTCTACAAGTGGTTGACCAGTTTTCCCAGCACCACTTGTTAAAGAGATTGTCTTTACTCCATTGTATATTCTTGCCTCCTTTGTCGAAGATAAGGTGTCCATAGGTGTGTGGATTTATCTCTGGGCTTTCTATTTTGTTCCATTGATCTATATTTCTGTCTTTGTGCCAGTACCATACTGTCTTGATGACTGTGGCTTTGTAGTAGAGCCTGAAGTCAGGCAGGTTGATTCCTCCAGTTCCATTCTTCTTTCTCAAGATTGCTTTGGCTATTCGAGGTTTTTTGTATTTCCATACAAATCTTGAAATTATTTGTTCTAGTTCTGTGAAAAATACCGCTGGTAGCTTGATAGGGATTGCATTGAATCTATAGATTGCTTTGGGTAGTATACTCATTTTCACTATATTGATTCTTCCGATCCATGAACACGGTATATTTCTCCATCTATTAGTGTCCTCTTTGATTTCTTTCATCAGTGTTTTATAGTTTTCCATATATAGGTCTTTTGTTTCTTTAGGTAGATATATTCCTAAGTATTTTATTCTTTTCGTTGCAATGGTGAATGGAATTGTTTCCTTAATTTCCCTATTTTCTCATTATTAGTGTGTAGGAATGCATGGGATTTCTGTGTGTTGATTTTATATCCTGCAACTTTACTAAATTTATTGATTAGCTCTAGTAATTTTCTGGTGGAGTCTTTAGGGTTATCTATGTAGAGGATCATGTCATCTGCAGTGAGAGTATTATTTCTTCTTTTCCAATTTGGGTTCTTTTTATTTCTTTTTCTGCTCTGATTGCTGTGGCTAAAACTTCCAAAACTATGTTGAATAGTAGTGGTTAAAGTGGGCACCCTCTTATTCCTGAATTTAGAGGAAATGCTTTCAATTTTTCACCATTGAGGATAATGTTTGCTGTGGGTTTGTCATATATAGCTTTTATTATGTTGAGGTATGTTCCTTCTATTCCTACTTTCTGGAGAGTTTTTATCATAAATGGATGTTGAATTTTGTCAAAGGCCTTCTCTGCATCTATTGAGATAATCATATGGCTTTTATTTTTCCATTTGTTAATGTGGTGAATTACATTGATTGATTTGTGGATATTGAAGAATCTTTGCATCCCTGGGATAAAGCCCACTTAGTCATGGTGTATGATCTTTTTAATGTGTTGTTGGATTCTGATTGCTAGAATTTTGTTAAGGATTTTTGCATCTATGTTCATCAGTGTTATTGGCCTGTAGTTTTCTTTTTTTGTGGCATCTTTGTCAGGTTTTGGTATTAGGGTGATGGTGGCCTCATAGAATCAGTTTGGAAGAAAAACTTCTAAGATTTATTTACACATCTGATTCATGTGTATATTTATTCTGTTTACAAATAGCCATATATAGTACAAAAATCAGTTTTAGAAAGTATATGGGTTCCTTCCTTGACCAGTGAATGGAAAATGTTGTTAATATCTAATTATCTTGCTTCAACATTTTTTCATTTTTAACTTTATAGTTTTTACAGAGGTCACATTTGTACTCTATGTGTTGATTAGCTTTGACAATGAATTCACAAGTATTTTTCTCTAATACTTTTTACTGTTAATTTTTATCATGGGTATCCTTCGTCATCTTTCATGATTTTCCCTCAAATATGTATATATCTTAAATGCCAAGTATAGACATTTTGATATATCCATGTTTAGTGCTCTGCTTCTCTAGATTCTGTAAATGTTTGTTAAATGAATCAATGTATTGACTTTGTGCTAAAAAGAGTTTGCAAGTGAAAGTGTTAGTTGCTTAGTCGTGTTAGACTCTTTGCAACCCCATGGACTGTAGCCCAGCAGGCTCCTCTGTCTATGGAATTCTCCAGGTAAGAATACTTGAGTGGGTTGCCATTCCCTTCTCCAGGGAATCTTCCCAACCTGGGGATAAAATTCAGGTCTCGTGCATTGGAGGCAGATTCTTTAGCGTCTGAGCTCCAGGGAAGTCCAAAAAGAGTAGAAGAACTTCCGTGGTAGTTACTGGTGACTCTGCAGTTTGCTGAGATGTTGGCCACTTAATCTCTGTAGGACCTACATTAGCTTTTCCTTACCATGATCGCACATGGACGTTGACAACTATAAATAGAGTCCATACTTTTACTTTCTGATATTTAACAAAAAGAATGGGTACACATACGTACATTTACTTTGTCTAATGATGACATGAGCCGTGATTAATGCCATTTTGCTTAAAACTTGAATATCTGGAATGCCAGGAATTGGCTGACCTGTCTGTCTGCCAGGCCTTTAAGTCTGCCTGCTTTGGATATATGTTTGTGTGTGTGTTATTCACTTAGTCATGTCCGACTGCGACCTCACGGACTGTACCCTGCTGGGCTACAGTGGAATTCTCCAGGCATGAATACTTTGAGTGGGTAGCCATTCCCTTCTCCAAGCTTTGGATTTTATGTCATAAAAATGAAATAAGATAACTTAGCAACATAGGAAAGCATTTGTAAACCGTAAAGTCCTACAAAATATGAAAACAGTTTATTGAATATAGACAAAATTTTTTCCGTCTAGTTTTTACTCTGGAGGAAAACAAAATGTCTATTTTCTTCAGAGGGGGTGTCTCAATTTCTACTAATGGGAAAGTAGAGAAGAAACATTTAGAACCTAGAAAGTGTTTCAGGCATTTCTCTCTTCAATTATTGGAAGTTGGCAACTGAGCAAAGAAACATTTTCTTGGGGTAGACCGGGTCTCAGGTAACGCCATGGTGAATCTGGGTGTCCAGATGTGTGCGCTTGTAAAAACTTGGTAAAGCGACCTTGGAGACTTTCCAGTGACTCTGTCACTGATTTCTACAGTCTTACATCATCAGTGATGTGCAGACTTAACGTGTGAGCAAAGGACTGCTCTATAGTCCTTTATAACCTGGCTGCCACCACAGTGTTAATTTAGCATCTATTTTGACATTTGTATTCATTGTTTGTTTGCATGAAATATTTTTCTTTGGGTGAAGAAAAAGGGCTTGCAGGTGTATTTCTATCAACTTCCTAGTGTTTTTGTGTTACTTGCGACTGACATCCTTAAGCCCCAAATTATTTATGGATGTCTTCATTCCTGGACTTGGGGCGCTGAGGTAATTTTTGCAGTATTTCATAGAGACACAGTATAATTACATTTGTTTCTTACAATGAAAAAAGTATTTTATTCTTTGGATTTTGATAAATTTTATATATTACTAGTAACACTTTGAGGCTACCATATTACTGATATGGTAATAATCAGCTAAAAGTGGTACTGACAAACCTTTCTGGTATTTTATCTTTTGAAGCATTTTAATTTCTAATTTTAAAGCATCCCATTTCCCAGAATTCTTTTTAATGATTTGTAAAAACTTTGGAACAAAATGTTTTAAATCCTAGTTGTTACTTCTCTTTATGTACTTTGGATAGTTGTTTGCTGCAACTGAAATTTGTGCAGATTATAAAAGTTTTCTAATTGACTTGACGCTGTATCACTTTTTATATTTAAAAGCACATTAATATATTCTTTCCTGTTATTTTAATAGTGTACTTATAGCCAGGATAATCACCTTTGAGCATCATTGCCAAGTTAATTAGTGTCATTCCTAGTTTTGATTATAAGAAAAGGTGCAATTCCCCACGAGACCTTTATAATAGAACTCCAAAGTAGTGCTGTCTTGCTAGACCTTGGTTTAAGTGCATGGCAAAGAATTTTCTCAATTTTAAGTTGATAAAAGCAAATATTATGTAGATAATAAGAATGACAGTATTAATGCTTTTGCAAGTACCGAATACTAACCAGAAAGTGTGTTTGTTCTTCAGTGTTGATCCCTCAGTTGTTAACATATCAGATGAAATGGCCAAAACCGCACAGTGGAAGGCACTGTCCATGAACACTGAGAATGCCAAAGTAACCAGACCTAACCCGAGGTAGCTGTAACAATTTATGCATTTTCTAACTGTAGCGACTTCTAGTTTACTTATGGATAGCTATTTAGGAAACCACTCAATTTAACTCAATTTATGTAATTTATATTCTCCTTACTTAACAAAACAACATTTTTTTCTTCCTCTTCTCCTTCTTCATCTGTCCATCATTTTACTGTGTACAGGAGCAGATATGGGTACTGATTTTTTTGTTGTTATTTTTTAAATTTATAGTTACCTGCTTCAAAAAAAAAGAATTGGTGTTATATTGTAATAAAAATAAATATATACATATGGAATAAATATATAAAAGATCAGAAACCATATAAAGAAAAAAAATTACTAGGGGTTGAATACTAAAATAGAATGCTGCCTCAGTTATGCCCTGATGGTCCCCCCAGAAATATACCTTGTTCTGTTTTGTTTCAGCCTACTATATCTTCTGATGAGGTAAACCTTTTCCTAGGAGATACTTGTAAGAAATTTAATCCATGAGTGTGAAGGCCGTTTAGTTTTATAATGAACCATGTATTACACAACTGTTTCATAACCCCTTATGTTTCTTGTTATGTAATAACTCTTGTTTTCTTTCTTTCTCCCTCACTTTAAGACCTAAACTTCAGGAATTCTGACTTGATAATCATTAGTACTTTAACCCCTCATGTCTCTGGAGAAATTAGGTATTATCCTGTAGAATACTCAGTCATTCAGAGTCAACAGAAACTTATATTGTGTATACTTTGTTCCAGACACTGTATTAGACATATATGCTGTATTAGACTATATATGCAGCTTGGGTGTCAGATTAAGACTTCCAGGCAAGCAGTCACAGGTTGTTCTCCATCTTTCTCTGCCTCCTTTAGAACTTTGCTTCTGCTTAATCTTTGTTACCAGATTTTTTTTTTTTTTTTTTTTT
>SJYT01034908.1:160056-170358 GCA_006410635.1 Cephalophus harveyi | reverse complement strand
TTTTTTTTTTTTTTTTTTTTGCTTTTCTCCCATCATTTCTTGAGTTTTAATTCTCTAAGCTAGACTGTTTCCTTCACTTATATATATGATCTCAAAAGTTTTAAAGTTAAGCTTTTTGTCATTTTGGATTATTTCATGCAGCCCAAATTTCACTAGATACTCTTTTAACTTTTAGTAATTTTCAGCTCCTGTCAGCACCCCTGGCCCACAGTGTTAGTTTAAAGACCTTAGACTAATATCATTTTATCTTTTGTAAGTACTTCTGCCTTTCATTCAGGTTGCCCCTCAATTCAAAATAGCTTAGGAGGAAAGAGAATGTTTTGTTATGTTATTCAACAGAAGAATGTTTGAGTTGTCTTCCTTCAATTTTGTCTGGAGAAGGCAGCAAACCATAGCATGTTTCTATATTTTGAAAAATTTTCAAAGCCCAGATATTCTTGTTATAATTAATCAGTTAAAACCATATTCACAGAATCATTGTTTTTGATATTAACTTGAAAATGTGGAATTTTGTATTTGTGAACTTTGGGGAGATAAGATTTGGAAATTTGTTGCATTTTGCAGGAAATAATTGTTTAAATTATTTAAATTTGATTAAATAATTTGTCAGTAAAAATCAAATGTTATAACTGTTCATATATAAAGTAAAACTATTAAGCATATTTTAAGTTGTAAAAAAATGTGAATTTCAGTGGCAAAAATATCTATTAAAAAGCTAACACTTTTTAATATTTGCCTTTGGGCATCAAAGTTTACTGATATGAAAAGAAAGCAGTAAGATAGTATTGTCAGCTAGTATGTTTATAGTATTAATAACCATCTCAAAGGTATTATGGATATTTACTGTTGGCCATGTGTGAATATAATACTTGACCATTTCAAAATTACTTATTCTCATTCTTTGTTTTAAATAGCCCTGAAAAACCTGTAAGTGTGAAAATAAATTTTGAAGATGAACCAAGAAAGAAATACCTGGATGCTGAAACTTCATTATAGATTTGAACCAAAAGGAATTATATATACAGATAGAATAGATACATATACATATATGTGTGTATGTATATATAATGTGTGTGTTTCGTGTTGCTGTATATAACAATATTGTATGTCATGCCTCTTATGCGTGACTACTGGGTTTTTGGGTTTTTTTGAAGTAGTGTCTGAAGTTTGTTAGGAGCACCATGGAGACTGTGTTTATAATGAAATGGTCTCTTGGAAGTGAGGTACATGGTTCTTACTAATCAAATATTTATTTTTCTGTTGGAAGTTTTTTTTCTGTTCTGCAGTAGAAAAATGTGGGAAAATGCGTTGTCTATTTTTCTTTAAATCTGTTCTTTTAAAAAAATAATCTTTACATCTATTTAAATCAGTGGCAGTTCATACCAACCTTAAGTGATAAGTGTTTTGTCCATATTTTTTAATTTTTTCCTTGAGTTGCTAGAAATGTTCCCATATGACTTCCCCTCTGCTAGTGCGCTGAGGGGAGAGCAGGGCGCTCTGCCTGTGCGGGGGCACAGATGCTGCTGCGTCCCTCGTCCCATGCACGTCCGTCACTTTTCACAGCTGATGGGAACCTTCTGGCTGCAGAGGTACAACAGTGGAAACTTTCTAGATAGGACCTACAGTTTTGACCTTTATATTTTTGAAATGTATTTTAAACCTTAAAACCTCCACATCTAGGTTTCCATTCTGATAAAAAAGTAAAATTGCAAGTGATTTTATAATTTAACCCTCATACCAGTCATTAGTTAATGAATTTTAAAAGCTATAAAATACCAGTTTGAAGTAGTTAAACTTTGTTGCCTTTATAGAATTTTTTTTCTGAATCCTAATACCCTTTTAGAGCTCCATATGCCCACTCTGTTCTCTACCTTTGCTGTCTTTTATGTAAAATGTGGTTAGTTTGTATCAGGTTCAAGTTCTTGATTATTTTTCTGTAAGCATGATTAATCAGGAGTCAGAATTCTCTTAAGTGGGTTAATGATCAGTATTACTTTATTAAGAATTACCTTTCATTTTCTCTTTATGTTGTTCTTTCTGTTGTATAGGTAATGTCTAATAGATTGTTATCTGTGATTTCATTTTAAGATATTTAATTTATTTTAATTGATATGCCATTTGAAAAGATGACACATATAGAGTAAGTTTAATGTAGATAGTTGGTGTTCACTTGCATTTATGGCTTATTATCTGAAAGCAGTTGATAGATTTTACATCTTTGATATAAACCACTGCCATATTTGTATTTTAAAAGAAATTTAGACTTACCATGTCTATAGCTCAGATTGATGACATTCTTCCTAGTTTGTGTTTGTGTGTTTTATTTAGATTTTGATTTTCTGAGCTGTCTTTTTAACTTCTAGCAAATCTTTTTAGTCATCTTTTATATATTTTTTAGCTCCATATGAAATAAATAAATATTGTTCTTGTTAAGCCTGTAGGACTGGATGAATGGGGTTGTGAAACTGATTTGGCAAAAGGATGATTTCTAAAAACCAAATGAGTATTGAGAAGCCACTGAAATACTGAAAATGATAACATGAATGTTAGGATGAAAATTTCAATGAAATTCCAATGCTCTCTTTAATCAGTTCTAATCAAAGTACAAAAATATGAAGAATTGATCTTATAGAAGATCATGAGCGATGCCCAAAGCTGATGTTTTAGCAATTCTAGTAATCCATTCCAAACTACCTAACATTAAATTTTTGCATCTAAGACCATGTTACCCAATTCTAGTTAAAATAACGGATTCACTTTCTGCCTCATGGGAGGCTGGAAATGTAACTAATTTTCTTTAGAAAGTGTAGCTGGCATCTTTTGGCGCTGCCTGAGGAAGAGATGCTGTGGTACTTGGTGAGAGAATGTTACCCATGGTGCTTGTTAGTGTTATGAGCTTCCAGTGAAGTGAGTCCTTTTTGTTCATAGCAGCATAATCCTTTCCAAAGACCCCAGTATTTGCTGCTATAATTTTGTAAACTGCCCTGATTAACCTGAACAAGACGGTTTCCTCACGTCATTTCCTTGGGTCTGGACGTCATAGGGTTAACAAAATGTGCTTATTTTACAGGAGGTAATTTTAAAATTTAAACTGAAAACTCCTTGGGATCATAGTATTTATGTGATTTTATTTAATTATGAAAACTGGCTATCCAGTGCCAGAAAAACCATGACTTGCAGAATGCTTTGCACTCCATGTTTTTTACTGTTTTAATTGTAAAATAGTTTCTGCTTTCTTTTGACTACTTGACTTACAAAATGATCTGCTATGACTACTCCATTGAAAAGCAAAGCTAATTCATGTTTAAGGAATAGCTTGTTTTCTGTGGCTATGATATTTTCCCACTGTTTTTGGAAAATAACCATCATGGATAGCATTCTTTGAAAGATAGTGAAAACTATAATTTAATACTTATATTGATTTTTAAATGTTGCCTTAAACGCATAGAGATGAGCAGTAGTGATTGCTATGTACTGATTTACCTCAAGGTGCAAAAGTATTAATAAACTTGTGCATATTCCATTTATAAAATAAAGTCGTAGAAACAGCCCTGCACTTCCTCGGATGCCTTGGTCTCCAGGACAGAGCTCAGAGCTGCTGAGTACCCGGGCTGTGGGGCCGCTCAGGACACTCTTTCTTCCACCGGTTTTATTTATTATAGATATCTGTTTACAGAGACTAATACCATCCTCATGTTGACCACCTGAAATTTAGTTTCTTTTGAATGCTATTTCACTCTAAAATTGCAGCTTTGGGGAAGACAGTGAACTCTAGTTACTTCCTTGTGATAAAAGGATGCTGCTCTGTAGTCTCTAATATTAGATACACAAAGTGAGATGCACAATCTGTCTCATGGGTGTTGTATGTGTGAGTGTGCCTGTGTGAATGATGTCAATCATCAATCTCTCAAGTTGTTTTAAAAAGCTGTGGCATATCATTGTTCATATTTGCCAAGTCTATAAAGTGTGTAGAACAGTTTTTTATGTGTTAATGCATGTATTTATAAAGCAGATTTCTTTACCACTCAAAAGTACTCACTTTCGCTTTATCCATCTAAAAAACCATTTCTGTTTCTTTCACATATCCAAAGTTTATGTATATATGTAATAGCTTTATAACCTTTTCCTTTCGCAAAAAGTAGGTTCAAATTCTGTAAAAAGAAAAATGGTTTCTGAAACAGAGGTATGACACCAGAGCTTGCTGTTTTTAAAGGATTGTATCATGTACAACAGTTATGTAAATGTGCTCAACAGTGTAACATGTGAATCCTGTTTTAAAGTGCTCAGATTTCGGATGTATAAGCCATTGATATAACATTGTAATTCAAAAATGTTTAAATTAAATAATTTAATGTTTTAAATTTATTTATGTAGATCACATTGTTATCATATGCAATAGAACTATGTGAACTGTTTTTTGGTTTAGTCCAACAACTATTTATTTTTTTAGAAGGTTAAAGACTTTAAGGACATTCAAAATTTTAAATAGTGCTCATAATTCAGAACTTGGAAATTTTAATGTAAAGTTGGTACTTTTCTAACTTCAAAAAGTAATGTAAGTGTCAATAGTTGGAAATGGAATCATCTAAAGATCATTTTTTAAATTTAATTTAATTAGCATAGATTGACTTATGCAGTTGACTTAGAGTAATTGTTAACAGTTGTTTTTTAAATCAGATTTTTGTGCATTGATTTTTGTGTTGTGGTTTTCCTTTTGTTACTTTCATATTAAAAGGTATTTTTTTGTTTTGTTTTGGGGGGTTTATCTTCCAGTGTTTACTCCATTTAAATAAATAGAAATTGAATTTTATTGTTCATTTATATGGAATACCAGACCACCTGACCTGCCTCTTGAGAAACCTGTATGCAGGTCAGTAAGCAACAGTTAGAACTGGACATGGAACAGCAGACTGGTTCCATACAGGGAAAGGAGTAGGTCAAGGCTATATATTGTCACCCTGCTTATTTAACTTTTATGCAGAGTACACCACGAGAAACGCTGGGCTGGATGAGATGTGTATAAGAGACAGGCTTGGTATAATAAGAACAGTACAGTTCTAATTTTTATGACTTTTATAATTATCAATACAATGATATTTTCTATTATAATAAAATCCAAAGTAAATTAAACATTTAAAATGTAGAACTGATATTTTTAATCTATATGAAGTACAAGTATCTACCAGTCTAGAATGTGAATAATCCTGCTTTTCAAATCTGTCTCATAATATTAGAATAAAACTATTTTTTGGAGATGTTATTGAAGTTGAAAGAGCAATAAAAGTCTACTGAATCAGTCGTTGAATATTGTCTTTTACTTTGGTATTAGAAGAGCCCCCCCCTCCAGACGAGAGTGGATGGAGAAAAAGCAAGTAATTTCTATTTCCTGCCTCCTAATTTTCCTGTGCTTTAGTAATCAGGAGACAGAAAAGAGGAAACAGTGAGAGAAGAAAATGAAACAAAATAGTGTGTGTTTCACAATGATTTTGTGATAGTTAAGAAATAATGAAATTAAAGCCCTTTAAGATAGGCTGGTTCAGTATATTCCCTATTTTAAGACACATCTTTTTAGAATGAGAATGTAATAAACACACATCACATTACATGATGTGTAATGAGCATGTTGATACTTAACACACACACTCAGGTATGCTTTTCTTTTTTGTTTTTAGTGATTAATTTTATTATGAATTTCTTTTTAGTAATAGCCAATGACGGGGTTTGGTCTGTCTTCCATTAGGCACATATGGAGCACTTCTTGTGTTTTCTCGACTTCTGATTTCTGGTTTCTGATTTCCCACAGTGAATCTGATAACATTTGGGAGTGAGATGGAGAAAAGTGCTTAAGGTTTTGGAAGCTTCATTTGAAAGTTCTGTTTACATTTACTTGAGGGAAGAAATATTTTTTGTCAATTTATTATCCCCAGCTACAGAGCTTTGAGATTTTATGGGCATTGAGGGTGGGGAGAACAAAAGAAACAGTGAGTTTCCCACTCAGTTCTGTTTGCTCTTGCTCCTTAAGGCAGGCCTGATCCCTCCAGCATCAGTTCTGTGACCTTTCATGAAAACACTCCTGTTGTTCGGAAAACCTTCTTCCTATTGCTCTGCTCTTCTCAAAGCTCAGTGTAAGTGGTGCCTTTTCGGCCAGTTGTGCTCTCGCACGTGCTGTCTGCTGTAAGAGCGTTTTCCTGCCTCCACTCAAGAGTGTGTGTCTGTGTTTAAAATACCCTCTTACTGCTTTTGTTCTTTTCCTAGACCAGTGGTCTAGGGGCATTTTAGAAATCCGGGGAGTTGTTTTTTGTGTGTGTTCTTGTTGATTCTGAATATTGATTTCAATATCTATTGAAGGTACATTTGTTTGTTCTATATGTTGGCTATGACATTATACTATTTTACTTTTGAACATGTGATTTACATGACCCGTGGGTTCACATTAGGATAGTGAAAGGGGTGTTCAAAAACACCAGTAGGGGATTTGAAGTCTTACAGACTCTGGCTCTATCCCATCAGCCACGAGCTTGATGCGGGCGTGAGCGCTCTGCGGGCCTTGTGTCCTTCTCACCCAGCAGCACAGGATGGGCGGGCCCCACGCAGGTGGCTCTGCTGCTCCTCCCCTCCGCAGCCCCTTATGTCCCAGGCCTCTGAATCATCTATGTGACTGTCAGTTATATTCAGGGGAGGCCGAAACATTAAGATTTTATTTTAAGAAAGAGGAGAAAGATGGGAAGCTCATTGAGTATTCTGACAAAAGTTCAGAGGAATACTTTTGTCTCCTGCTTAATATTTAAAATGTCTCTAGAGAATACGTCTGCTCAGCATCCGTCTGCCTTCTCTGTCACCTTTTTGTTTTGATTGGTAACATTATTTCTGCTGATGGTATGTTCTCTTCAGTTTAATTACTTCTGCTACATTCCCCTGAGTTTGCTTTTCATCTCACCTCTCTGTATTTTCCAAAATGGTACCTTACTATTTTAGTTAGTAAAAAATATCTTCAAGTACTCAGATCAAAATATCATTACTGGGTCTACCTTTCATTATTATTTAGAGCAGAAAAAAATATCAGGCTAAGCATTCACTGTATTCATTTTAAATCAAGTTTTGGGAGATTTAATCACCATACTAATTGACATCCCCATGGGGCTTGGAACTATATTAAGATGAGATCGAGTTGTTCAGGGAGCAGCATGGTGGTTAAGGCTGGGCTCTAGACTGGAACTCTTAAGATCTCCCCTGCCTCCATCAATTACCAGCTCTGGGCTATGGGCCTCCTGGCTTTAAACTAGAATGAGAAATAACGAGACGATGTGAAGAGTAAGTCAAAGAGGAAAGAGTTTGGAACAGTACCTGGCACAAAATAAACACTCATAAAGCTTCATAATGTGTGCACATTCATCTCACACGCTAGTAAAGTAATGCTCAAAATTCTCCAAGCCAGGCTTCAGCAATACGTGAACCGTGAACTTCTGGTAGTTCAAGCTGGATTTACAAAAGGTAGAGGAACCAGAGATCAAATTGCCAACATCCTTTGGATCATCAAAAAAGCAAGAGAGTTCCAGAAAAACATCTATTTCTGCTTTATTGACTATGCCAAAGCCTTTGACTGTGTGGATCACAAGAAACTGTGGAAAATTCTGAAAGAGATGGGAATACCAGACCACCTGACCTGCCTCTTGAGAAACCTGTATGCAGGTCAGTAAGCAACAGTTAGAACTGGACATGGAACAGCAGACTGGTTCCATACAGGGAAAGGAGTAGGTCAAGGCTATATATTGTCACCCTGCTTATTTAACTTTTATGCAGAGTACACCACGAGAAACGCTGGGCTGGATGAAGCACAAGTTGGAATCCAAATGGCCAGGAGAAATATTAATAACCTCAGATAATGCAGATGACACCACCCTTATGGCAGAAAGTGAAGAAGAACTAAAGAGCTTCTTGATCAAAGTGAAGGAGGAGAGTGAAAAGGTTGGCTTAAAGCTCAACATTCATAAAACGAAGATCATGGCATCCGGTCCTGTGGCAAATAGATGGGGAGACAGTGGCAGACTTTATTTTCTAGCGCTCCAAAATCACTGCAGATGGTTTTTGCAGACATGAAATTAAAAGATGCTTACTCCTTGGAAGGAAAGTTAATGACCAACCTAGATAGCATAGTAAAAAGCAGAGACGTTACTTTGCCTACAAAGGTGCATCCCGTCAAGGCTGTGGTTTTTCCAGTAGTCATGTATGGATGTGAGAGTTGGACCATAAACAAAGCTGAGCACCAAAGAATTGATGCTTTTGAACTGTGGTGTTGGAGAAGGCTCTTGAGAGTCCCTTGGACTGCAAGGAGAGCCACCCAGTCCATCCTAAATGAAATCAGTCCTGAATATTCATTGGAAGGACTGATGTTGAAGCTGAAACTCCAATACTTTGCCCACCTGATGCAAAGAATTGACTCACTGGAAAAGACCTGATGTGGGCAAGATTGAAGGCAGGAGGAAAGGGGGACTACAGAGGATGAGATGGTTGGATGGCATCATTGATTCAATGGACATAAGTTTGAGTAAACTCCAGTAGTTGGTGATGGACAGGGAGACCTGGCCTGCTGCAGTCCATGGGGTCACAAAGAGTTCGACAGGACTGAGCGACTGAACTGACTGACTGACTGACTATATTTCTCACAAAAATGAATTCAAATATGTTTGTCTTTTTCTAAACTTTTTCATGGGCAAGTCCATTTAAGTTTCTCCTTTATAAAATGAGACTTGATCCCACTCTGGTTTTGTTTCAGTAGGCTGAACACAGCTACCTTATTACTAATTTTTCATTATGCATGTTCCTTATCCATTTATGCATGGATGTGCAACCTTAGGAAGGATTGTATATCCTATCATTTATAATAAATTGTAATTGTTCTTGTTCCATAATGATTTATCCTATGAGTTTTTCTGATGTGAGTTTGCTATATAAAAAGATAGTGATGGAAATTCTTTTCATGGATAGGTAATTCAGAAAGCAACCTCATAAATTACCTTATTTCATGAGAATGGCCATAAAACAACATTGAAATCAGTAATGTGATTTATACTGCTGCTGCTACTGCTGCTAAGTCGCTTCAGTCGTGTCCAACTCTGTGCATCCCCATAGATGGCAGCCCACTAGGCTCCCCAATCCCTGGGATTCTCTAGGCAAGAATACTGGAGTGGGTTGCCATTTCCTTCTCCAATGTGTGAAAAGTGAAAGTGAAGTCGCTCGGTCGTGTCCAACTCTTAGCAACCCCATGGACTTCAGCCTACCAGGCTCCTCCATCCATGGGATTTTCCAGGCAAGAGTACTGGAGTGGGGTGCCATTGCCTTCTCCACTGTGATTTATAAGTACCCCTTAAAGAGTCCAGATACAATGCTGGAGTCACTTTTCTATAAGCATTGAGTACAAATAATTTTGGGTTTATTTTTACCTGAAACCTTCTCTATGATCATAAGATAAAATGAATAAATAGTTAAGAAAATTGCAAAAGGAAAATACAACACAGGATTAAAGGTTTCAAACAGTTATGAAGGAACTAGCTGAGTGGAGGAGAGAAATTTGCCCAGGCAAACCTGTGGATAAGAGTAGACTTATCTGATGTCCCGTGGGAAACCCTATGTTTCAGGAAGTCAGCATACCCAATGTGATTATGTATATATATGGCTGTGCAAAATATCAAGAAAGGCTTCCCATGTTCCTAGGAAAGCTGTATTTGGAAATATATAAATTATGTAAATCATGTTACATAAGGAAGTCCAATAGGAAGAAACCTCTAAGTGATGTGTAAGTATTAAATAGTTTATTATGTATGTGGAATCCAGAAAAAAAAATAGTCATATATATATATAAGTAATATTTGCCCAGTCTTTCAGAAATAAATATAATGGTAAATATACTCAACAGTGTGAGTAAGGGGAAAGGTAGTGAAAACACTACCCCAACAACTGCAGTTGCCTCTCATAATTTAAGGTGTGAAAAGAGGTGAGAGATTAGGATCCTCTGGTGGGGAACATTCCAGGAGGTCACATGAACTTAAAACCCTCCAGCTACTCAGGAAGGTTTCTCATACAATGCCAAGGCCAGCAGCAATAGAGGGTACATTCTTTTCCAGGGGAATTTCCAACACCTATGTTTGACCAAGTGACAGACTTTTGAATCACAGCTCATGTTCATATTGATGTTCTGAAAATTTGTTCAGCTTCCTCCTCAGCACAATAGACCACTTCTCAAATTCTTTCCTGATTAGGTTGAGGAAATCAGACCACTATTTTTTCTTTGCTTTTTTTTTTTTT
>SJYT01034908.1:107259-156025 GCA_006410635.1 Cephalophus harveyi | reverse complement strand
GGACTGTGAAGAAGGCTGAGTGCCAAAGAATTGATGCTTTTGAACTGTGGTGTTGGAGAAGACTCTTGAGAGTCCCTTGGACTGCAAGGAGATCCAACCAGTCCATCCTGAAGGAGATCAGCTCTGGGATTTCTTTGGAAGGAATGATGCTAAAGCTGAAACTCCAGTACTTTGGCCACCTCATGCGAAGAGTTGACTCACTGGAAAAGACCCTGATGCTGGGAGGGATTGGGGGCAGGAGGAGAAGGGGACGACAGGATGAGATGGCTGGATGGCATCACTGACTGAATGGACGTGAGTCTGAGTGAACTCCAAGAGTTGGTGATGGTTAGGGAGGGCTGGGGAGAAGGCAATGGCACCCCACTCCAGTACTCTTGCCTGGAAAATCCCATGGACGGAGGAGCCTGGTGTGCTGCAGTCCATGGGGTCGCTGAGAGTTGGACACGACTCAGTGACTTCACTTTGACTTTTCACTTTCATGCATTGGAGAAGGAAATGGCACCCCACTCCAGTGTTCTTGCCTGGAGAATCCCAGGGACAGCGGAGCCTGGTGGGCTGCCGTCTATGGGGTCGCACAGAGTCGGACACGACTGAAGCGACTTAGCAGCAGCAGCAGCAGCAGCAGGGAGGGCTGGCGTGCTATGATTCATGGGGTCGCAAAGAATCCGACACGACTGAGCGACTGAACTGAACTGAACTGAAAGATCTCTGAATCTCCCTTTCCATACATACGTCCTGCCTATAATACTACATTGTGTGGGACACCATACTCTTAAATGCCTTTTTTCACTGTGTCTGCCTCTCAACACCCTTTTACGGGTGTATCTATTTCTCTTCTACGTATCTTTCATTTGTTTTCTGAAGCTTGGTTCCACTAATAAAATTTTATTTACTTTTTTTTTTCCTTGCAGTTTTTGTTCCTCAGTTCAGTTCAGTCACGCAGTCGTGTCTGAGTCTTTGCGATCCCATGAACTGCAGCACACCAGGCCTCCCTGTCCATCACCAACTCCGGAGTTCACCCAAACTCCTGTCCATTGAGTCGGTGATGCCATCCAGCCATCTCATCCTCTGTCGTCCCCTTCTCCTTCACAGTAAATTTGCTTTGAAAGGTAGTTGATTTTTAGTCCATACCAGTTCTTGAAATTAAGCATCCCAAAGTGAAGCTGCTCTTTCCCACCGATTTTATCTCAAACGCCGAAGGTTGGTACCCGAGTCCACAGGAGCCGGGCGGGCACCGAGAGGTCCCTCAAGCCCCACCTCCCCGCCCGCGCGGCACCGCGTGGCCCCGCGCGTTCTCCGCTGCTACGGCAACCTGAGGCCGGCGTCCCCGTCTCCATGGCGGCAGCACGGCCGCAAGTGACTGGCTGAGACGCCCGACGGGCGGAACAAGCCGCGTCGGCATTGGCTGAGGCCGCGACAGTTGGTGGCCTGAAGGAGGATTGGACTGGAGCACCAACGGTGCTGCGGGCAGCGGCACCCCTGAGACTGAGGGGACAGGGCGCGAGGTGGCGGCTAGGAGGACAGGCCCCCGAGCCAGAGCAGCGGGACCGCGGCAGAAACGAGGAGATGCGCATCGGCCTGAAGGAGGGGCCCTCCCTCGGGCGGTGAGTGAGTGTAGACAAGCCTCCCTCCGCCGGCTCGCGGTTTCAGCAGGGTCTCCAGAGAGATGCCCGCGGGTGCTTGCGGAGCAGCCTGCGGCCTCGCAGTGAGCGCTCCTCGGCAGGAGGCAGGGCAGAGGGTGCGGGCTGTCGGGCTGCGGGAGTCGCTGTGAGCCTGTCTCTTAGCAGACGGGTGATATTGGGCGGAAGGATGCTCGGTAAGTGTCATCGACGATGCGTGATGGTCCTTTCAGGTCCCTAAAGTACTTACTCTGTTTACAGGAAGCCTGAGTGTGTCTCTCCCAGTTTGCTCCTAAACCTCTGGAGACTCCTTCATAAAACCCTTTATGGGCGTCGCTTCTCTGCCTTCCCCTTATATGGTGCTGTTCTGACATTCCCACTGCTTCTCTGCTCCACGTGGGTGAGCCTGTCCAGTTCCATGCCTCCAGGCAGCACATATCTACTGATTCCTTGAAAACCTCCACCTTCAGCCTAGGCTGCTCCACTCGCGCCAGACCCCAAAACCCAGCTGCGAGTTAGCTCCACACATGTGCAGGCTTAAACATCATCTTCCCGGTTCCCACGGAGTGTCTCGCCTGTGGATTCCTTATCTGGGGCACCAAGACACCAAAACCACATCTAGACAATTGACATTTACTGTCTCTGCTTCATTTCCACCAGTCATCAAGCCGGTGCCTTCTTCATAGCTGGCAAATCCGTTCCCACCTCACTGTCGCCCTTCTTGCATTATCATTTCCACCAGTATTTTGGTTACATTCAACAAGGGTCCACCTTTCCCGACTGTCCCTATCTCACCCATTTTTCCATCTATTGTTAGACTGATGTTTCTTTAAAAACATATAAGGGCATTTCACTTCCTGCCGAGCCTGCCTGTCATGCCATCCAGACTTCCTGGTTAGGCCTTCCCTCAGCAGTTCTGCCTTTGTTCCTAGAACAGCTGCCTTCTTTCCGGTGTGTGCTGATTCACCTGCTGCTCACACCGCCTGCCGTGGACTCCGCTTCTGTGCCTTCCCCAACCCTGCTCTCACTCCCCAGTCACTGTGTGTCACGCGTCTGCTTCCTCCTCTAGACACCCACTCTGAGGGCAGAGGCAAGGTCTGTCCTGCTCACCATTTGTCATATCTGTACCTATCACGAGTATCATATCTGTCACCTATCTGTACATATCACGAGTACCCTGCGTGTAGCAGGGGCTCGGTAAATACTGGTTAAATGAATGATTCTCTAAAAGGAGAAGTTACTGCTTTTCATGGCATCCAGTAAAGCTTTTACCGATGAAAGATAAATGCTGAATTTAACGGTTTTACTTTGATTTCAAGATCCTTGATGTTGAAAACTACTTCAATTCTCAATTCATATTTCATGCTATAATCATATTAATGGTAGCTGCTGTTATATGACATAAATTTAACATGGAAAACAGAGAGTACAACATAGTTTGCAAGAGATGGGCTTTTTAAAAATATAAATTTATTTATTTTAATTGGAGGCTAATTACTTTATAATATTGTGTTGGTTTTGCCATATATCAACATGAATTAGCCACGAGTGTACACGTGTTCCCCATCCTGAACCCCCCTTCCGCCTCCTTCCCCATACCATCCCTCTGGGTCATCCCAGTGCACCAGCCCCAAGCATCCTGTATCATGCATCAAACCTGGACTGGCGATTTGTTTCATATATGATACACAAAAATAAACTAAAAATGGATTAAAGATCTAAACATAAGACCATAAGACCAGAAACTATATAAAACTCCTAGAGGAGAACATAGGCAAAACACTCTCCGACATAAATCACAGCAGGATCCTCTATGACCCACCTCCCAGAATATTGGAAATAAAAGCAAAAATAAACAAATGGGACCTAATTAAAATTATAAGCTTCTGCACAACAAAGGAAACTATAAGCAAGGTGAAAAGAGAGCCTTCAGAATGGGAGAAAATAATAGCAAATGAAGCAACTGACAAACAACTAATCTCAAAAATATACAAGCAACTCCTGCAGCTCAATTCCAGAAAAATAAACGACCCAATCAAAAAATGGGCCAAAGAACTAAACAGACATTTCTCCAAAGAAGACATACAGATAGCTAGCAAACACATAAAAAGAGATGGACTTTCAATCAGGTATATTCAAACCCAAGTATATGGCTTTGAATCCTGGCTCCAACCGTTTGGCTTTGTGGCCCCTTGTCTATTGCTTCTTTATCTGTGCAATGGGATGATAATAACACTCATCTCATAGGGTTATTTTAAAGACTAAATGACTTGATATAACTTATATCAAGTGCATAGTGCCTTATCTTAATAATTTTTCACATGGGTAAAAAATGAAAGTACTCACTGCTATATAACAGAGGTAGCTCAACCTGCTGCTGGTAAGTCGCTTCAGTCGTGTCCGACTCTGTGCGACCCCATAGACGGCAGCCCACCAGGCTCCGCCGTCCCTGGGATTCTCCAGGCAAGAACACTGGAGTGGGTTGCCATTTCCCTCTCCAAGCTCAACCTGCTACTCTGTGACAACCTAGAGGGGTGGGATGGAATGGGGAGTGGGAGTGAGGGACGTTCAAGAAGGAGGGGACACATGTATACTTATGGCTGATTCACATTGTTGTATGGCAGAAGTCAACACAACTGTAAAGCAATTATCCTCCAATTAAATATTTTTTTAATTAAAAACATTCACAAGGATGTTTGTAGCTGCTTTAGTCACAATTACCAAATATCTGCAAATAACCAAGATGTCCTTCAGAGAGGGAATGGGTAAATTTACTGTGGTGCATCCAGACAATGGAATACTATTCATAGCTAAAAAGAAATTCAGGGGCTTCCATGGTCTGGTGGTTAAGAGTGTGCTTGCCAGTGCAGGGGACATGGGTTCAGTCCTTGGTGGGAGACGATCCCACATGCCTCGGAGCAACTAAGCCCGCACACCATAACTACTGAAGCCGGGAGCCTGGAGCCCATGCTCAGGAACAAGAGAAGTTACCGCAACTAGAAGCCTGCACACACAACTGGAGAGGAGCCCCCACTCGCTACAACTAGAGCACACTCTCGCATAGCAACAAAGACCCAGGACAGGCAAAATAAAAAGAAGCAACTATTAAGCCATGAAAAGGCATGGAGGAACCTTAAATGCATATTACTAAGAAAAGTAAGAAGCCAATCTGAAAAGGCTATATACTGTGTGATTCCAACTATATGACATTCTGGAAAAGGCAAAAGGGGACAGTGAAAACATCATTGGTTATCAGGGGTTAGCAGGGGGTGGAGGAGGAATAAACAGGTAGAGCACAGAAGATTTTTAGGGTAGATTTTTACATACTCTGTATGACATCATAATGGTGGATACATGCATTATGTCCAAGCACATAAAATGTACAACACCTAGAGTGAACTCTAAAGTAACCTATGGACTCTGGATGATGATGATGTGTTAATGTAGGTTCATCCTTGGGAATAACTGTGCCATCTGCAAGTAGTATTGATCTTGAGGGAGGCTGTGGTAGTGTGTAGGGGGGTACATGGGAATTCTCTATACCTCCCTCTCAAATTTGTGGTAAAGCTAAAACTGCCCTAAAGTCTTTTAAAAGTAGAACAAGAAACACTGAAGTTTGGAATTGTGAAATTTCCATGGTCAGTTCACAACAGGTAAAAATCAGCTAGTTCAGTCAAGTGCAATTTCTAGGACATCATCCTATAGCCCAGTCACACCATACTGCTTGGATGTGTACGTGCGTGCTAAGTCATTTCAGTAGTGTCTGACACTTGGCTACCCCATGAACTGTACCTGCCAGGCTCCTGTGTCCATGGGATTCTCCAAGCAAGTATAGTGGAGTGGGTAGCCATGCCCTCCTCCTGGGGGTCTTCCTGACCCAGGGATCAATGTACACCTCTCATGTCTGCTGCGTTGGCAGGCAGATTCTTTACCACTATGCCACCTGGGAGGCTCACACACTATACTGTACTACTTGATCACAAACTTCTGTGTACAGTGACAGCTCTGATACAGGTAAAGGGCTCAAGTGAGAGCTTTGTGTGCATTTGATGAATCCAGGGTGCTCTGCCAGATAAGGATGGGGCAAAAGAAAGTGTAACCAGCAGAGTCTCAAGTAGGTGAAAGAAAGGCCTGGAATGTCACCCTGCCTGTCTGAGCCAAACAGACTTTGAGGACAGTCAGAGTAGACCGCATGGAGGCCTTGAAGAGGTGGAGAGGGGATATAAGTTTTCTGGGTGTCCAGCAGGGAGTGAAACCAAGACCCTGTGCTTTCAGAGCCCAGTTTCCCAAGGGTGGTAGCCCAGAATCTGTAGAACTCAGAGTCTCACCCTAGATGCTTGGGTTCAAATTCCAACTCCGCCACTGCTGTACACAGGGCCTCTACTGTGTTACTTAATCTTGCTGCTAAGTCACTTCAGTCGTGTCCGACTCTGTGCGACCCCGTAGACGGCAGCCCACCAGGCTCCCCCGTCCCTGGGATTCTCCAAGCAAGAACACTGGAGTGGGCTGCCATTTCCTTCTCCAATGGATGAAAGTGAAAAGTGAAAGGGAAGTCACTCAGTCGTGTCCGACTCTTGGCGACCCCATGGACTGCAGCCCACCAGGCTCCTCCGTCCATGGGATTTTCCAGGCAATAGTACTGGAGTGGAGTGCCATTGCCTTCTTAGCACCTCAATTTCCCTGCATGTAAAATGGAGTTGTTGTGAGCCTTACATGAATCAGTAGAGACAAATTTCTTAGAACTACGGTGGGCATCATGGCATCCAGTCCCATCACTTCATGGCAAATAGATGGGGAAACAGTAGCTGACTTTATTTTTCTGGGCTCCAAAATCACTGCAGATGGTTTTTGCAGCCATGAGATTAAAAGACGCTTACTCCTTAGAAGGAAAGTTATGACCAACCTAGATAGCAAAAGGTCCATCTAGTCAAGGCTATGGTTTTTCCTGTGGTCATGTATGGATGTGAGAGTTGGACTGTGAAGAAGGCTTAGCACCAAAGAATTGATGCTTTTGAACCGTGGTGTTGGAGAAGACTCTTGAGAGTCCCTTGGACTGCAAGGAGATCCAACCAGTCCATTCTGAAGGAGATCAGCCCTGGGATTTCTTTGGAAGGAATGATGCTAAAGCTGAAACTCCAGTACTTTGGCCACCTCATGCGAAGAGTTGACTCGTTGGAAAAGACTCTGATGCTGGGAGGGATTGGGGGCAGGAGGAGAAGGGGACGACCGAGGATGAGATGGCTGGATGGCATCACTGACTCAATGGACATGAGTTTGAGTGAACTCTGGGAGTTGGTGATGGACAGGGAGGCCTGGGGTGCTGCGGTTCATGGGGTCGCAAAGAGGCAGACACGACTGAGTGACTGAACTGAACTGAACTGATGGTGGGTATGTAGAAAGTTCCATGTACATGTTGGCTCAGCAGTCCCCAACCTTTTTGGCACCAGGGACTAGTTTCATGAAAGACAATTTTTCCACAGACTGGGCAGCAATGGGGGAGGAGCGGGAGATGGTTTCAGGATTTATGGTGTCACTGCTTATCTGAGCAGAGGCGGAGCTCAGGTAGTAAGGGAGTGATATGTAGCGGCTGCAATACAGGTGAAGCTTGGCTAGCTCTCCTGTTGCTCACGTCCTGCTGTGCAGCCTGGTTCCTGACAGGCACCAACAAGTACTGGCCCATGGCCTGGGGATTGGGGGCCCTGTGTTAGCTGTTTCTATTATCCTTTGCTTGGGACAGAGAAATAAGGGATGAAAATATAGCAGGATGTGGGGGATAGAAAGTGTCACCATGGGAACAGGTTATATGGCTTGGATTTGGAAATGACTCTTACATTTTTGAGACCTGGTCTTCCACAGGAAAGTGAACTCTACTTATATATCCGCCTGACAGGTGTGATTAAAAAAAATCATGAAAATGAGCCCTGAATAAAATAGATGGTTTCTCATTTGGTAAAATGATGCTCATCCGTATCTAGAGGTCAGAGTTCCCGTCATCTCAGCTGAAATCTGCAACAGTCATCATAAAGGTCATGCTCTCACACCCATGAGGTCAGCTTATTCAGTCTTGTACTAGGAGTAGTTATAGTTGACAAGAAATCTAGCTTTATAACCCTCAAGAGAATCAAAACAACAAAATGACCATCAAATGGCACATATCTGGACAATAGACTTAAAAACCCTTCTACAAAAATTGGAATAAAAACAAGAGGCAGACTGGATAATGCACAGCAGCCTTGACATTGATCCTGGGCTATCAGGGAAAAGTCACACAATATTTAGTGTATTTTGCATAAATGACAGGGAATTGTTAATTGATTTGAGAAAAATGTGTCTTAAGTAATATTTTATTATTAAGGTGATAAACATTTACCTAGAAAATTCACTTAGGCAAATAGCAGGATAAAGGCAACCAAAAGGAAGAGTTAGTATAGCGTTCAGTTAATAAGGAGGGCCCTGCCTGGCCTTAAATTCCTGCTCATCCACCAGGGACTTACAGCTCTGTGACTCCAAGAAATTACTTAACCTCTGTGGGCTTCAGTTCTTTCATCTGTGAAATGGGGACAGTACAGGTAGTTTTCTTATAGCTTTATTAGAATTATATTAATATTGGTTAATGTATGGAAGCAGAATGGTCCTGGCATAGGGCAAGCCCCCATAAACATTTGCTTTTATTGTTGTTACTGTTACCAGATATGAGATCTTGGCCAAGTTACTGAAACTCAGTCAGTTCCATCATCTGTCAGCTGGAGATACCTGTAATAGTAAACCCAAACTAACATCAGAGGTAACCAATTAAAATGAAGACTATTTGTGGCATTAAAAACAGTGGTGTTTTTTTTTTTCATTTTATGTCAGTGTTTGTCGTTTGTGAACCAAAGTCAGTGAATACAGGTAAATGACTTCAAATAAGCATGACAAGCTCTTCAAGCTGATGTAATAGTAATATTACCAATAATAGTATTTAGAAAACCTGTCATCATAACAACTGAGCTAGCTACCGACAGCTTCTTTTGTTTTGTTTTGGGCCCTACCATGCTGCTGCTGCTATAAGTTGCTTTAGTCGTGTGCGACTCTATGCAACCCCATAGACGGCAGCCCACCAGGCTCCCCCGTCCCTGGGATTCTCCAGGCAAGAGCACCGGAGTGGAGTGCCATTGCCTTCTCCATGCAGCACACGGTAATCTTAGTTCCCAAACCAGATATCGAACTTGGACCAACAGCCGTGGAAGTGCTAATCTTTGGACCAGGGAAGTCCCCTAGACAATTTTAAAAGAGTTTATTTTTATTTAATCCTGACTACCATCTTATAATGGGGATATTATTGTTTCTGTTTTCTTGTAAATGAGGAAACTAATCATCAGAGAGGCCCAGGGACTTTCTGAGGTCACTCAACAGGCAAGTAGACACCAGGTCTCCTCCACCACTGCTGCATCCCAGTCATGTAACAAGACTTCACCTCCCCAAGCCTGTTAGCACTCATCAGTGGAGACCACGGCATTCATTCGTGATCCTGGGCTATCAGGGAAAAGTCACACAATATTTAGTGTATTTTGCATAAATGACAGGGAATTGTTAATTGATTTGAGAAAAATGTGTCTTAAGTAATATTTTATTATTAAGGTGATAAACATTTACCTAGAAAATTCACTTAGGCAAATAGCAGGATAAAGGCAACCAAAAGGAAGAGTTAGTATAGCGTTCAGTTAATAAGGAGGGCCCTGCCTGGCCTTAAATTCCTGCTCATCCACCAGGGACTTACAGCTCTGTGACTCCAAGAAATTACTTAACCTCTGTGGGCTTCAGTTCTTTCATCTGTGAAATGGGGACAGTACAGGTAGTTTTCTTATAGCTTTATTAGAATTATATTAATATTGGTTAATGTATGGAAGCAGAATGGTCCTGGCATAGGGCAAGCCCCCATAAACATTTGCTTTTATTGTTGTTACTGTTACCAGATATGAGATCTTGGCCAAGTTACTGAAACTCAGTCAGTTCCATCATCTGTCAGCTGGAGATACCTGTAATAGTAAACCCAAACTAACATCAGAGGTAACCAATTAAAATGAAGACTATTTGTGGCATTAAAAACAGTGGTGTTTTTTTTTTTCATTTTATGTCAGTGTTTGTCGTTTGTGAACCAAAGTCAGTGAATACAGGTAAATGACTTCAAATAAGCATGACAAGCTCTTCAAGCTGATGTAATAGTAATATTACCAATAATAGTATTTAGAAAACCTGTCATCATAACAACTGAGCTAGCTACCGACAGCTTCTTTTGTTTTGTTTTGGGCCCTACCATGCTGCTGCTGCTATAAGTTGCTTTAGTCGTGTGCGACTCTATGCAACCCCATAGACGGCAGCCCACCAGGCTCCCCCGTCCCTGGGATTCTCCAGGCAAGAGCACCGGAGTGGAGTGCCATTGCCTTCTCCATGCAGCACACGGTAATCTTAGTTCCCAAACCAGATATCGAACTTGGACCAACAGCCGTGGAAGTGCTAATCTTTGGACCAGGGAAGTCCCCTAGACAATTTTAAAAGAGTTTATTTTTATTTAATCCTGACTACCATCTTATAATGGGGATATTATTGTTTCTGTTTTCTTGTAAATGAGGAAACTAATCATCAGAGAGGCCCAGGGACTTTCTGAGGTCACTCAACAGGCAAGTAGACACCAGGTCTCCTCCACCACTGCTGCATCCCAGTCATGTAACAAGACTTCACCTCCCCAAGCCTGTTAGCACTCATCAGTGGAGACCACGGCATTCATTCGACGTGCGTATGTATGTGTATGGGCTACACTTAACATCAACGTCAATACTCATCTTTCCTGTAGGAAGTGTTATCATCCCATTCATGTATATTTGAGGCAGCTCATATTTAACACGGACATCTTACCTATTTTGTGGCTTCCATGTGTTTTAAAAGAGACTTTGGTAAAACCAACATTATAACTAGATGCTGGTCAGCTAGGGCAGACATGTCCTTTGCGAGAGTTTTTTCATGATCTTTATTCTCCATCTATAAACAGTGATCCTCCAGTTATACTTGGAGCTTCCCAGTCACTTTCACCTGGGATTTGTTTGTGCATTCATTCATTCAGCAATCATTTATTGAGCACTTCCATTTTGTTATAAACCAGCAGTGCTGTGCTGGATGCTGTGGATGAGCAAACTCTCTGTCACTCACATCCCTGACTAGTATATAGTAAACTAAAGGAGCCAGATATGCATCTTTATTGAATTATTGCTGGAATCGGCCTCTTTGTTAAGAGCTTCAAGGCATGTAGATAAGAGAAAATTCCCTTGAGATGGATGAGTCTTCCAGGCCTTTCAGCACTAATCTGACCCTTCAGTCCAGGAAAAACAGGTCTGGGCCCAGGTCTGAATGGAGCTATTGGGAGCTGAGGCTTCATCTCATAGGACTCATGGACCTCCTTATGTTTTATTTTTATCCTAAGAGAAATGGGAAGCCCATGAAGGCTCAATTGGTCAGTTTTGTACCAAAAAAAAAAAAAAAATGCTTTTGATGCTATGCAGAGAACAGCCTTGTTGTTGGGAAGAGAGAGAAACTGGAGGTTGGGAGTCCGTTTAAGAAGTGGTTCCTGCAGGGGGCGGTGATGCAGATGAGGGTATAAGTGGTGAGGATGCAGAGACGCAGGCAGATAGGAGCCACACTGCGTAGAAAGATAGAGACTAATGAGTGAGGGCCTGAGGAAGAGGAAGTGTCATTTTCCCCAGATTCATGCCCAAGGGCTGCTCTTGATTTGAGACTATTTGAGACTCTTCTGTTTCAAGTGTTGGCTACAGCCCAGGAGGTCAGCATCAGCTGTCCAGCCCAGCTCATCTGCTCCCTGTTACCCCCAACCCTACCCCACCCCAGCCACCACCCCATGCTCCAGATCCATCACACACACCTTTCCAGAGCTCTTTCATCAGCCCCCACTGGGCTTTCTTTCCCTTAAACTCATTCAATTTATAACCTTCTTGAGAAACTAATTTTCTCTGCTTTTTGACATTTCTAGTGTTCCTATTTACTTCCATGCATTAGGCTGAACTATAAGAAATTGTTCTTTTTTTTTAAGGCCCAAATATCAGCAGTTGCAACCCACTCCAGTACTCTTGCCTGGAGAATCCCATGGACGGAGGAGGTTGGTGGGCTACAGTCCACGGGTCGCAAAGAGTCGGACACGACTGAGCGACTTCACTTTCACTTTGATGTTGCTTAACCTCCATATTTCTGATTGCCTGCATGTGCTGAGTTATGGACAGATGCTTTTGAAGCCTCCAGTAGTGTCTTGTGCACAGAGCACAATAAATTAAATAAGCACTTAATAAAGAAATATGATTACATGAAGCAATTTTATTTTGTGGCTCAGAAAGTAATTCAGTGCTGCCGTTTGTTATGAACATCGATGTGTTCATCTGGAATTCTCTTTATTCTTTGAGGGTCTGGTTGGTTGGGCTGAATGCACACTCACTTATTATCATGATTTATTTCCATGAAGGCTGACTTTGTAGGGGAAGGCATTTTTTTTTTTTTTTTACCATGTCTTATTCAATACAGTAGCCTCAGTGTCTGCCATATAAGAAGAGATCAAAAATCGTTTCCTGAAGGAATGAATGAATATCATTGTCACCTTTCTCTGTCACACAGTATCAGAACTGAATGTAATCTTACTACGTTTGGAGGTCAGTGAATAAAGAGAAATTTGACGTGCTGCTTTAGTTGTTTTTATCTGGTTAATATAAATTCTTTCTTCAAACCGTCTGGGCCTTTTTCCCTTTACAGTGTCGCTACTTAGTACATGGGTCTCAGGCTCACTTTCCCTAACAGAGGCATCTTCTGCACTGTGTCACAAGGTGGCCTGTGTGAGCAGCCCCACGCAGGGGCAGTTGAGGGGACCCATAGCAGCTCTATCCTATCTGTAGCATTGTCCTTTGTCACAAGAGGCTTACTAATAAAATGGGAAATAAAGCTTGAAAAATAGGAAAACGACAATGATGTCTGTTGTCATATATTCCTGTTAACTTTTTAAAAATTGGGATATAATTGCTTTACAATGTTGAGTTCGTTCCTATTGTTCAATAAAGTGAATCATCTGTATATATACATATATGCCCTCCCTCCTGGACCTCCCATTCGCCCCATCCCACCCCTGTAGGTCATCACAGAGCAGCTAGCTGAGCTCTCTGTGCTGTACAGCAGCTTCTCACCAGCCAGCTAGTTTACTCCTGGCGGTGTATATATGAAACAGCACTCTCAGTCCACCTTGGGTTAGATTCACCAGAAGAAGATGAAAGCAGACACGTGCAGCTGTGTCTAACCTATGATGTCGTTTAGTTGCTCAGTCGCGTCCAATTCTTCCGCTACGCCATGAAGTGTAGCCCGCCAGGCTCCGCTGTCCAGGGGATTCTCCAGGCACGAACACTGGAGTGGGTTGCCGTGCCCTCCTCCAGGGGATCTTCCCGACCCAGGGGTGGACCCCGTGCCTCCTGACCTGGCAGATTCTTTACTGCTGAGCCATCTAACCTCTAGCAGTTGCTCAGTAAACATTCGGAGGAATAAGCGGGAGGCAGTCAGGATGCTCTTTTTAGTTTTGGTTCTTTTATCCGCCAGGCGCTTGTTTAAACAGAAAGCAGAAGGTTGTTTAAAGAACAAACTGTGCTAGGGAAGATGTCAAGTCTGCTGACCCGGGAGCACGGCCCTGACAATACTTGCCTTTCACTGACGCCACTCTGCCAATGGCAGTTCTGTTATAGCTGCACCTTTGGCACCGTGTGATGGTTAAAACTCACCACCTCCCTAGTTCTCATGAGTGAACCTGGATGAATAGGTGCATGTTTGTAAGCACACCGAAGTCCAGGAGGTGAAGTTATACAAGCATCGCTTGTTAAATGTCAACCTTTGCTCTCATCTAAGGGCCAGTGTCAACAAATTCTCCTTTTCCGTCTCCCTCTGAGTTGCCTTTAATATTTAGACCCTGAAGGTGAGCTGGACTTTGTTCTGCTTCTCTTCCTAAAAGTGCCTTATGGCCTCAGACACATTTTCCCTCTCTGAGCCTCTGTTTCTTCCTGTGTTCGACGAAAGGCGCTGAATCCTGATTGGCACCAGGGGACCTATAGGTCTGTTTTGCTTGTCCTAGACCGGTGTCTTGTTTTGCTTCATTTAAACAATATATTTATTTTACTTGGCTGCTCTGGGTCTTAGTTGCAGCATACGAATCCTTAGTTATGGTATGTGGAATCTAGTCCCCTGACCATGGGTCAAATCTGGGCCCCCTGCACTAGAAACATGGAGTCTTAGCCACTGGACAAGCCCCTGTTCTGCTTCATTTTTAACGTCCTTTTGAAACCCTTTAAGGAGGATGTACCTTCTCAGGCCTCGCTGAAGCTCTGCTGCTAGGTCATCTACTCTGCGGGTGTCACTCAGTTAAAGGTGCTCCTGAGCCTGGAAGGGGAAGGTGACATACCCCTGATACTACATGTTCCAGGAGGGCCTTTCTTGTGATAACTGTCTGTTCTGCCAACTCCACCCATATTTCCCACTGCGGACCCATAACAATATAATACAAGAATCAAGCCCACAGTTTAGAGACTCCCTTTGTGAGCTACAGTAGGTATGAACAAGTCCTATTTCCTAACAGTTCTTTTGCTTTTTGATCACTATTAAAATTTCTGGGTGTGTTTTATTTTCCAGTGGTTTGCAATGGCATCCCACTCCAGTTCTCTTGCCTGGAAACTCCCATGGACGGGGGAGCCTGGTAGGCTGCAGTCCATGGGGTCGCTGAGTCAGACACGACTGAGNAGTTCTTTTGCTTTTTGATCACTATTAAAATTTCTGGGTGTGTTTTATTTTCCAGTGGTTTGCAATGGCATCCCACTCCAGTTCTCTTGCCTGGAAACTCCCATGGACGGGGGAGCCTGGTAGGCTGCAGTCCATGGGGTCGCTGAGTCAGACACGACTGAGTGACTTCACTTTCACTTTTCACTTGCATGCATTGGAGAAGGAAATGGCAACCCACTCCAGCGTTCTTGCTTGGAGAATCCCAGGGATGGCGGAGCCCAGTGGGCTGCCATCTGTGGGATCGCACAGAGTCGGACACGACTGAAGCGACTTAGCAGCAGCAGCAGCAGCAGCAGCAGTCCAACATAACCTGATGCTTTCTGTGCAGTATTTATAATTTTCTAAAGACCAAGCTCCTATATCTGTGAGGTTAAGTATAATTATTCTTTGTAAAAAGAAATGCATTGTCTATTCTCAGAGCACTTTACTAAAATAAACTGCTCAAGTGGCCAATACACTGGTTTTTCTTGACTGTGCCATGTGGCTTGTGGTCGGGATCTTAGTTCCCCGACCAGCGACACAGTGGAAGCATGGAGTACTAACCACTGGACCACCAGGGAAGTCTCCCAATGCACTTTTAATGTTTATTTTGAAATAACTTGAGAATTGCATAAAAGCTGCAAAAATCGTACAGGAGTTCCCATGTACCCTCCACTCAGCTTCCCCTAATGTTAGCAGCCTGTGGCACCATGATACAGTTGTCAAGATTGAGAAAATATCATTTAACCAGTACATTTGAACACATTTTCCTCATTTCTGGTTGGTCTATATGAAATATATCTTTTTTCAATCCTATCTTATTTTATGGAGAAGGGAATGGTAACCCACTCCAGTATTCCTGCCTGGAGAATCCCGTGGACAGAGGAGCCTGGTGGGCTACAGAATATGGGTTTGCAGAGAGCTGGACACGAGTGAGCAACTAACTCACATACACATTTTAACCACTTTTTTTTCTCAAAATTTTAAAGGGACTTTAAGAAAATATGTGTATAAGTAAAGGAACTGGAGCAATGATTTTTCAATTTGCATTTCCAGCTGTTTGTGGGACTGAAAGTTCTCTGTTTTTAATACCTCCCTGAGCACAGACAGACTGCATCTTGACATCTAACAAGGAGGTCATTCTGTCAAGGAAAGAAGGAAAGACTTCCTGTTGTTGGCACAAGTAGTTCTAACTTCCTTTTGTTATAGGGGTTCACTATACTTCTCAAAAATAATAAACTCTTAGTTTATTATTAGTTATGCCAAACTCTTACTGCTGTTACGTTCTAAGTACTGTTTTTTTGTTTGTTTTTTTAAAAACTCTTTCCTGATAGCTCAGTTGGTGAAGATCTGCCTCCAATGCAGGAGACCCCAGTTCAATTCCTGGGTTGGGAAGATCTGCTGGAGAAGGGATAGGCTACCCACACCAGTATTCTGGCCTAGAGAATTCCATGGACTGTATATGTGTAGTCCATGGCGTTGTAAAGAGTCAGACATGACTGAACGGCTTTCACTTTCTTTCAAAAGGCAGTAAGGGCTTCCCAGGTAACTCAGCTGGTGAGGAAGCTGCCTACAATGCAGGAGATCCTGGTTCAATTCTTGGGTTGGGAAGTTCCCCTGGAGAAGGGATAGGCTACCCACTCCGGTATTCTTGGGTTTCCCTGGTGGCTCAGATGGTAAAGAATCTGCCTTCAAGCGGGAGACCTGGGTTCAATCCCTGGGTTGGGACGATCCCCTGGAAGAGGGCATGGCAATCCAGTCCAGTATTCTTGCCTGAAGAATCGCTATGGACAGAGGAGCCTGGCGAGCTACAGTTCATGGGGTCACAAAAGAGGCGGACATGACCAAGTGACTAAACAGAAGCATAAAAGGCAGTAAGTAAAATGGAATAGTTTACAAAGATGCAACCTNAAGAGGGCATGGCAATCCAGTCCAGTATTCTTGCCTGAAGAATCGCTATGGACAGAGGAGCCTGGCGAGCTACAGTTCATGGGGTCACAAAAGAGGCGGACATGACCAAGTGACTAAACAGAAGCATAAAAGGCAGTAAGTAAAATGGAATAGTTTACAAAGATGCAACCTAAGTGATTAGAAGGAAAAACTTCTATTTGTGGAATTTGAAGATATTTCCCGAAATGAATCAAATGAGGCCATGTAAGGATCTCTCAAGCAGTTAAAGCGACTGAGGAATAACAAAGAATTTCAGGGCAGAGAACCTGAAAATCATGTCACAAATACTTACCATATTGTTCAATTAGTGGGCTTACATTTGCACAATTTACATTAATTACAATCAATTTTACTGTGCCATGGGTATCTCTCTGTCATATGTGTTTGCCCTGCAAGTACTAAGTGAGGTGTGTGTCTCTGACGTCTTTCTTTTAGTATTAACCCAAACTTCAGATGACAACAGGAGATAGGAATTACTTTTGAGAGTTTCTTTTTAAAAATGGGTTTAAAATTCAAAAATGAGTCAGACCTGTGATTATGCCCATAATTGACTAGGGCTGAGAACCCCAGACCATTTGACTGTCCTATAAAGTATGGAATGCTTTGTCTCTCTGATCTGAGTTAATATTTGGGTTCCATGGCTGATAGGTACAGAGGAAAGATATGAATGTTTCTGTTCTTAAAGTAATATGAACTTGTACTATGTTGCTCGGGTTGTGTCCGACTCTTTGCAACTCAATGGACTGTAGCCCATCAGGCTCCTCTGTCCATGGGATTCTCCAGGCAAGAATACTGGAGTGGGTTGCCATTTCCTTCTCCAGGGGATCTTGCTGACCCTGGGATAGAACCCACATCTCTTATGTCTCCTGCATTGGCAGGTGGATTCTTTACCACCAGCGCCTCCTGGGAAGCCCAATATGCACTTGTATTTTTTACATATAATCTTTCATTTCTATAACCCATTCCCCCTTTTAAGAAAAAAATACTAAATTTCATCTTTTCCATTTAGAATTAAAGGAAAGTCCCCATATGAATACACGTATTTGTGTAGCAAGTATTATAATCTCTGCTGCTACTGCTAAGTCACTTCAGTCGTGTCCGACTCTGTGTGACCCCATAGACGGCAGCCCACCAGGCTCCCCCGTCCCTGGGATTCTCCAGGCAAGAACACTGGAGTGGGTTGCCATTTCCTTCTCCAATGTAAGAAAGGGAAAAGTGAAAGGGAAGTCGCTCAGTCGTGTCCGACTCTTAGCGACCCCATGGACCGCAGCCCACCAGGCTCCTCTGTCCATGGGATTTTCCAGGCAAGAGTACTGGAGTGGGGTGCCATTGCCTTCTCCATATAATCTCTGGCCTCATGTATAAAATAAATGTCAGAAAATGAGTGGTTTTCTATTTTTATTTTTAGCACAGGAAACTTAAAAAAAAATGAAACTGTACAGAGAACCCAGAGAAATAGGATTTTGGGGTCTCAGTAAAGAGCCCACTCCCAGCCACTCTCACCCTCCCCTGGTTGTCCTAGAATTGACAGTGACTGAGTTAGTCCTTTCAGGCACCGCACAGAGTGCAGTGGTTTTCAGAGTCACCTAGCATCACTGTGAAAACAATATTGTTATTTGAAAGGAGAGACCTCAGTTACCTAGAATAGTGCTAGTCAGGTGGTCTTTCAGACTAGTATGTCCACAAGAGAGAAGTACAAAATTGAGAGCAAGCATTGAGAAATATTTATGGCAATTTGACATTGCCATGCTGTCTGAGCACATCAGTGATGGACTTATTTTGCTGAATAAGATACGTCGCTCAGTCAGAAGTGTTGGTCCATAATAAATTGGAAATTAAAAAAAAACCAACTTTATAGATAATTTGAGAAACACTGCTCATGAATATTATCTTATTTGTTGTTGTTCAGTCCCTAAGTTGTGTCCAACTCTTTGCAACCCCATGGACTGCAGCATGCCAGGCTTCCTTGTCTTTCACTATTTCCTGGAGTTTGCTCAAACTCATGTCCACTGAGTCGGTGATGATATCTAACCATCTCATCATCTGCAGCCCTGTTCTCCTTTTGCCTTCAATCTTTCCCAGCATGAGAGTCTTTCCCAATCAGTCAGCTCTTGCATCAGGTAGCCAAAGTATTGGAGCTTCAGCTTCAACATCAGTTCTTCCAATGACTAGTCAGGGATGATTTACTTGGGGATTGACTGATTTGATCTCCTTGGTGTCCAAGGGATTCTCAAGAGTCTTCTCCAACACCACAATTTGAGGACTCTAGTTTTCTTCCTAAAGGTTGAGTAAGTTAGATCAGGGGTACCAGTCTATGGCCTATTAGGAACTGGGCTGCACAGCAGGAGGGGAGTTGCAGACAAGCAAGTGGGAGCTTCATCTGTATTTACAACCACTCCCCACTGCTCACATTGCTGAGCTCTGTGTCCTGTCAAATCAACAGTTGCATTAGATTCTCATGAGAGCCTGAACCCTACTGTGAACTGTGCATGTAAGGGATCTGGGTTGTGTGCTCCTTATGAGAATCTACTGCCAGATAATCTGATTCTGTATTATACTGTTTAATTATTTCATTATATATCACAATCTAATAATAATGGCTTAAAACTCAACATTCAAAAAACGAAGATCATGGCATCTAGTCCCATCACTTCATGGGAAATAGATGGGGAAAAAGTGGAAACAGTGTCAGACTTTATTTTTGGGGGCTCCAAAATCACTGCAGATGGTGACTGCAGCCATGAGATTAAAAGACGCTTACTCCTTGGAAGAAAAGTTATGACCAACCTAGATAGCATATTGAAAAGCAGAGACATTACTTTGCCACAAAGGTCCGTCTAGTCAAGGCTATGGTTTTTCCAGTGGTCATGTATGGATGTGAAAGTTGGACTATGAAGAAAGCTGAGCGCCGAAGAATTGATGCTTTTGAACTGTGGTGTTGGAGAAGACTCTTGAGAGTCCCTTGGACTGCAAGGCGATCCAACCAGTCCATTCTGAAGGAGATCAGCCCTGGGATTTCTTTGGAGGGAATGATGTGACTGCAGCCATGAGATTAAAAGACGCTTACTCCTTGGAAGAAAAGTTATGACCAACCTAGATAGCATATTGAAAAGCAGAGACATTACTTTGCCACAAAGGTCCGTCTAGTCAAGGCTATGGTTTTTCCAGTGGTCATGTATGGATGTGAAAGTTGGACTATGAAGAAAGCTGAGCGCCGAAGAATTGATGCTTTTGAACTGTGGTGTTGGAGAAGACTCTTGAGAGTCCCTTGGACTGCAAGGCGATCCAACCAGTCCATTCTGAAGGAGATCAGCCCTGGGATTTCTTTGGAGGGAATGACGCTAAAGCTGAAACTCCAGTAATTTGGCCATCTCATGCAAAGAGTTGACTCATTGGAGAAGACTCTGATGCTGGGAGGGATTGGGGGCAGGAGGAGAAGGGGATGACAGAGGATGAGATGGCTAGATGGCATCACCGACTTGATGGACGTGAGTCTGAGTGAACTCCGGGAGTTGGTGATGGACAGGGAGGCCTGGCATGCTGCGGTTCATGGGGTTGCAAAGAGTCGGACACAACTGAGCGACTGAACTGAACTGAATAATAATGGAAATAAAGTTCATAATAAATGTAATATGCTTGAATCATCCTGAAACCATCCTCCCACCCCAGTTCATGGAAAAATTGTCTTCCACAAAATTGGTCCCTGGTGCCAAAAAGGTTGGGGAGTACTGGGTTAGGTCATTCCTCAGTATGTTCAATAGTATCATAACATTACAAATACTTATTAATCCATTTGGTTTGAAAGGGAGTTTTATGAAAGAGTTTTGAACTAAAGGGATAATTACATTGGTTTTTTAAAATAACTTTTATTTATTCATCCATTCATTAATTTTTTTGTTTAATAAACATTTACTGTTGCCTACCGTGAGTCTGGTGAACACGGGAGGCCCAATACTGCGTCATGGCGTTGTCGGGCCATCATCATGCTTTTGGCCCAGGTCTGCAATGTGGGGAGTAGTTGCAGTGGGCTCTGAGGAGTATCATCAGGCTCAGGGCTTGGGAGTCATGGGGGACTCTAGTTCCGAAATTAACAATTGTTAAAAAGTAAGTGCTTCCCAGGTGGCGTGGTGATAAAGAACCTGCTGGGAATGCAGGAGATTCGGGTTCAGTCCCTGGGTTGGGAAGATCCCCTGGAGGAGGAAATGGCAACCCACTCCAGTATTCTTGTCTGGAAAACCCCCCATGGACAGAATAGCCTTTCAGGCTACAGTCCATGGGGTTGCAAAGAGTCAGAGATGACTGAGCAAATGAACATACCGCACACAAAAAATAAATAATTTGTGAACTTTGGTAAAAATGCCTGAGCCTCTTGTTACAGATTGTGGCACAAATACTTTTTGATTTCACACGCTGTGCTTACCCTGTGCCGTTTGTCTGGGGTGTGGGGATAAAGCGGACGTGGTGCCTGCCCACATGGGGCCCAGAAGCCAGTGACTGGCTAGGAGTTCTGATGTCGATGAGCCCCATGAGGGGCTGAAACGGTGGAGTGGTGAGAGTGTGGGGTGAAGGGGTTGCTGGGGAGTCCTCAGCAAGGAAGGGACATATGAGTTGAGGCTGAATGACCCGAAGAAGCCCGTGGGCAGAGGAGAAGGGAGACCTGGAAGGACTCAGAGAAGTCAGTCTGAGCAGGAGAGAGCTTGGCAGTTGGCAGCCGCGGCCCCCGCCTCTGCTCCGTGTGCACCTGCAGCCTGGCCCTGGAATCCCCATCAGCCACACTGATGCGTGGGGGATGCGGAATCCCTATCAACCACACTGATGCGTGGGGGATGCGGACTTCCACAGAGGCCCCATCTCCAAGGATGGTTTGTGCCCAGGTATTGGCTTCAGTGTTTTGCTTCTAGCAGCCAACTTTGGGTCTCTTTTCTGGGAGAATTTTGTTTAAGCTACTGGAGTCTCTTTGCCCCAGTCAGCAGTGCCTGTGTCACAGAACCAAACTCAGGTCCACTAGCCCACGCACGGTAAAGCTAGTCTACCGACATCTAGCTGCGGAGAGTGAAAACACTGGCTTAAAACTCAACGTCCAAAAAACGAAGATCATGGCATCCTGTCCCATCACTTTACGGCAAATAGATGGGGAAACAGTGGAAACAGCGACAGACTTTATTTTCTTGGGCTCCAAAATTACTGCAGATGATGACTTCAGCCATGAAATTAAAAGATGCTTACTCCTTGAAAGAAAAGCTATGACAAACATAGACAGTGTATTAGAAAACAGAGACATCACATTGATGACAAATGTCCATGTAGTCAAAGCTATGGTTTTTCCAGTAGTCATGTATGGATGTGAGAAGTGGATCATAAAGAAGGCTGAGTGCTGAAGAATTGATGCTTTCCAACTGTGGTATTTGAGAAGACTCTTGAGGATCCCCTGGACAGTAAGGAGATCAAGCCAGTCAATCCTAAAGGAAATCAATCCTGAATACTCATTAGAAGGACTGATGCTGAGGCTCCAATACTTTGGCCACCTGATGTGAAAAGCCCACTCATTGAAGGAGACCCTGATGCTGGGAAAAACCGAAGGCAGGAGGAGAAGGGGACGACAGAGGATGAGATGGTTGGATGACATCACCGACCCAATGGACCTGAGTTTGAGCAAACTCTGAGAGACAGTGAAGGACAGGGAAGCTTGGCATGCTGCAGTCTCTGGGGTCGCAGAGAGTTGGACACGACGTAGCAACTAAACAACAACAAGCTATGGTGAAGGACGGTGTAGCCTTTACTGCAGGGCCCAGCAAGGAGTCCAGGCAGCTAATACTCAAAAACCCTGAGCTTCCTGATGCCTTTTAGCAAAGCATTTTTATTTTATTTATTTTTAAACTTTTAATTTTGTATCAGGATGTAGCCAATTAGCAAACAATATTGTGATAGTTTCAGGTGAACAGCAAAGGTGAACTCCATTATACATATACATGTATCCATCCAGGCTGCCACATAACACTCCGCAGAGTTCCATGTGCTATACAGTAGGTCCCTGTTGGTTATCCATTTAAAATACAGCAGTGTGTAGAAAGGCCAGGTTAGGGAGTCCGTGGGTCTCAGGGTGTGAGATCAGCTCCTACACAGTCATGGTTGGTTGATGGTGAGGTTACAGGGCATTAACATCATCAATCTTCAGGTGCCACTAGGTGCTTATGATCATCAGCTAATTAATTTCTTCTTTATTATGTAGTTTTAGTATCTGTAAAGCAACTCAGGAAATGTGCATCAAATGCTATTATCTAGGTACTTCAGAAAGGAGCTGCAGCAGAGGGTATGTGGGAGGGGTCTGTCCCAGGAATGCCCCCTAGGGCCCTGTTCCCTTACCCTGAGGGCTAGGATCTCCCTCAGGACCCATCATCAACCACTCTTCCCTCAGGTTGAGATGCTGGCTCTGAGGCAAACTCTGCCTGCAGGAATCTTGCCCTCACCTCGTCTCTGAGAAAGACTAACTCAGAAAGTTGTTGGCTTCCAGAAAATGACTTCAGATGTGAACCGCCCTTTCCCCACCCATCACTTTTGAATTATAGCCCTCTTGTCTAGTCACCAAGTCAGGTCCAACTTTATGCCACACCAGGCTGCCCTGTTCTTCACTGTTTCCCACTATTTGCTTAAATCCATGTCCACTGAATCTGTGATGCTATCTAAATAGGGTTTGGTATAGTGTAATCATTTTTGTTAATTAAATAAGGTATTAAATTAAATATTTTATGGTATTTCCAACTTCTTGAATTTTTTATTTTTTTTCAGAATAGTTTCCATTTTAACAGCCACCAACTGGAAAGGATTTTCTTTTTGGTCCTAAAGGCAATTCCCTGTTTCTTCTGATTCTGGTGAATTTGTTTACTGTTTAATTAAGAGAAACATTTCTAGAGAGTTATCTATTTTCACTCTTCCAGTTCACAGAGTAGAAACTAATCTTAAACTGATAAAACTATTAGAGGATTATTTCCTGTTCACCCACCAGTCAATAAAATCACAGAGATTAAACCACAGAATAAGACAAGACATTTAGCAGTAAGATTGTGGCAAATGTGGTCCTCTACCTTCAGAAGCCCAAGAGCTTTCCCACACATTTTCACATGCTAATTACTGTGACTTTTACATCCTGTTTCTAAAACAGGCTGGAGCTATGGTTTGAGCAAAATTTGAAGCCAACAGGCCAGTGTATCTGTATGGAACTTTCCCTCTGTTCTTGAAGGAAAGGTGACGTTAGAATGTATTTATTTTGACTGGATTTTCATTTATTTTAGAACTTTCAGGGCATTTTGATATTTATATATGAAAAGCATTTGAATCTTTTGCTGTTGAAAAATTATGTACAGATCATTCATTCTTCCTTTTTCCCTCCCTACCTTGCCCTTTATTACTCCCTTTCTCTTTTCTTTCTTTTAAACAGATGCTAAAACAAATCTTTATCTGAATATCTCACAAAACAGTTAAAGTTCCTAAGTGGGTTTTTCTTTGTTTGTAGTAGAAGCCTATATCGGAGATAGCCTCTTTTATCTTAAGTAGTTTTCAATCTGAGATTGAACATAGATAGTACCCATTCAATAAATATTTGTTGAAAGAATAAATCCATGGTTTTAGGTCCTGGGCACAATCCTAAAATACTGTTATTGTACTTTGCTTGATGTAAATCTGTGATGAGAACCTTGGTCTTCGGCTCAATTCCAGCTGAACTATTTGTCACAAATATGCAACTATACTGGGAAAATAATTTTAAATCCTTAGATATACTGTCTTTGTTCATTTTACAGAACTAAATTTTGCTCGTTTCTGTTGCAGTAAAACATCCATTAGCACATTGCTTTTGCCTCTAAGTACTTTTGAATCACTTGGATTTTGACCATCAATTCTATAATACATTAAGGCATGCAATTACAGGACAACAATGCATACTTTTTCATGCCTGAAAAACGCTCTGAAGTCAAGCACTAGCATTGAAGTACAACTGGAAAATTTTACATTCAGTCAAGAACTAAACCAATAGTATGTTTAATTTTGTATGTTCCATGTAATTGAAAGTATGTGTATCTACAACTTTTTTTTGGTTTCTATTCTGGAAATGAAAACAACTTAATCAGAAATTGATTAAAGAAGGGTTTTATTAACAAATAAATTACTGTCCATTGTTGAACTTATACTAACCTTTTGAGTAGTGGTGGAAAGTAGTATTAAAGCTTATCCTAGGGAAGTGAAGTCGCTCAGTCGTGTCCGACTCTTTGCGACCCCATGGACTGTAGCCTACCAGGCTCCTCCGTCCATGGAATTTTCCAGGCAAGAATACAGGAGTAGGTTGCCATTTCCTTCTCCAGGAGATCTTCCTGACCCAGGCATTGAATCCGGGTCACCTGCTTTGCAGGCAGGTACCACCTGGTAAGATCCTAGAAAAGGGTGACCATAATGATGACCATATTTAATTCAGAAGAGTGAGGTGCCTATTGCCTTGTATTCCCAGGCTGGATGCCCCACTGTCTGAACTGTTAAAAACAAAACTCAGTTGAGTACATTTTAAAGATCTTATTGGCTTTATTCAGCAATTAATGAACTGGGCAGCTTTCTATCTAGCAGATAGAAAGGAGCTCTAAGGAACCATACAAAATGAAAGACTTTTATAGGCAGAAGAAGATAGGAATGAAGTTATACTAGTCAAAAAGCAGATTGGTTATTGTAACGTTACTTTTCCCAAAGAGGATGGAGGGTTTTATCAGGCTGCTTACCTAACTAGTGTTAATCAGGAGATTCCTGACTGGCTAGTTTAAGTTTCCATCTTGGGGAGAGCTGAAATTGTAATGTATTTTAGTTGACCCCAGGGTTAGCATGAATGACTCCATTTTGATTGTGAGCCCATTGTCTTGTTTCAAACAGGATGCTTAAGTGAGTTCAGGGACTGTGCAAGTCTGGCCCAGTTCTGGCAGAAGAGGTTATGGCTGGAGTTGTCCCACGTGGGGATTCAGCCTGAAAGTTTTAGGCATTCCGGAAACCCAAGGATATTTTGTGTGTTGCCCTTGCCACTGTAATGCATTTGCAAGTGCAATGCATTTGGTGGAGCTTCCTCTGGAATTTTTAGGGACCTGACCCACAATGAGAGAGAAACTCCCTAAACTAGCAGGGTGCTGTTAGGGAAACTTACCGAGAAAGACAAGTAAGATGGCATACAAGTGTCAGTGGGACACTTTTCCTGGCAAGCAGAAAAGTACTTGTTGGGGTAATGAGTCAGAATATTTGAAATCAAGAATGACTCAGAAAATATAGGCTTAGGTACTACTATAATTGATTTCCCTTGTGGCTCAGACAGGAAAGCATCTGCCTACAGTGTGGGAGACCTGGGTTTGATCCCTGGGTCGGGAAGATCCTCTGGAGAAGGAAATGGCAACCCACTCCAATATTGCCTGGAAAATCCCATGGACAGAGGAGCCTGGTAGGCTACAGTCCATGGAGTCGCAAAGAGTCAGACACGACTGAGCAACTCACTCTCACTTTTCACTACTATAATTATAAACTATGCCCTAAATGTATCCAGAGGCCTTTGAATGATTAACAGTAAAGGTTACTCATATTAACATTTTTGTTATTGTATTAGAAGTAAATGTTTGTTTGTGCATATTTAAATAAGTGTTTTAAGTGGATTTGCATTAATTGAGAATATTTTGGAGCACACAAGCCAACTAAAGTTTTTCCTTCCAGTTTACTTTGAAAGGAATGCGATGTTAATTCTGGGGCATTGATGGTTTACAATGCCTGATCAAGACAAAAAAGTGAAGGCCACTGAAAAATCAACTGATAAAAAACAGCAAGGAGTCACCACCAGGTAACACCATACTGAGTTTTTGCTTATTATTCGTGACCAGCAACCACAGTGTAGGTCTTTGACAGCTGCTACTCTGGGGAAGAGTCTTCACTGAAATGTTTGCCCTTTTCCAGAGTTCTAAGGAGATGTTTAGTTTGTATATAAAAGCTATAAACGTCTATAAAAGCAGGCCTCCAAGTGGCAAGGGTCCATGTTACTAGTGGGTAACACAACTTCACCCAGAGTCTTCTGTCGGTTGACATTGTGTTGTTCTTTCTCCTAGGGACTATTCAGATCTTAAAAGACTTCTGTGCCTTTTGAACGTTCAAGCAAGCAAGCAACAGGTAGTGTTTTCAAAGAATGCGCATCCATTAATGACAGAGAAATCACATTTCCAAAGGATCCATTTAACATGTTATGAATGATGCATCTATTTTCCTTTGTTCTTTCACGTGTTCCATCTTTCTTCCAGTTGTTTCTCTCACACCTGGTTCAGGGTCAGGAAGCAGGACTATGCAACCACAGCCTTTTCATTCCTCTGCTCTCAGGCCTGGTGCTAACCTGCAAAGCGCATCCATATAGAAAGGATACGTTCTTCTATTGAACGCTCAGTGTCTGACCCTGCAGAGCTCTAGGGGAGTTGTTTCCTCCAAAACACTGTACATCCCGTTTTCCTTCTCCCCTTCCCTGCTTTTCAGGCTGCCCAACTGCTACAGCACCCCTCTTGATGCTGGCTGCAAAGTAGATCTCACCAAAAACAGGGGAAATGAAGCAGTGAGTTTTGACTATTTTTACAATAGCATTTTTTTTTTTAATGGAAAGAATGGTACTGCCACTTGAATTTATCTCTAGACTTTTTTTGGTTTAGCTTCTGTAAGACTTTGGAGAGGTGTGAGATTAGAGGCTATCCGTGAAGACTTGGGGAGTAACACAGAAATGCTAATAGCAATAAAAATAGCAGATACTTATTTAGCATGGTCAATTAGCAAATGACAGAGCTGGGATTTGAACCCTGGGAGCAAGATTCCAAAGTCTACTGTGGTAAACTTGTTTAAGCAAATTTGTTTATGAGCTTATGTGGTAATACAGCCCTACTGGCTTTTGTTGGATCTACTGAACTTACCAGAGAACTATAGCATTAAAATTTTTTTTTTATTGAAGTATAGTTGATTAACAGTATTATATTAATTTCAGTTGTATAGCATAATGATTCACTCTTTTAAGATTATACCCCGAAAATCTTTTAAGATTTATATTCAGATATTGGCTATACTTCCTGTGTTGTATAATATATCCTACTAGCTTATTTGTTTTATACATAGTAGTTTGTACCTTTTAATCCTCTTCGCCTATATCACCCCTCTCCATTCCCCTCTCCCCTCTGGTAACCACTAGTTTATTCTCTGTATCTGTGAGTCTGTTTCTGTTTTGTTATACAGTAAGTCCCCTTCAATGAATGAGTTATGTTCCCAGAATGCATTCATAAGTCCAACTTGTTCGTAAGTCCAACGAAATTAGCCTAGGTACCCACCTAACACAATTGGCTATATAGTACAGCACTGCAAGAGGTTTATAATACTTTTCACACAATTAATACATAAAAAACAAACACACACAAAAAGAAAATATTTTAAATCACACACTACAGTACCTTGAAAAGTGCAGTTGTACCAGCTACATCACTGCTGCTTTTACACTTGCTTCTAGACTTCCTGGGCTTGAAATAAAAATACTGTATTACTGTCCTCTATACAGTACTCTCGGAGAAGGCAATGGCACCCACTCCAGTCCTCTTGCCTGGAAACTCCCATGGACGGGGGAGCCTGGTGGGCTGCAGTCCATGGGGTTGCTGAGTCAGACACGACTGAACGACTTCACTTTCGCTTTTCACTTTCATGCATTGGAGAAGGAAATGGCAACCCACTCCAGTGTTCTTGCCTGGAGAATCCCAGGGATGGCGGAGCCCAATGGGCTGCCGTCTGTGGGGTCGCACAGAGTCGGACACGACTGAAGCGACTTAGCAGCAGCAGCAGCAGCATACAGTACTATACAAAAGCCCAACCACTTGTAGAGGTTGCATACCTGTGATAATGTATGCCAGACATGTGAAATAGCTTTACGTGATTGGACATGCAAACATACATTCACATTTTTGAAAGTTTGCAACTTGAAGGTTTGTATATAGGGGACTGACTATATTCATTTGTTTATTTTTTTAGAGTCCACATTAAAGTGGTAACATATAGAATTTGTCTTTCTCTGATTTATTTCACTAAGGATAATAATTTCTAGGACCATCCATGTTGTTGCAAATGACAATATTTATTTTCCTTTACAACTGAGTGAATTGCACTGTGTGTGTGTGTATACATTAATCTGTTGATGGACACTTAGGGTGCTTTCATACTATGGCTATTGTAAATAATGCTACAATAAACATTAGGGTGTATGTAGCTTTTCAAATTAATGTTTTCATGTTCCTTGGATATGTACCCAGGAGTGGAATTTCTATATCATATGGTAGTTCTGTCTTTAGCTTTTTGAAGAATCTCCATACTGTTTTCCATAGTGGCTGTACCAATTTACATTCCTGCCAACGTTATTCCCTTTTCCCCACATCCTTGCCAACATTTATTATTTGTTGTCTTTGTCATGAGAGCCATTCTGATGGATGTGAGATGATATCTCATTGTGGTTTTGATTTGCATTTCCCTGATCATTAGCAAGGTTGAGCATCTTTTCATGTGCCTCTTGGCTATCTGTATGCCTTCTTTTGAAGTATGTCTATTTAGGTCTTCTGCCCATTTTTAAATCAGTTTTTTTAATATTGAAGTTGTATAAACTGTTTATATATACATACATATATATATATATATATGATGTTAACCCTTTACTGGTCATCATCGTTTGCAAATATTTTCTCTCATTCAGTAGGTTGTCTTTTAATTATGTTGATGGTTTTCTTTGCTGTGCAAAAGCTTTTAAGTTTAATTATGTCCCATTTGTTTATTTTTTTCATTTCCTTTAGGAGACAGAGCCAAAAAATATTGCTACAATTTATGTCAGAGTGTTTTTAGGAGTTTTATAGTTTCCAGTCTTACATTTAGATCTTTGATCTATTTTGAGTTCATTAGAAAATGTATTCTAATTACATTCTTCTACATGGACCTGTTCAGTTTTCCCAGCACCAGTGACTGAAAGACTGTCTTTTCCCCACTGTATATTCTTGTTTCCTTTGTCATAAATTAATTGATCATTTAAGTGTGTGGATTTTTTTCTGGGTTCTTGATCTATGTGTCTCTTTTGGTGCCAACAACATACTATTTTTTATTAATTTTATTTATTTATTAATTGGTAGAAAATTGCTTTACAATTTTGTGTTTGTTTCTGCCTTGCTGCTAAGTCACGTCAGTCATGTCCGACTCTGTGCGACCCCACAGACAGAAGCCCAACAGGCTCCTCTGTCCCTGGGATTCTCCAGGCAAGAACACTGGAGTGGGTTGCCATTTCCTTCTCCAATGCATGACAGTGAAAAGTGAAAGTGTAGTCGCTCAGTTGTGTCCGACTCTTAGCGACCCCATGGACTGCAGCCCACTAGGCTCCTCCATCCATGGGATTCTCCAGGCAAGAGTACTGGAGTGGGGTGCCATTGCCTTCTCCTTGTTTCTGCCTTACAGCAATGCAAATAAGTCATAATTGTATGTATATCCCTTTCCTCCAGAGCCTTTCTCCTCTCCTCCCATCCCACCCCTCTAGGAATCACAGAGCCAAGCTGGGCTCCCTGTATTATTTAGCGACTTGTCACCAGCTATCTGTTTTACGCATAGAGTGTGTATATGTCAATGCTACTTTCTCAATTTGTCCCACGCTCACTTTGCCTGCTGTGTTCACAAGTCCTTTCTCTACTAAGTTCATAAATACATTTTTTTAGATTCCATATATATGTGTTAATATGTGATACTTGTTTTTCTTGTTTTTACTTACTTCATTCTGTATAATAGGCTCTAGTTTCATCCACTTCACTACAACTGACTTGAGTGCATTCCTTTTTATGGCTGAGTAATATTCCATTCTATAAATGTAGTACAACTTCTTTATCCATTCATCTGTCGATAGACATCTAGGTTGCTTACATGTCCTAGCTGTTGTAAATGTTGCTTCAGTGAACATTGGGGTACATGTGTCTTTTAGAATTGTGGTTTTCTCAGGGTATATGCCCAATAATGGGATTGCTGGGTCATATGGTAGATTTATTTCTAGTTTTTAAAGGAGTATCTATACTGTTTTCCATAGTGGCTGTATCAGATTACATTCCCACCCACAGTGCAGCAGGATTACCTTTTCTCCACATCCTCTCCAGCATTTATTGTTTGTAGATTTTTTAATGATGGACATTCTGACTCATGTGAGGTGATACCTCACTGTAGTTTTGATTTGCATTTCTCTAATAATGAGTGATGTTGAGCAGCTTTTCATGTGTTTATTGGCCATCTGTATGTCTTCTTTGGAGAAATGTCTGTTTAGGTGCTCCCCATTTTTTGATTGGGTTGTTTTTCTAGTATTGAGCTATATGAGCTGCTTTTATGTTTTGGAGATTAACCCTCTGTCAGTTGCTGTGTTTGCAATTATTTTCTCCCATTCTGAGGGTCGTTTTTTCATCTTCTTTATAGTTTCCTTTGCTGTGCAAAAGCTTCTAAGTTTTATTTGGCCCCATTTGTTTATTTTCCTTTTTATTTTCATTAGTCTAGGAAGTGGGTCAGAGAGAATCTTGCTGTGATTTATAACAAAGAGTGTACTGTCTGTGTTTTCCTCTAAGAGTTTTTATAGTTTCTGGCCTTACATGTAAGTCTTTAATCCATTTTAAGTTTATTTTTATGGATGGTGTTAGGAAGTATTCTAACTTGTAGCTCTCCAGTTTTCCCACCACCACTTATTGAAGAAGATATCTTTTCTCCATTGTATTTTTTTTGCTTCCTTTGTCAAAGATAAGGTACTCATAAGTACGTGGGCTTATCTCTGGGTTATCTATCTTGTTCCATTGGCTTATATTTCTGTTTTGTGCCAATATCATACTGTCTTGATGACTGTAGCTTTGTAGTATAACTTGTAGTCAGGAAGGTTGATTTCTCCAACTCTGTTTTTCTTTCTCAAGATTGATTTGGCTATGCAGGGTCATTTATGTTTCCATACAAATTGTGAAATTTTTTGTTCTAATTCTGTGAAAAATGACCTTGGTAATTAGATAGGGATTGCATTGAATCTATAGATTGCTTTGGGTTGTATAGTCATTTCGACAATATTGATTCTTTCAGTTCAAGAACATGGTATATATCTATTGATCTATTTGTATCATCTTTGATTTCTTTCATCAGTGTCTTCTAGTTTTCTGCATACAGGTCTTTCGTCTCTTTAGGTAGGTTTATTCTTAGGTATTTTATTCTTTTTGTTGCAATGGTGAATGAGATTGTTTCATTAATTTATCTTTCTGATTTTTCATGGTTAATATATAGAAATGCAAGGGATTTATGCGTATTAATTTTATATCCTGCCACTTTACTAAATTCATTGATTAGCTCTGGTAGTTTTTTGTGGCATTTTTAGGGCTTTCTATGTATAGTATCATGTCATGTGCAAACAGTGAATGTTTTACTTCTTTTCCAATCTGGATTCCTTCTATTTCTTTTTCTTTTCTGATTGCCATGACTAGGTCTTCCAAAGCTATGTTGAATAACAGTGGTGAGAGTGGGCACCCTTGTCTTGTTCTTGATCTTAGAGGACATGCTTTCAGTTTTTACCACTGAGAATAATATTTGCTGTGGTTTTGTCATTTATGGCCTTTATTGCGTTGAGGTATATATTCTTTCTGTGACCACACTCTTGAGAGTTATTATCGTGAATGGGTATTGAGTTTTGTCAAAAGCTTTCTCTGCATCTATTGAGATTATCATATGGTTTTTATCTTTCAATTTGTTAATATGATTGATTTATATATATTGATTTGTATATATTGAAGAATCCTTGCATCCCTGGGATAAACCCCACTTAATCATGGTGTATGATCCTTTTAATGTATTGTTGGATTCTGTTTTCTAGAACTTTGTTGAGGATTTTTGCATCTATGTTCATCCATGATATTGAACTGTAATTTTCTTTTTTGGTGGTATCTTTGTCTGGTTTTAGTATCAGGGTGATGGTGGCCTCATAGAATGAGTTTGAGAGTTTTCCTCCCGCTGCAATTCTGGAACAGTTTGAGCAAGATAGATGCTAGCTCTTCTCTGCACCTTTGATAGGTTCTCCTTTCTTCAGTCTCTCACTCGTAGTCTCTGTGCATCCCTAGGTCTGACATGGGTAATTTTTAGACAGCATATATGTGGGTCTTGTTTTTGTATCCAATCAGCCAGTCTGTTTCTTTTGGTTAGAGAATTGAATCCATTTACATTTAAGATAATTATTTTTATATATGATATATATAAATATATAATTATATATATGATTTATACATTTACATATAACAATCATTTATGATATATATCATATATATGATTTATATATATTTATATATAATTATTTTATATACGATTTATATATATGATAATTATTTTTATATGATATATATTACCATTTACTTTATTGATTTGGGTTTGTTTTTGTAGGTCTTTTCTTTCTCTTGTGTTTCCTATCTAGAGAAATTCCTTTAGCATTTGTTATAGAGCTGGTTGGTGGTGAATTCTCTTAACTTTTGCTTGTCTGTAAAGCTTTTGATTTCTGTGCCAAATCTGAGTGAGAACCTTGCTGGGTAAAGTAATCTTGGTTGTAGGTTTTTTTCCTTTCATCAGTTTAAGTATAGCTTGCTACTCCCTTCTGGCCTGCAGAGTTTTTGCTGAAAGATCAGCTGTTACCCTGATGGGGATTTCCTTGTATTTCCTTGTTGCTCTTCCCTTGCTTATTCTTTGTGTTTAATTTTTGTTAGTTTGATTAATATGTGTCTTGCTTTGTTTCTTTTTGGGTTTATCCTGTATGGAACTCTCTGGGCTTCTTGGAATTGGGTGGCTATTTATTTTCCCCTGCTAGGGAAGTTTTCAACTATAATCTCCTTAAGTATTTTCTCATATCTTTTTTTTCTTCTCCTGGGACCCCTCTAATTCAAATGTTGGTGTGCTTAATGTTGTCCCAGAGGTCTATGAGACTATTCTCATTTGCTTTCATTCTTTTTTTTTCAATATTCTACTATGCTTCAGTTATTTTCGACTTTCGATCTTCCAGCTTACTTATCTGTTCTGCTACTGATCCCTGTAGTGTATTTTTTAAATTTTATTTCAGTTAGTATGATGTTCATTGTTGATTTTCTGTTCTTTATTTCTTCTAGGCTCTTTTATTTATTTTTTTTACTTTACAATATTGTATTGGTTTTGCCATACTTCAACATGAATCCACCACAGGTGTATACGTGTTCCTAATCCTGATCCCCTCTCCCACCTCCCTCCCCATACCATCCCTCTGGGTCATCCCAGTGCAACAGCCCCAAGCATCCTGTATCCTGCATTGAACCTAGACTGGCGATTCATTTCTTATATGATATTATACATGTTTCAATGCCATTCTCCCAAATCATCCCACCCTCTCCCTCTCCCACAGAGTCCAAAAGACTGTTCTATACAGAGTGAAGTAAGTCAGAAAGAAAAACACCAATATAGTATACTAACACATATATATGGAATTTAGAAAGATGGTAACGATAACCCTGTATGCGAGACAGCAAAAGAGACACAGATGTATAGAACAGTCTTCTAGGTTCTTAAATGTTTCTTGTATCTTCTCAATCCATGCCTCCATTCTGTATATTTGTGCCTCCATTTTATTTACAAAGTTTTGAGTCATCTTTACTGTCATTACTCTGAATTATTTTTCAGGTAGATTTCCCATTTCCTCTTCATCCATTTTGTCTGGTGGTTTTTACCATGCTCCTTCATCTGCTGGATGTTTCTCTGTCTTTTCATTTTGCTTAATATACTGCATTTGGGGTCTCCTTTCCACAAGCTGTAAGATTGTAGTTATTCTTGTGGAGTCTACCCTCAGTGTGTGGGGTTGGACTTGGTTGGAGGAGGGGGACTAGTTCCTGTGTTCTGGTGGGTGAAGCTGGATCTTGTCTCTCTGAATGCAGTGTTGGGCCCAGTGGTATGTTATGGGGTGTCTGTGACCTTGGTATGACGTTGGACAGCCTGTCTACTAATGGGTACAGTTGTGTTCCTGTTTTGCTAGTTGTTTGATGTAGAACGTGCAGCACTGGAGCTTGCTGACCTTTGGGTGGAGCCAGGTCTTAGTGTTGAGATGGAGGCCTTTGGGAGAGTTCTTGCTGATTAGTATTCCATAGGGTTGGGAGTCCTCTGGTGATCCAACATCCTGGACTTGGGTCTCCCACCTTGGAGGTTCAGACCTGACCCCTTGCTGGAGCACCAAGACTCTACAAGTCACACAGCACAGAAGAGGAAAAGAAAGAAATAGGGGAAAATCAAACCAAACTACTAACAACAACAACAACAAAAAAGAACAGACAGACAAAACCCCAAGAGAAAACCCCACATTTGCAAGTGTGCCCATCTCTGGGGTCATAGACCACAGCCAACTCATCCCACTTGTGAAGGCTGGGTCCTGAAGGCTGGGAGCATGTGGAGTTAGAGGGTCCCCAGGAGTGTGAGGGTCCCTTTGACAATGATCTCTTGCCTTTTTAGCAGATCCAGGCTTTCCCCTGGACTCCCTCACTTGCATTGTACTTGTACCCTCGGCAGGAGGCAGAGTCAACCCCAGTCCTTCATAGGAGTCAACCCCAGTCCTCTACCTGGGGTCGGACTCCCAAAGCCTGAGCCTCGGCCCCCAGCCCTGACTCTCTGTGGTGGGTGTCCAAACAACTTCTCTGCTGGGAGATGCCAATTGGCGTGGATCTCTGTGCCAAATTCTCTGTGCTTTGTCTTCTGTGTACTTCTTGCTGCGCTCCCCTCTGAGGTTCCAAAGCTTCCCTCGTCCCCATCTGTGAGAGGGTTTCCAAGTGTGTGAAAACTTTTCCTCCTTCACAGCTAACTCCCCATGGTACAGGACCCATCCCTTTTTTTTTGTATCTTTATTTTCCTGCCTTTTTCCTACCACTTTATGTGAAGTTTAGCTTGCCTTTTTGGAAGTCTGAGGTCTTCTGCTAGCGTTCAGCAGATGTTCTGTAGGAGTTGTTCCACATGCAAATGTATTTTTGATGTATTGGTGAGGAGGAAGATGATCTACATCTTACTCTTCCACCATCTTCAACCCCCATCCATACTACTTTGATTACTTGTATCTTTGTAGTATCGTCTTAAGTCAGGGGCTATGATCCCTTCAGCTTTGTTCTTTTTCTTTTTTTCTCAACATTGCTTTGGCTATCCAGGGTCTTTTATAGTTCCATATAAATTTTAGGATTATTTTTTCTAGATCTGTGAAAAATATCATAGGTACTTTGACAGGGATTCCACTGAATCATGTCCGACTCTTTGTGTCTCCCATGGACCATAGAGTCCATGGAATTCCCACAAGGAGCTTCCCTGATGGCTCAGCTGGTAAAGAATCTGCCATCAATGTGGGAGACCTGGGTTCAGTTCCTGGGTTGGGAAGATCCCATGGAGAAGGGAACAACAGCTAGTCACTCCAGTATTCTGGCCTGGAGAATTCCATGGAATGTATGACCCATAGAATCGCAAAGAGTTGGATACAGCTGAGCTACTTTCCCTTTCATTTGCCACTAAATCATAGATTGCTTGGGTAATAAGTGCATTTTAACAGTATTAATTCTTATAATCCACAAACATAGCATATCTTTTCATTTCTTTGCCTTTAATTTCCTTCATCAGTATCTTGTAGCTTTCAGAGTAAAGGTTTTTTACCTCCTTAGTTAAATTTATTTCTAGGTATTTTATTCTTTTTGATGCAATTATAAATGGGATTTTTTTTTTTTTTTTTGCTTTCTCTAATAGTTCATTGTTAGTGTACAGGAAAGCAACAGTTTTGTATATTAATTTTATATCTTAAAACTTTACATCTTAAAACTTTACTGAATTCATGTATTAGTGTTTGGTTGGAAACCATAAGGTCTTTTATATATATATATATATATTCTGCAAATACTGAAAGTATATTCTGCAAATACTGAAAAAATATATATTTTTATAACATATATTCTGCAAATACTGAAAGTTTTATTCTTCCCTTCCAATTGGGATGCCTTTTATTTCTTTTTCTTGTCTGATTACTGTGGTTAAATGCAGGTGAAGGGAGTGGGCCTTGTCTTTTTCATGATTTCAGAGGAAAAACATTCAGCTTTTCATCACTGAGTATGATGTTAGGTGTGAGTTTGTTATATATGTTCTTTATTATGTTGAGATATGTACCCTATACCAACTTTGATGAGAGTTTTTATCATGAATATGTTATTTTTCAAATGCCTTTTTCTGAGTCTACTGAGTCTACTGAGGTGATCATGCGATTTTTATACTTCCTTTTGTTAATGAGATGTGCCACATAAGTTGATTTGTGTATTTCCTTGTGACTTTGGAATGAATCCAAGTTGATCATGGTGTATGACCCTTTTATGTATTATTGAACTTAGTTTGCTAATATTTTGTTGAAAATTTTTGCATCTATATTCATCAGAGATATTGGCCAGTAGTTTCTTTTTTTTTTAGTGTCTATTTTTGGTATCAGAATAATGGTGGCCCTATAGAATGAATTTGGGAGTGTCCCCTCCTCTTCAATCTTTGTGAATAGATTGAAAAGGATAGGCATTAGATCTTCTTTGTAAATTTGGTGTTAATAGAATTCTCCTGTGAACCTGCTTGGTCCTGGACTTTTGTTGGCTGGGAGTTTTTTAAACTATTAATTAAATTTCACTACCAGTGATCTGTATATTGAGATTGTCTATTTCTTGATTTGGTCTTAGAAGGTTGCATATTTGTAGAAATATTTCCATTTCTTCTAGGTTTTCCAATTTTTGGCACATAACTCTGAAATATTCTCTTTGGGATTTTTCTGTCTCTTTGATACAGGTTGTTATTTCTCCTGTTTTATTTATTATTTTGTTTATTAGAATCCTCTCTCTCTTTTCTCTTGGTGAATCTAGCTACAGGCTTATCAATTTTATCTTTCCAAACAACAGCCCTTAGATTCATTGATTTTTCTTTCTTTCTTTTTTTTTTTTGTTTGCTCTTTTGTTTATCTCCTCTCTGATCTTTATTATTTCCTTGGACCTTCTTTCTTCTTCCTTTTCTAATTCCTATGGATGACTAATTAGGTTGTTTATGTGAGTTTTTCTTGTTTCTTGAGGTAAGCCTATATCACTGTAAACTTTCCTCTTTGATCTGCTTTTGCTGCATCCTATATAGATTTTGGAAATTTGTGGGTTTTTTTTTTTTTTTATTTGTCTCAAAGTATTTTATGATTTCCTCTTTTTTTTTTTTTGCAGTGACCCATTAGTTTTTTATTAGCATATTTTTTAGTCTCCAGTGCTTGTTTTTCCATTTTTCTTTCTTTTTTTTACCTCCTTAGTTAAATTTATTTCTAGGTATTTTATTCTTTTTGATGCAATTATAAATGGGATTTTTTTTTTTTTTTTGCTTTCTCTAATAGTTCATTGTTAGTGTACAGGAAAGCAACAGTTTTGTATATTAATTTTATATCTTAAAACTTTACATCTTAAAACTTTACTGAATTCATGTATTAGTGTTTGGTTGGAAACCATAAGGTCTTTTATATATATATATATATATTCTGCAAATACTGAAAGTATATTCTGCAAATACTGAAAAAATATATATTTTTATAACATATATTCTGCAAATACTGAAAGTTTTATTCTTCCCTTCCAATTGGGATGCCTTTTATTTCTTTTTCTTGTCTGATTACTGTGGTTAAATGCAGGTGAAGGGAGTGGGCCTTGTCTTTTTCATGATTTCAGAGGAAAAACATTCAGCTTTTCATCACTGAGTATGATGTTAGGTGTGAGTTTGTTATATATGTTCTTTATTATGTTGAGATATGTACCCTATACCAACTTTGATGAGAGTTTTTATCATGAATATGTTATTTTTCAAATGCCTTTTTCTGAGTCTACTGAGTCTACTGAGGTGATCATGCGATTTTTATACTTCCTTTTGTTAATGAGATGTGCCACATAAGTTGATTTGTGTATTTCCTTGTGACTTTGGAATGAATCCAAGTTGATCATGGTGTATGACCCTTTTATGTATTATTGAACTTAGTTTGCTAATATTTTGTTGAAAATTTTTGCATCTATATTCATCAGAGATATTGGCCAGTAGTTTCTTTTTTTTTTAGTGTCTATTTTTGGTATCAGAATAATGGTGGCCCTATAGAATGAATTTGGGAGTGTCCCCTCCTCTTCAATCTTTGTGAATAGATTGAAAAGGATAGGCATTAGATCTTCTTTGTAAATTTGGTGTTAATAGAATTCTCCTGTGAACCTGCTTGGTCCTGGACTTTTGTTGGCTGGGAGTTTTTTAAACTATTAATTAAATTTCACTACCAGTGATCTGTATATTGAGATTGTCTATTTCTTGATTTGGTCTTAGAAGGTTGCATATTTGTAGAAATATTTCCATTTCTTCTAGGTTTTCCAATTTTTGGCACATAACTCTGAAATATTCTCTTTGGGATTTTTCTGTCTCTTTGATACAGGTTGTTATTTCTCCTGTTTTATTTATTATTTTGTTTATTAGAATCCTCTCTCTCTTTTCTCTTGGTGAATCTAGCTACAGGCTTATCAATTTTATCTTTCCAAACAACAGCCCTTAGATTCATTGATTTTTCTTTCTTTCTTTTTTTTTTTTGTTTGCTCTTTTGTTTATCTCCTCTCTGATCTTTATTATTTCCTTGGACCTTCTTTCTTCTTCCTTTTCTAATTCCTATGGATGACTAATTAGGTTGTTTATGTGAGTTTTTCTTGTTTCTTGAGGTAAGCCTATATCACTGTAAACTTTCCTCTTTGATCTGCTTTTGCTGCATCCTATATAGATTTTGGAAATTTGTGGGTTTTTTTTTTTTTTTTATTTGTCTCAAAGTATTTTATGATTTCCTCTTTTTTTTTTTTTGCAGTGACCCATTAGTTTTTTATTAGCATATTTTTTAGTCTCCAGTGCTTGTTTTTCCATTTTTCTTTCTGCAGATGTATTTCTAGTTTCATGCCATTATGGTTAGAAAAGAAATGCTTGATGTAATTTCTGTCCTCTTAAATTTATTCAGATTTATTTTGTGGCCTAGTGTATGATCTATCCTAGAGAATGTTCCATGTGCAGTTGGAAATCATATATATTCCAGTTTTTGGATGACGTGTTCTCAGTTCACTCAGTTGTGTCAGACTCTTGGCAACCCCATGAGCACACCAAGCTTCCCTGTGCATGACCAACTCCTGGACCTTGCTCAAACTCATGACGACTGAGGCAGTGATGCCATCCAACCATCTTATCCTCTGTTGTCCCATTCTCTTCCCGCCTTCAGTCTTTCCTCGAATCAGGGTCTTTTCCAAACGAGTCAGTTCTTCAATTCAGGTGGCCAAACCATTTGAGTTTCAGCTTGAGTATCAGTCCTTCCTGAATATTCAGGAGTGATTTCCTTTAGAATTCACTGGTTTGATCTCTTCACCATCCAAGGGACTCTCAAGAGTCTTCTCCAACACCACAGTTCAAAAGCATCAATTCTTCAGCAATCAGCTTTCTTTGTAGTCCAACACTTACATCGATATGTGACTACTGGAAAAACCATACCTCTGAATAGATGGACCTTTGTCAGCAAGGTAATGTCTGCTTTTTAATATGCTGTCTAGGTCGGTCATAGCTTTTCTTTCAAGGAGCAAGCGTCTTTTCATTTCATGGCTGCAGTCACCATCTGCAGTGATTTTGGAGCCCAAGAAAATAAAGTCTGTCACTGTTTCCATTGTTTCCCCATCTATTTGCCATGAAGTGATGGGACTGGATGCCATGATCTTCGTTTTATTAATGTTGAGTTTTAAGCCAGCTCTTTAACTCCTCTTTCACTTTCATCAAGTGGCTCTTTAGTTGCTCTTCACTTTCTGCCATAAGGGTGGTGTCATCTGTGTATCTGAGGTTATTGATATTTCTCCCACCAATTTGGATTCCAGCTTGTACTTCATCCAGCCCAGCATTTTGTATAATGTACTCTGCATATAAGTTAAATAATCAGGGTGACAATATACAGTCTTGACATACTCCTTTCTCAATTTGGAACCAGTTGGTTGTTCCATGTCCAGTTCTAACTGTTGCTTCTTTACCTGTATACAGATTTCTCAGGATGCAGGTGGGTGATCTGGTATTCCCATCTCTTGAAGAGTTGTCCACAGTTTGTTGTGATCCACACAGTCAAAAGCTTTGGCATAATCAATAAAGCAGAAGTAGATGTTTTTCTGAAACTCTCTTGCTTTTTCAATGATCCAGGGGATGCTGGCAATTTGATCTCTGGTTCCTCTGCCGTTTCTAAATCCAGCTTGAACATCTGGAAGTTCATGATTCATGTACTGTTGAAGCTTGGCTTGGAGAATTTTGAGCATTACTTTGGTAGCATGTGAGATGAGTGCAATTGTGTTGTAGTTTGAACATTCTTTGGCATTTCCTTTCTTTGGGATTGTAATGAAAGCTGACCTTTTCCAGTTTTGTTGAGTTTCCTCAAATTTGCTGGCACATTGAGTGCAGTTCTTTAATACCATCATCTTTTAGGATTTGAAATGACTCAACTGAAATTCCATCACCTCCACTAGCTTTGTTCATAGTGACGCTTCCTAAGGCCTACTTGACTTCGCATTCCAGGAAGTCATGTCTGGCTCTAGGTGAGTGATCACACCATCATGGTTATCTGGGTCTTGAAGATCTTTTTTTGTAGAGTTCTTCTGGTATTTCTGCCATCTCTTCTTAATATCTTCTGCTTCTGTTAGGTCCATACCACTTCTGTCCTTTATTGTGCCCATCTTTGCATGAAATATTCCCTTGGTTTCTCTAATTTTCTTGAAGAGATCTCTAGTCTTTCTCAATCTGTTGTTTTCCTCTATTTCTTTGCATTGATCACTGAGGAAGGCTTTCTTATCTCTCCTTGCTATTCTTTGGAACTCTGCATTGAGCTGTGTAGGGCCACTCAATACGGACAGGTCATGGTAGAGAGTTCTGACAAAATGTGGTCCACTGGAGAAGGGAATGGCCAACCACCTCAGTAGTCTTGCCTTGAGAACCCCATGAACAGTGTGAAAAGGCAAGAAGATATGACACTGAAAGGTGAACTTCCCAGGTTGGTAGGTGTCCAATATTCTATTGGAGAAGAGTGGAGAAATAACTCCAGAAAGAATGAAGAGACAGAGCCAAAGCAAAAACTACACCCAGCTGTGGATGTGACTGGTGATGGAAGTAAAGTCCAATGCTGTAAAGAGCAATAATGTATAGGAACCTGGAATGTTAGGTCCATGAGTCAAGGTAAACTGGAAGTGGTCAAACAGCAGATGCCCAGAGTGAACACTGAGATTTTAGGAATCGGTGAACTAAAATGGACTGGAATGGGTGAATGTAATTCAGATGACCATGATATCTACTACTGTGGGCAAGAATCCCTTAGAAGAAATGAAGTAGCCTTCATAGTCAACAAAAGAGTTCGAAATGCAGTACTTGGGTGTAATGTCAAAAAAGACAGAATGATCTCTGTTCATTTCCAAGTCAAACCATTCAAAATCACAGTAATCCAAGTCTATGCCACAACCACTAATGCTGATGAAACTCAAGTTGAACAGTTCTGTGAAGACCTACAAGACCATCTAGAACTAACACCCAAAAAAGATGTCCTTTTCATCATAGGGGACTGGAATGCAAATGTAGGAAGTCAAGAGATATTTGGAGTAACAGGCAAATTTGGCCTTGGAGTACAAAATGAAGCAGGGCAAAGGCTAACAGAGTTTTGCCAAGAGAATGAACTGGTCATAGCAAACACCCTCTTCCAACAACACAAGAGAAGACTCTACACATGGACATAACCAGATGGTCAATACTGAAGTCAGATTGATTATATTCTTTGTAGCCAAAGATGGAGAAGCTCTATACAGTCAGCAGAAACAAGACTGGGAGCTGACTGCTCAGATCATGAACTCCTTATTGCCAAATTCAGACTTTAAATTGAGGAAAGCAGGGAAAACCACTAGACCATTCAGGTATGACCTAAATCAAATCCCTTACAATTATGCAGTGGAAGTGAGAAATAGATTCAAGGGATTAGATCTGATAGAGTGCCTGGAGAACTATGGACAGAGGTTTGTGACATTGTACAGGAAGTCATGATCAAGACCATCCCCAAGAAAAAGAAATGCAAAAAGGCAAAATGGTTGTCTGAGGAGGCCTTACAAACAGCTGAGAAGAGAAGATAAGCAAAAGGCAAAGGAGAAAAGGAAAGATATACCCATTTCAATGCAGAGTTCCGAAGAATAGCAAGAAGTGTCCTATATATATCTATTAAGTCCAGCTGATCTAAAATGTCATTAAGACCACTGTTTCCTTACTGATTTTCTGTCTGGTTGAACTGTCCATTGTTGTAAGTGGGGTGATAAAGTTCCCTACAGTCCACGGGGTCACAAAGAGTCGGACACGACTGAGCGACTTCACCTCACCTCACCTCACTGTTATTGTATTATTTTTAACTTCTCCTTTTATGTCTGTTAGTATATTTTATATATTTGTATGCATCTATAATAGGTGAATATATGTTAATGAGTTTTTATACCTTTCTTATATTTATCATTATATAATGCTCTTTTTTGTCCTTTGTTGTGGTTTGTTTTGAACTCTACTCTGTATAATATGAATGTTGCTACCCCATTTCTTGTCATTTTCATCTGCATGAAATATTTTTCCTTTCCTTCACTTTCGGTCTATTGGTTTCTGTAGCTCTGAAATGCATCTCTTGTAAGCAGCATATAAATGGGTCTTATTTATTTTTATCCTGTCACCCACCATGTCTTTTGGCTGGGATACTTTTGACTGACTCTTAAAGTGATTATTGATAGGTGTGTACTTTTGGTAGTTTGGTAGTTCTATGTTTTCTTTTTGTCTCTTTCCCTGTGGCTTTACAATTTTCTTTAGTATTATATTTGTGTAACTTTCCTGTTTTTATGCACTTATTGTAGGTTTTTTATCTGTGTTTACCATGGGGTTTATATATATGTTGACTTATAACTATACCTTTTGATATATTTGATGCTTTTGAACTGTGGTGTTGGAGAAGACTCTTGAGAGTCCCTTAGACTCCAAGGAGATCCAACCAGTCCATCCTAAAGGAAATCAGTCCTGAATATTCATTGGAAGGACTGATGAGGTGAAGTCACTCAGTCGTGTCCGACTCTTTGTGACCCCGTGGACTGTAACCTACTAGGCTTCTCTGTCCATGGGATTCTCCAGGCAAGAATACTGGAGTGGATTGCCATTTCCTTCTCCAGGGGATCTTCCCGACCCAGGGATCGAACCCGGGTCTCCTGCATTGGAGGCAGACGCTTTAACCTCTAAGCCACCAGGGAAGCTGAAGCTAAAACTCCAATACTTTGGCCACCTGAATTGAAGAACTGAATCATTGGAAAAGACCCTGATGCTGGGAAAGATTGAAGGCAGGAGGATGAGATGGTTGGATGGCATCACTGACTCTATGCACATGAGTTTGAGTAAGCTCCAGGAGTTGGTGATGAACTGGGAAACTTGGTGTGCTGCAGTCCATGGGATCTCAAAGAGTCAGACACAACTTAGTGACTGCACTGAATAACTATACCTACTTGTTTCAAAGTATAGTTATTTAAGTTCAAATATATTCTAAAGGAAAAAAATATCTATGGCTTTTTTCCTCCCCTCTCCTATGTTTTGTCTTTTTTAATGTTATCTTTATTTTTATCCCTTAACAGTTATGACAGTAGTTATAATTAATTGTACTTAATTAAGTGGTTGATCCACTGCCTGTACTATATATCTGCCTTTACTAGTGGCATTTTTTCCCCCCTTTCCTCTAAATTCTTCTTTCCACTTAAAGAAGACCCTTTAATATTTCTTGTATGGTCTTTGCTTGTCTGAGAAGCTCTTTATCTTTTCTTCAGTTGTGAATGATAACCTTGCTGGGTAGAATATCCTAGGTTTTAAATGCTTACTTTTTCAGCTGTTTAAATATACCTACCACTCCCTCCTGGACTGTAAAATTTCTACAGAAAAATTAGCTGATAGCCTTATGGGGGGTTCCCATGTTCTCTTGCTGCCTTTTGAATTTTCTCATTCTCTTAAATTTTTTTTTGCCATTTGTAATTGTGGTAGGTCTTGGTGGAAGTCTCTTTGGATTCATCTTGTTTGAGACCCTTTGTGCTTCCCTAACCTGAACATCTGTCCCTTCTAAAGGTCTGGGAAATTTTCAGCCATAATTTTATAAAATACATTTTTACCTCTTTCTCTCACTCTTGTGCATCTAGGAGCTCTATAATGTGGATGTTACTATGCTTGATGTTGTCCTAGAGGTCCTTTATTCAATTATCACTTTAAAATTTGCTTTTATTTTCCTGTTCTGACAGGGTGATTTCCATTATTCTATCTTCCAGAGCATTTATATGTTCTTGTGTTGCTTAGTCTGTTATTTATACTTATATTGTATTTTCACTTCAGGTATTGTATTCTTTAGCTCTGACTGGCTCTGTTTTCTATTTTCTAGTTCTTTGTTAAGGTACACACTGTGCTCATCTAGTCTTTCCCCAAATTCAGTTAGCATTCTCATTAATAATGCATTGAACTCTTGTTCAGTCACTGTCATGTCCAACTCTTTTCAACTTCATGGAGTGCAGCATGCCAGGCTTTCCTGACTTTCACTGTCTCCTGGAATTCACTCAAACTCATGTCCATTGAGTCGGTGATGCCGTCCATCCATCTCATCCTCTGTCTCCCCTTCTCCTCCTGCCCTTAATCTTTCCCAGCATCAGTGTCTTTTCCAGTGAGTCAGCTATTCGCATCAGGTGGCCAAAGTACTGGAGCTTCATCTTCAGCATCAGTCCTTCCAATGAATATTCAGGATTGATTTCCTTTAGGACTGACAGGTTTGATCTTCTGGCAGTCCACTTGACTCTCAAGAGTCTTCTCTAGCCCCACAACTTGAAAGCATCAATTCTTCGTGCTCAACCATCTTTTTGGTCCAATTCTCACATCTGTATATAACTACTGGAAAAACCATAGCTTTAACTATATGGACCTTCATCAGCAAGGTGTTGTCTCTGCTTTTTAATATGCTGTTTAGGTTTTTCATAGCATTTCTTTCTAGGAGCAATCATCTTTTAAGTTCATGGCTGCAGTCACTGTCCGCAGTGATTTTGGAGACTCCAAAAATCTTCCACTGTTTCCACTTTTGCCCCATCAATTTGCCATGAAGTGATGGGACTGGATGCCATGATCTTAGTTTTTTGAATGTTGAGTTTTAAGCCAGCTTTTTCACTCTCCTCTTTCACCACCATCAAGAGGCTCTTCAGTTCCTCTTCACTTTNATTTCCACTTTGGTGCAGCCTCTTCATGCTTTGGAGCTATTTCTCTGCTCTTCCCTAGTAGCATATTGGACACCTACCAACTTGGGAGGCTTATCTTCCAGTGTCATATCTTTTCACCTTTTTATACTGTTCATGGGGTTCTTGAGGCAAGAATACTGGAGTGGTTTGCCATTCTCTTCTCCAGTGGACCATGCTTTGTCTTAACTTTGGAATCTACCCGGTAAGTTATTTACCTCTTTCATTAGTTTTTTTTTTTTTCTGATTGTTTTTCTTGTTCTTTCCTTTGGAACAAATTCCCATGTCTTCTTTGTTTTACTTTCCCTGTCTCTATGAATTTCTGTGTCATTTACCTATTCAGTCTTGAAGGTCTGTTCCTGTGTGGGAGTGTACCTGTGCAGTCTGCGTGTGCCCAGTGGCTTTGGTGGGAAGGCTGGATCTGACATGAGCATGATGTCGTGTCTTCCCCCAGGTGTTGGCAACTCTCACCATGGTGGGAGGTGGGACCAGGGACACAGGGCTCAGAGTCAGAGCCAGGTGTGACCTGCACTCCTCCTGTGCTTAGTGGCTCTATCAGGGGCAGTGTGGGGCCCAAGTTGCTAGAAGAGAAGCCCTAAGGGTTGGATCTGAGTTCGATCCAGTAAGGCCACTCTCAGAGTGTGGATGCTGTGATGGGTCCAGGCTGGCTCTGTCCCACTCCAAGTGTGCACCCCACTCAAGTATAGCAGCCCTCAGTCTGGTGGGGGGCTGTTTTGGGTCCAGATCGGCCAGAGCAGGCACCCAGTGTGGGCTGGGCTGTGACTGGTGTGGCCACGGGAAAGCAGTCAGAGCCCCAGGCAGTTTCAGTTTGCTTCCTGTGCCTGTTCCCACCAGTAGGCAACACATGGATGCTCTTCATGGGCAGAGCCTTGGTTTCTTACAACCCTGTTGCAAGTCCTGCTGGTTTTCAAATCAGCTAAGGGAACTCCTCTTTCTAGTGTTGATCCCTGAGCCGGGGTGCCCAATATGTGGTTCAAACCCCTCACTCCTCAGGAAGGATCTCTGAACCTGTGATATTATCCTTCTCTTCTGTGTCTCCTCTCAGGGCCACAGATCAACCCCATCGCTTCTCCCCCAGTTGAGGCACAGAGACGTTCAATGGCTTTCTCAAGGTCATATAGCCAGCTAATGGTAGATACAGGTCTAACCAAATACTTAGTCTTTGCATTGTGTACCTCTGAGATATCTTTAGATGATATGGTTCTCCTCTCAGGGCCACAGATCAACCCCATCGCTTCTCCCCCAGTTGAGGCACAGAGACGTTCAATGGCTTTCTCAAGGTCATATAGCCAGCTAATGGTAGATACAGGTCTAACCAAATACTTAGTCTTTGCATTGTGTACCTCTGAGATATCTTTAGATGATATGGAAAGTTAAATTTTTTTTAAAAAGGCTGGATGAGCATTGATTTGAAGAAATATGGCTTTAAGATATGTTTTTTTCCCTCCTTTTCCTTCTCTGCTTTTAAGCCTATGACCCCATCCCCACCCCAGGAACACTTTTATCCTCACCAGTCTATTTTAGCATCACTGACTCTTTTTCTATGTGTACATGGCTGAGAAAGTCTTCCTGGCCCACTGCTCACTGATCGTTGTGAGTCGGTGCAGCACATCAAGCCCACTCTATCTTAGTAAGGGAAACACGGTGACTGAGCACACAGTTGGTTGTGGTTTTCATTCTTTCTTTCTCACCATACATCCTAAGATGTAACCAGAATGCCAAATATTTCCACTTCATGCTTTTCCTCACATTTGTTACTCTCCTAAATTTCTTTTCTGTAAAATCTTATCTATTTCTAAGACCAAGAGCTAATGATAGCACCTCCGTTAGAAAGCTCTCCTTTATCTTCCGTTCCAGAAAGATCGTTCTCTTTCCAGACTACCTTGTTTCAACACTGTAGCATTATTTTCTTCTATGCTTTGGAAACACTGAGAGATTATATGTTTCCAACTTTGACTTTTGCTTCCAGTTCGCCATATCCTCTGTTTGGTGAGTTCTTGATCAGGTTTTGCCAAATTGAACAGAAACTTAAAAATTAGATGACCTCATGGGTACGTATAACTGCCTGGACAGTGTAAAACTCAGTGTTGGGTTTGGGGTCTGCTTCTCCAGCTTTCAAGAGCATGCTCTGTGGATCTCTGTGCCCCTTCNTTTGGTGAGTTCTTGATCAGGTTTTGCCGAATTGAACAGAAACTTAAAAATTAGATGACCTCATGGGTACGTATAACTGCCTGGACAGTGTAAAACTCAGTGTTGGGTTTGGGGTCTGCTTCTCCAGCTTTCAAGAGCATGCTCTGTGGATCTCTGTGCCCCTTCTTACTTCCTTGTTAACGCCTGGCAGCGCAATTAAAGTGAACTTAAGAGTTTTCCCCCTTTCACCAATTTTAGAATTTGCTGTCTGTTGTCTGACAAGTTCACACGGCATATCTTTTTGTGAAATATTTCACACATTCAAAAATGCATGTCTGTAATGCTTTAATTATTCAGAAAGTAGATAGTTATAAGAAAAAATGAAAATAACTGCTCATTTATATAAAAGTCTTGAGTCACAAAATTCATTCTTAATTCTGTTTATAAAAATTTCATGCATTTCTAATTTTGAAATAGTATACCTGAACACTTTATTTCCTTTCTGTAAAATAATGAGGAGCCATTTATAACAGCAGAAAGATATTGGAGAGCGTAAATCAAGAATTTGTTTATATCTTGATTGCTCCAGGAAGAATGTAAGGTGGCTTATGAAGATATGTAAAGTACTCAGATTATCATCGGAGAAGGCAATGGCACCCCACTCCAGTACTCTTGCCTGGAAATCCCATGGATGGAGGAGTCTGGTAGGCTGCAGTCCGTGGGGTCGCGAGGAGTCAGACACGACTGAGCAACTTCACCTTCACTTTTCACTTTCATGCACTGGAGAAGGAAATGGCAACCCACTCCAGT
>SJYT01034908.1:88652-107199 GCA_006410635.1 Cephalophus harveyi | reverse complement strand
AGTCCGTGGGGTCGCGAGGAGTCAGACACGACTGAGCAACTTCACCTTCACTTTTCACTTTCATGCACTGGAGAAGGAAATGGCAACCCACTCCAGTCTTCTTGCCTGGAGAATCCCAGGGACAGGGAGCCTGGTGGGCTGCTGTCTATGGGGTCACACAGAGTCGGACACGACTGAAGTGACTTAGCAGCAGCAGCAGCAGATTATCATAAAAGTTAAACAAGGTTTGGGGGGAAGGTGCGGTCAGAGTCTAGACGAAGTGCCTGTGAAAATACACAAGTTGGCCACACATTAGGTGCTGAGATTTTTAGCAGTCAGTTTGAAAGAGGAAGTTTGGGGATTAGTGCCCACTCACCTGAATTTCTGTTCTAACAAGTCCTGGCCTGTCTTTGCAAATGAGTCACGGTGGCCAATTAAACGGTTGCAGAGGAAAGTGTACTTTGTGGTTTGGGCACAGAACTGCAGGAACTGGATGTCCTTCATTCAGATCTCTAATAAGCCAAGCTCTCGCTCACTGCTGAGTCTGTTCCTATGTTCCACTTGCCGCTTTTGTTCTGTTTGCTCTGTGTGTCTCTGTGTTTCTTGTTTCATCGCCTTACTCTTCTGAGGACAGTTCTGTCCTGACACAAGTGGAGACAGAGACACACTGAGGCGGAGAGGCCCCTTGGCTGTGAGCAGGGTAAGAATAATCATAATCCAGTAAAACCAAATACTTCAAAAAGAGAATTGCCCCATGTTTGCTGAAGCAAAGTAAATTCACAAAGTTGCCTGGAAGTTTCACCAGAGATATGCATAAATCTCAAAGTAATTTGACTTGAGCTGGAATTCAGTATTTTTTTTATTTTTTACATTTAAAGCTATAGGGAGCTGAGAAACTGGCTTCAAATTGGGGTGGGGGAGATGAAAGAAAGAAAGAAAAATGAATCATTTTAGGCCCATTTGTTGTTGTTGTTTTAGTCACTAAGTCGTGTCCGACTCTTTGCCACCCCATGGACTGTAGTCCACCAGGCTCCTCTGTCCTTGGAATTTCCCCGGCAAGGAGAGCCGAGTGGGTTGCCATTTCCTACTCCAGGGCATCTTCCCAACCCGGGGATCAAACCCATGTTTCCAATTGCCTTGAAATAAAAGAAGTCTTGATAGATGCTGTGGAAAGTCTAAGGTGCTGTTGCTGGGCTCTGAGACAACAGGCCTAGGAAAGCAGTCATGGCCCTGGCTGGTCGAGACGCTCATCCTGGAGGAATGGTGCATGTGGTGGCTGAGCGGCTCCCGGGGAGGAAGGTGATGGCTTCAGAGGGAAGGGGATGACTCCTGGGAAACGGGCTGGCCGTTCTGTGGCAGAATCGATAGGAAAGGCAGACTGGGCGACGTGAGTAAAATAATCAGCTATCTGAGGGGAAGAAAATGATATGCACTTAAGCAAAATGGTGGCTAGACGTTTCTATTGGAAGTAGAAATAAAGCTGTAAGAAGCTGTGCAGTGTCTGAAGGCCCATCTACACATTTCTGTGGCAGAATCGATAGGAAAGGCAGACTGGGCGACGTGAGTAAAATAATCAGCTATCTGAGGGGAAGAAAATGATATGCACTTAAGCAAAATGGTGGCTAGACGTTTCTATTGGAAGTAGAAATAAAGCTGTAAGAAGCTGTGCAGTGTCTGAAGGCCCATCTACACATTTTGTGTCTATCACAACAGAGAAGGTTGAAATTTCCAGGCGGAAATGACATGATCAAATTTTTAGAAAGGTCCTTTGCTTTACTCTTGGGTCGCTTTTCTTCTAACTCATGCTGTTCAAGCTGCACAGGCTCCTGCCACCTTCTGGATCACTGTGGTTTTTCTCTGGCCTCCAGCCTGTGTAATAATCTGCCTGGAATCTTGTTCCATGGCCCACCCTATCTCTCCTTTACTTTCGACCACAACAAACCTTTGTTCACTCGTTTTGCTGCACGTTTTAGTGCCCCTGCCCCCCACTGGACCATACACTTTTTGAGGAGGGAGAGGCCAGGACCATCCTGCTCACTGTGCACCTACTGTGTCTGCAAGTGATGTATCTGCAACACAAGTGCTAAGTGAATGGACTTGTCTGGAGATGAATAAGTTGAGCAAAGAGACTGGATGAAGTGAGTGTTCACTCCACAACTTCCCCTGAAAATATCTACTGTGTGTCATGACCTGCAAGAGGTGCTTAGAACACAAAGACAGATGGAGATGATGCCGTCCTCAGGGTGGTCAAACTCAGGGGCAAAGGTTAATGTTCTGTCTAGACATCATATGAGTTTGTGATGAGTGCTGTAAAAGAGGCTGGCCAGAAATGCCCCAAGGGAGGCAGTGACCGGCTCCACCAGGGAGGCTGGGGCAGGTGCTCTCCAGGAGGCTGTGTGTGCTGAGCCTGAACGGTGGTCAGCAATGCAGCTGCAGCATGTGCCCGGGTGGGAGTGGCTGCCTACTGCTCTGCTTTCTGGGACCTGTTTAATGCACCTACAACTTGGGGAGTTGTATATTTTTGGTTTGTTTATTTTATGTGGTGTGTGAGTGTGCTCAGTCACTCAATCGTATCTGACTCTTTGCAACCCCAGATTCCTCTGTCCATGGAATTTTCCAGGCAAGAATACTGGAATGGGTTACCATTTCCCACTCTAGGGGATCTTCCCAACCCAGGGATCAAACCCACATCTCTTGTGTCTCCTGCATTAGCAGGCAGATTCTTTATCACTGTGCCATCTAGGTAGGTAGGTTTCGTCGCTCAGACGTGTCTGACTCTTGTGACCTCATGGACTGTAGCCTACCAAGTTCCTCTGTCCATGGGATTTCCCAGGCAAGAATACTGGCGTGGGCTGTCATTTCCTTCTCCAGGGAACTGTGCCACCTGGGAAGCCCTATTTTATGTGGACTTATTGTCAAATCAAATCAAATATTGTAAAAGGAGATGATGCTGGGCTGAAAACCAGGGAAAGAACACGGGGGGACAGATTTCCCTCTCAACATGAAGGAAATCTTGGGTAAGGGTAGGACTCTGAAAAGCAAATGGGCTGACTCAAAACTGTGTTTCTCATCATTGACAATACACCAGTAGATGCTGGAGGACTGAGTGTTGGAGAGGGAGGGAGATTGCCTGGATCTGAATCTCAGTTCTGCCCCTGTGAGCTCTGGGCCCTAAGTCGGTCAGCTCTCTGTGACCCAGTCTTCTCATCATAAAATGGTATTTACCTCATAGGGTCATTATAAGGATTGAATGGATTTAAACCTGCAAAACACTTAGAATAGTGCCTGGCGTGTGGTAATTACCACATCAGTGTTATCTGTGGTGATGGTAATGATGATCATATTGAGGATAATGATGATGATTTCTTGTGACCTCATGGACTGTAGCCTACCAAGTTCCTCTGTCCATGGGATTTCCCAGGCAAGAATACTGGCGTGGGCTGTCATTTCCTTCTCCAGGGAACTGTGCCACCTGGGAAGCCCTATTTTATGTGGACTTATTGTCAAATCAAATCAAATATTGTAAAAGGAGATGATGCTGGGCTGAAAACCAGGGAAAGAACACGGGGGGACAGATTTCCCTCTCAACATGAAGGAAATCTTGGGTAAGGGTAGGACTCTGAAAAGCAAATGGGCTGACTCAAAACTGTGTTTCTCATCATTGACAATACACCAGTAGATGCTGGAGGACTGAGTGTTGGAGAGGGAGGGAGATTGCCTGGATCTGAATCTCAGTTCTGCCCCTGTGAGCTCTGGGCCCTAAGTCGGTCAGCTCTCTGTGACCCAGTCTTCTCATCATAAAATGGTATTTACCTCATAGGGTCATTATAAGGATTGAATGGATTTAAACCTGCAAAACACTTAGAATAGTGCCTGGCGTGTGGTAATTACCACATCAGTGTTATCTGTGGTGATGGTAATGATGATCATATTGAGGATAATGATGATGATGATGGTGATTGGTGGTGATGATGGAGAGGATGCTCATGATGGTGGTGATCATGATGATGAAGGTGGCGGGGATGGTGGGGATGGTGGGGACGGTGGTGGTGGTGACAGTTGTGATGATGATGATGGTGACGATGATGATTAGTGGCTGAATCTTATGCCTTTTGAGGAATTTTTAAAATCTGAGAGCTGAAAGTCCTTCATTGCAGGAAGGGACACACACTGAAATTATCTCTATGAATTTGTGTTATGCTAAATTTATGATGCTGGAAATTCAGATTCTGGGTTGCCCAAAATAACCTGTCAGATGTAGTGCATCTTAACAGAACCAATGGCTTAACATGACGGAAGTCTGTAAGGGGCTGTTTACCTGGCCCTGCCACTCTGGATACCCTGACTGTGGCTGTTCGAGGTTGTAGACCGATTTATGTGGTAGGTAGAAGATTCGCAGAGAGCCTAAGGAATTGGGAACCCAAGAGAAAAGGCTCTAAGCTTTGAACTGGGTTTCAGACTTATACTTTTATTTGAATAAGGCTGGTTGCTTCAAGATTCTCTTAAGTTCCTGGTCTTTGCAAGCTATGGATGTCAAGTCCATCTCATCCACTGTGTGTCCATGGGTGGATTCCCAGTACCTGCTCTGCTGCCAAAGGGAATGGCTACAAGCTGCCTCTGCTTCCCACCTGCCCTCTCTCTGAAGTACACTGAGCTGTTCTCTCTGTGCTGGCTCTTGCAGCAGTGTTCTGGCAGTTGGGCTGATGGCAAGGGGTTTTGAGAGCTCTTGGACCTGGAAAGGCTACTTCTTGTCTGCTGCATCATTCTATGTTCTGAGTAACACAGGACAATCTGCTCATCGTTGTGACCTCAGGCTTAGCATCATTTGGGTTATCACATCTCATCATCTAATTTGGAAAGACAAATCTCATTTATTTAGCAAATGCATCTGTGCAATGGGAACAATTTTGAGGATTAAAAGAGTATAAAGAACTGAGAACCATGCTGGAAAATAGCAAATGCTTTATAAATCCTAAGTCATTTAGTTTTCACGATAACTCTGAGCTGCATACAATTATTATCTCCATTGTGATGATGTGAAACCAATGCCCAGTGAGACTCAGTAACCTTCAAGATCACGCAGCTATCTAAAAGTAGTTTTCAAGCAAGGGGATCTGGTCTGGAGTTCATTCTCTTAACCACTAAGCGTTGTACCTCAAGGGGCTGTGGCCTGTTGTCTTGTGGTGGTTGTGGATTGATTGGCTAACTGAACTGAGTTAGACATGTGGTTTTACAGGATATAAGATTTATTATTAATCTTTTGAGAATTCAGCTATGGCTGGCATTTGATGAAGAAAGGTTTGGGGGATTTTGCTAGCCATTAAACAATGACCCTATTAGAATGTATTTCTGTTAGCTGACTGCCTTGTGGGCAGTCTGGCATGTTCTCGTTAGATGAAGAAATGGCATCTTTATGCAGGTTTCTATCAGATGCTTTGATGAAATAAGGTAATAAGCACAGCATATTGTAGCATTATTTGATGATTGCATGGAACAGAATGATTATGGAAAATAAAAGTTCATTTTGTTATATTATGCTTTTCTTACCTCATCTGTAGTAACTTAGCTAATTATAGAACATTCCTTATTTGTACTTTGGAAAAGAGTATTTGCACCTTGTTCAATTTTATTGTGGTACAAGAAGCAGTCCTCAGGGTTATCCCGATTACAGGTAAGAGAGGAAACTTGAATAGTGATAATATCACAATTTACTATATAAATAATTACTATTAAAATTATAAAGAGGGGCATAGTCAAATTGTTTTAATTAACGTAAGCAAATTTTTCCTTTCCTTATGGTTAATTCTGTAATATATTTTCATGACCTTTATAAACATGATTGAGGAATCAGGATGTTCAGACTGATTAAAAGGGATAGAATCTCTTTGCCTTCATAGCTCTAAGAGTTGGCATTCAGTGTGCATGATTGGTAAGTATGAAGGATGAGTGAAGATGACTCATTCTCAGTCATCCAGACCAGAGTTTCTAGCTGGATCTGCCAACTCTCTGCCCTGACTGCATTCTGGAATCACCCAAGAAGCTGCAAAAGCCCCCAGTACCCAGGCCTCCCCAGGTCTGGATCCCCAGCGCAGTGGGAACTGCTGGGGATACAAAGCATGGGCAAGCTCCTGCTGTGTTGAGCTGACAGTGTAATCCAGGGAGACTGAAAACAGGTAAAAGCTGTAAGAAATGCTAGGTGGTGTCACAAGCTATGAAGAAACAGCAGCATAAGGTGGAGGGGGTAGATGAGCAGAGAGAGTCGAGGATGTCGAAAGCTTGGGAAATCCAGACATCTGACACAGTTCTCATGTTAACTGTTGGCTGGGGGCACACCCGTTTCCTTCACCCACCCCTCTGTTTTTGTATGACTGTCTTTATCCTGAGCTGAATTGTCCTCCTCAAGTCCTCTGTGCTTCTGTTTCTATAGCTTCCAGCTATTAACTTCGATAGCGCCCAAAACAGCATGATGAAGTCTGAGCCTGCCGTCAGGGCAGGTGGGCACAGAGCTCAAGGTCGGTGGCATGAGTCCACAGAAGCTGTTGAACTCGAAAATTTTAGGTAAGAAATCCAGTACGTTCCTTGCCTTCAGCAGCCTGGGCTGCTAATTAGCCCAAAGACTTATTTAAGTCTGTCACAGGGGCTAAAATGGAAAGTCCATTTTAAAATTTCCCACGGGGATTTTGAATTTAATAATTGCAGTTAGCCCACTCCCGGAAGTTCTGTGTGAGGAACAGTCTGGCTGCAGGTGGAAGTGACCTGGGAACTTCGGGACACCCGGCTGACATACATTTGGCGTTTGCTCCATCAGCTTGACCTGGCGAGGCTGATAGTGAGCTTTGTCTTTAGCTTTTGGTGGGTGCGTATCTCGCCTGCTGTGAGGAGGCATGAAAGCCCTTGCTGTGAGCAAGCATGATGGCTGAGGACGTGGTTGTCAAAGTGCTCAGGCTTTCAGTTGAAATATGGCTCACCTTTCGTGTTGAAAGTGCCAGCCCATGGTTTGCTCTCCTGTTGCCATGGAGACCTCTTAGCAGCTGTACGCTGTCATGGGCCACTTCTGTTTGGGGAGCTGGTTCTCTCCAGCTCTCCCTGTGGTAAGGTCATTTGACACTAAGTACCATGTAAATAATGAATGACATGAAATACCAATATAAATATTCTAGAATGATCATTTATTTTTCTGGCCTAAGTCTTGTTTCCCTGTTATTTTCTGACAGTGAATTTAATAGTCCACAAACATCACATGATGTCACATGAGTTAATATTTTTAAAATACATGTTTAGTAAGAAATGCAGAAGTCTTAAAAAAATTGTTACATATTCAGTCTGCCCATTCTGTGTACTAAGAACTATGACAGACCCCCCTCTACTATGAACTAGATTAGGGGGCACAGTCAGTCCCATGACCTCTGACATTGCATGAGGGTGGAGCAGTACAAATGGCAATAATAAGGCTACAAAACCTGCCTGTGAGGTGGTGTATTTATGGAACTCCAGTGTATTTAGCCTAGTTCTAAAAATTGGTCTATTTGAATGTACACTAAATATCATATTATATATTCCATAGCAATGTGATCCTTTTAAAGTGGATGGCTTTTGGATATTTTTAACCTCTCTTTTGGCTGTAATATCAGGAGAGAAAAAAACTGAAGTTACAATATCTCACTGCTTTGTTGTATTCACACACACCCCCCGCCCCCTGCCCCTCGCCACACACACACACACACACACACACAATCCACAGCCACAAAAGCTCTCACAGTTGAAGGGCTGTTGACCACAAGGAGATATGCATGGTGTCCAGTGGTGTTAATAGCTATAGCGGCCACAGCTGTGGCAGGTAGTGAGGTGAAGGGAGCGGGTTGTGTCTGCCTGTTGCACGGCTGTCTAGATCACGCACTCTAGCACTCTTTCACTCCACATGGCCTTTTCTTCCCTCTCACAAATTTTAACTATTAAGTGTTTATAGGGAATAATATAATGTAATAAAATGAAATATATATGCTTGACTCTAATCTTTATTATTAACTCTATAATTTAATTTCCATCTCCTATTTCAACAGCTGACACTTGCTTTGGCAATACACTGGATCTCAAGAATCCTTCAACATTTGCATGCATATAGGTGATCTTCCTCTGCACTGATAATTTTGAGGCAGTCTAAATAATTTTTATTACAAAATGCTTTTCTGTTTGTTTCATCTTAGTATAAACTACAAGAATGAGAGAAATTTCAGCAAACATTTGCAGCATAAACTATTTCAGGAGATATTTACAGCCTTGGTGAAAAATAGACTCATATGCAGGTAAGACTGTCCCAGAAAGAAAAAGACATTTACCCAAGAATGGCATGTATTATGTATCTTGTTTCTAGCATCCGATTTGAAGCAGTTTATGAACGTAACATGCTCAAAGGATAAAACAGAGCAAAGACCATTTCAAAGGAGGTGAATGAATCATCATGCAGATGATCTCATTAAAATTACTCTGGTTAGGCCTGAATTTAGCTGAATTTTAGGATAGACAAGGCAGAATGGGAACACACCCAAGTCACACTGTTTTCCTTGTCTTGAGTTTGGATATTCAGGAGGCGTTTATCACAGAGACACTGGGTAACACCATGGCCAGCCTCCTCAAAGTCTGGATTTGCAGTCAATCCAAGCACTGATTAACTGGGCTGCTGCAGCCTGGACCTCAGGGAAAGGATGGGGTGAGACAGCCTGGGGACAATATTTCTTTTCAAGACCAAGTCAAATGTTCTTTCCTTTGCTCTCCTTTGTCTTAAGACTAGTGCACTGTGGGCTGCAGGGAAGGGCTAGCTGGCCGGCCCTCCAGATTCCCTCCTGAAAATACCAGGGGTTTTCAGTGAGCCATTGCCTGGTGCCGGATTGCAGTCAGGAGTGACCTTTCTCTCGGTCCTGGGCCACTTGCAGGGGGAGCTGCGCTGCTGTTAGACTGGAAGGAGGCTCCCAGCATCCTACGTGGTTGGACCGGCCTCCTACTCTTCCTGAGAGGCCCAGACTTTCTCCCCACAAGCACTAGCAGAAAAGCCCAGGAAGAACCTTGAATCTTGCCCATCATTCTGAAACTTGATTGAGATATCTGGATTCTGTCCCAGTGAGATGGGAAAGATTGCTCTTATTCTGGAAAATAAGAAGATTACTGAAAATTTAATGAATGACTAAAATAAGACTCTGATTTGATCCAGTGCAGCAGAATAGCATCCCTAAACAGAGCGTAAGTGGTAGTCTGAGGATTTGATCTTTTGGAGGGTTATTTAGTATTGCAAACTTAAGTATTGACAGTGACTGCCAAATAAATTGGTTTAATTTAAAACAATCTAGGGTTGGGATTGCATGTGGCATGGCTTCGTATGTGGTTTAAACAGAAGATCAGTAGACTGGCTCAGACGCCACAAGATGCTTAGAATCTTTACCAAGGTTCTGTAATCGGGTTACAATTAGTTGTTGTCAATGTCCTCAAAAGATTGTGGAAAGATTAGTGACCATTGCAGAGGACCTGAGGTTGTCCTAGACTGTTTCTTCTTGTGCTTGAACAAAGTAAGAGCAATGTTAGTAGCACAATAATTATGCCTGAAATGGTATTATTGGAAAATTGAGGTTCTTTAATTTGTTTTGAAGATGATAATCATAGACTCCTCAGGGGATGTCCAATAGGTCATTTGTTGGGTTGGTACTTTGGGGAAGGCCGAAGTTTTCCTGTATTGAGTGTAGAGATCTTACCATCTCCCTGCCCTGCAGACACCAGGTACAGGAATTATCAGGTAAGATAGGCAGGTGAGGGCTGGCCTCCAGCAGCTGAAAGAGATCTTAGCAGATCTGAGGTCAAGGGATCTCTTGTGAGGACATTTCCAAATTCTTAGCGATTACTGAGGCATCTGACATTGGATGGAGTTATTGACTTGCAACACAATCAGTTCCTGGAAATCTTTAAACCAGGAAGCGATGATTATAGATATCTTTGCTCTCATGGGAGGAGAAGGAATTTAGGAATGTTGAACATCAAGAGCATCCTTTCATGTCATCCTCTCACTGCTGACAGATTGTTACATCCAGTTCTATTCTAAAAGCAGGGTTGGGTAAAATATGGATTAAGTATAAAGGTCTTCCCTTGTTTCTTACCCCATATAACCTCGTTTGTTTGGCCAGAACTACCTGTTTTTTCTTTTCTCTCTAACTTTAGTCTAGTAGAAATACATCTCAGGGCCTTTACTGGTATGGTTTCCTATCCCTTTTCTTTGCAAACATCAGATTTGATGTTGACTGAAAGGCTTGGATTCAGTTCAAGAAACAAATTATTGAGCCTCACCATGTACATGTCAGAGAGGGTGAAAGCACAAAGATGACCAGGACACGTGGTCTCTTTCTTCCTAGGGACTCACTCTGGTGAGCTAGTTACCCGCGTCTCAATCCAAACAGAATGTGACAAAAAGTAAAGTATATTAAGACAAACATAGGATGGATGAAATTGGAGGGGTGTGGCCTTTGGCCTTTGGTCCAACTCTGGTTATATATAAGACTGGGCGTGTTTCAGATGCTATGCCGCTCAAGTCTACCCTGAGAATATGGCTGGGAATTTAGTTTCACCTACTTAAACCCAGTTGACATTCTTCTTGTTTGTTCCTCTTCTATTTCATTTTCGCCAACAACATTCACCTCTAAACCACACTTCTGGATACCCTGTTTCCTGGGTGGTTTTCCTAAGGTCGACTTGTAATTGCCCCTTTGTTCTCAGAAATAACTTTGCCAAGCAGCATCTGAAACGAGACAAGAGTTGTTACTCCAGAGTCAGATGTGGACAGTAGACCCTCAACGGGCAAGCAAAAATGCCTCTGAACCTGAGGTCACTCTGGGTTGTACATGGCAATAAATCTTGATGTGTGGCAGGGGATGTAAATGAATTTTCATCTTCCCAGTTTTCCTTCTACCCTGAGATCATTTGTCCTCAGTAGAATCTGCTGTTTGAAAATACATCCACCTCTTTTTCATCTTATTTGCTGTGCAAGAAAGCACAGAGTTATGAGACTGTGTAGGGAAGTAGAAACTGTTACAACACTGGCACATTTAAGCCAGAAAGTGATGATTATAGATGTCTTTGCTCTCATGGGAGGAGAAGGAATTTAGGAATGTTGAAAATCAAGAGTATCCTTTCATGTCATCCTCTCACTGCTGACAGAGTGTTACATCCAGTTCTAGTCTAAGTAGGGTTGGGCAAAAGATGGATTAACTGTTAATCCGTGGATGGATTAAAAGTTAACTGACCTCTTCTGAAGTCAGCCTCTACTCCAGAATCTTTGCTGTGTAACTGCTCCTCTGAGGCACCTCTGTTGGTCCATTCCCTGCTGATTGCCAGATGATGTGAAGATTCTATAACATAATACAAACAAGACATAAGTTAACTTGTGAAACTGGCTGAAGATGTAGAATTTCACGCAGTTATTGCAAGTGATAGTGCTGAACTGGTAGGATCTGATCAGTGAGGCCCTGGCAGAGTCAGACCACTTGATGATTGTAGAAGAGAGTATTAACCAGGAAGATGATAGGGTGAAATTCAGAAAAGCATGTTTCGAATAGCAAAGATTAGGAGAAGCCATTAGGAGACACGGATGGATCTTTCTAATATATTTGCAAAAATGAATCTGTTTTATGCTGCAAAAATAAAAAGTAAATTCAAGGAAACTGGATCATGTTATATGACTTTGTCAGAAAATATATGCCAAAAAGTGTCAGCCGAACCCATTCTTGCTTTGTTATAGTTATCAGGTTAGGGTTGCATTATATGTTAAATTTTGTTAAATGTAAAATAAAATATATCTAAGCTTCATGATTTATTTGTTAAACTATTGGGTTGGTCAAAAATTTCTTTCAAGATTTTGATAATATCTTACAGGAAAACCTGAACAAACTTTTTTAGTCAACTCAATATTTTAATTACACCATGTCCCGTTCTCTGTAATAGGAAAATTGGGGTTATTTTAAAGTAGGTTCTCAGGAATTCCCTTGTTGCCTAGTGGTTAGGATCCCGGGCTTTCACTACGGTGGCCCAGGTTCAAACCATGGTCAGGGAACTGAACTGAGATCTCACAATCCACATGTCACATTCAAAATAAATAAATAAATAAATAAAGTGGAGTTCTCTTTTCTCTTCGAGAAAATTAGAGACACCAAGGGAACATTTCATGCAAAGTTGGGCACAATAAAGGACAGAAATGGTATGGACCTAACAGAAGCAGAAGATATTAAGAAGAGGTGGCAAAAATACTCAGAAGAATTATACAAAAGAGGTCTTCACCACCAAGATAATCATAATGGTGTGATCACTCACCTAGAGCCAGACATCCTAGAATGTAAAGTCAAGTGGGCCTTACGAAGCATCACTATGAACAAAGCTAGTGGAGGTGATGGAATCCCAGTTGAGCTATTTCAAATCCTGAAAGATGATGCTGTGAAAGTGAGGCACTCAATATGCCAGCAAATTTGGACAACTTAGCAGTGGCCACAGGACTGGAAAAGGTCAGTTTTCATTCTAATCCCAAAGAAAGGAAATGCCAAAGAATGCTCAAACTACCTCTTAATTGCACTCGTCTCACACGCTAGTAAAGTAATGCTCAAAATTCTCCAAGCCAGGCCTCAGCAATACGTGAACTTCCTGATGTTCAAGCTGGTTTAGAGTCAGACACGACTGAGCAAGTGAACTGACTGAACTGATCCTAGTAACTGCCAGGATATCGCCTCTTCTCCCACCTGTAACTATTTTTTTTCCACCTGTAACTTTTATAGAAGTGAGTGTGTTCCAGGTTCTTTAAGTTCAGTTAAAAGAGAAGCACCTGATCTAGCTAAGCATGACTTTTTTTTTTGTCCAGAAGTGCAGTCACTTTTCTGATCAGAACAAGTTGGCATCCTTATTTTACATCACATTTCCTGAAATACATGCTACAAATTTGAAGTATTTGGAAATGCATCTAGGAAGTTTGGATTGGGAAGCTGTTTGCACTCTCTGCAAGAACTGCTCAAGAGCTCAAGGACTGCTTGAATTAGGGAAAAATATCTGGTCCAAACCATCACAATCCAATTAAAAATGCTGTAAAGTGTTCTGTGACCTTCCCAGGGACCTCCAGCCTAGGAGACCTATGTAGTTACTTGTTCGCTGCTTACACCTCTATTGTCCACATCCACACTAGAATCAAGGCCACAAGGCAAGTGCGTCTTCTTTGGAGCTTTGCCTAATCTTCAGCCTCAGCTCTCTAGGGCTATCACGGGGACCAAAGGGTTGGAAGAAACAGCAATCTCATCAGAGTCTTGATTAAGTTCTTAAAATAGACCAAAGTGATGGAGAGATGCTTTTCTTTTTAAAAAGATTTTTTTTTGGCTTTATGGTATGTGGGATCTTATTTCCCTGACCAGGGATCAAACCCACACCCCCTGCACCACAAGTTCAAGTCAACCACTGGGCTACCAGGGAAGTTCCAAGAGTGGCTTTGTCTGTGATTTTATCTCATCAGGTAGTAGAGTGGCCAGTAGGAGCCTCTGAAGACTTCTTTCTCCTCCAGGAAAAAAGAACCCTGGTCAGTTTGGTGAAGTGTGCAGAGAAATTGGACAGAGACAAAGGCTCATTAAGGTCCCCAACATGTTAGGTTTGCGTCTTTACATACCTAAAAACAAAACAAAACAAAACAAAACAAAACAAAACTCCTGTTTGTCCAGGTAAAACTCCATCCTTTCTGGTTCACAGTTTCCTCTGAGGTCTTCTTCCTCCTTTGCCTTGTCTTTCACTCCTGCCCAGCACATGCTTTAGGCTCACCAAGGTCAGACTGAACCCTTTGTTGTTTCTTGGGAAGTTACTCTCTCTCTCTTTCTCTCGCCTCTGAGCCTCGGGCCCTGCCCATCCTTGTCTGAAGCCTGCCACCCCCACCTCTTTGCCTTTCTGGCACTTCTGGCTCAAAGGACTCTGCGTCCATTCTCCTCCTGCTACCTGCCGAGCTGGGCTCCTCAGGAACAGAGCTTGGGTCTTTTATTGCCAGCTCAAGCCATTGACACTGGTTTTACTGGAGAGTGTGGAGACTGAGAGTCTTCATAAAGTGGAATTTCTTTGCATTAAATTTTTTTGATTACTATAAAAATTTGAAAAACACAGAAAGCTATAAAAAATGAAAATTTACCCTTTATACCACCCTAGAAATAGCTACATTAACTCTTCTTACACTATGTGTTTATTTATGTGGCTGTGTCAGATCTTGGTTGCAGCACTTAGGATCCTTGACCTCGCTGCAGCTTATGGGAGCTTTAGCTGAGGCAAGTGGGATACCTCCCTGACCAGCTCCCTGCATTGGGAGCCCAGAGTCTTAGTCACTGGACCAGCAGGGAAGTCCAGAAAAAGCTACGTTAACTCATATTATCAGTTCAGTTCAGTTCAGTCGCTCAGTCGTGTCTGACTCTTTGCGACCCCATATTATATTTCCTTGTAATCTTTTAAAAACACTATATGCTTGTTTATTTCATTTATGTGATAAATTATTGTTGTTCAGTCACTAAGTCATGTCCGACTGTGACCCCCATGGACTCCAGCATACTAGGCTTCCCTGTCCTTCACCATCTCCTGTAGTTTGCTCAAACTCTTGTCCATTGAGTCAGTGATGCCATCCAACATCTCATCCTCTGTCACACCCTTCTCCTCTTGCCCTCAATTTTTCCCAGCATCAGGGTCTTTTCTAATGAGTTGGCTCTTCACATCAGGTGGCCAAAGTATTGGAGCTTTAGCTTCAGCATGATGATTAATGATTCCTAACCTGGAGCAAATATCTAGTTCTTACATGTTATTGTTATTCAGTCACTAAGTTGTGTCCAACTCTTTGTGACCCCATGGACTATAGCATACCAGTCTTCCCTGTCCTTCACTATTTCCTGGAGTTTGCTCAAATTCATGTCCATTGAATCAGTGATACTATCTAACCATTTCATCCTCTGCTGCATTTTTCTCCTTTTGTCTTCAATCTTCCCAGCATCAGGGTCTTTTTCAATGAGTCAGACCTTCTCATCAGGTAGCCAAAGTGTTGGAGCTTTAGCAACAGTTATTCCAATGAATATTCAGGGTTAATTTCCTTTAGGATTGACTGGTTGGATCTCCTTGAAGTCCAAGGGACTCTCAAGAATCTTCTGCAGCACCACAATTCAAAAACATCATTTCTTCAGCACTCAGCCTTATTTATGGTCCAACTCTCACATCTGTACATGACTACTGGAAAAAACGATAGCTTTGACTAGATGGACCTTTGTCACCAAAGTGATATCTCTGCTTTTTAATACACTGTCTAGGTTTGCCATAGCTTTTCTTCCAAGGAGCAAGCATCTTTTAATTTCATGGTTTCAGTCGCCATCTGCAATGCTTTTGGAGCCCAAGAAAATAAAATCTGTCACTGCTTTCACTTTCCTCACAAATAGAATTTGCCATGAAGTGATGGGACCAGATGCCATGATCTTAGTCTTTTTGAACATTGAGTTTGAAACCAGCTTTTTCACTCTCCTCTTTCAACTTCATCAAGAAGCTCTTCAGTTTCTCTTTGTTTTCTGCCACTAGAATTTCATGTTAATTTCTCCTAAAATGTTATTTAGAGTTTACCCTAAGCTTAAGTTGTTTATATATGCACACTATATGTACACACACACACACACACCCACACAGTAATTGGTTCTCTATTTTTTTTTTTTTTTTACTATTTACTACTGCTTGTTAGGAAACTCTTTTACTCAGATGGCTAACAGACAGAGAATTAAAATCATCCCAACTTTTCCGGAGAGGACCACTCCTTGTTTGTCCACACATAAGCACCAGAGCCAGTTTTAAACCTAACCAAATCAGTAATTGACAGCTTCCCATCAGTGCATGAGCTTCTGAGAACCAGGGAGTAAGCTAAAGCACATTCTGGATCCCCCTTTACATGGCCAAAATCAGTCAGTGCCGAGGACAGCCCCCACTTAGGAAAGTCACCTGTTTCTGACGTTCTCTGTCAGCTTTTCTCCGAGAGATGGCAACCTCTCTCCTGCTATAGTCTTTTTCTTCACATGTTGATTGGTAGACTTCTTTGGGCATCTCAGCATCATCATGCCTAAAATAGGACTCCTGATTTCTCTTATTCACCTTGCCTTCCTCTCGACTCTAGTCTCTCCCACGTATTGACCTGTCCTAGCTGCACGGTCTCTTGCACTGACCACGATCCCAGCTCTGACCGTGACTTCCTGTAGTGTTCCTAACAGCACATCTTGAAGGATCTCTTCAGAATCTGTCACATGATGTAAGTCCTGTGCTTAAAGGCTGCCTGTGACTTTCTGGAGTAAAAAGGCCAAAATCCCTGTTCCTATTCGACAAAGATCTGCAGAACTGGCTCTTGCCATCTCTGTAACATCAGCTCCCGCGACTCTGTCTTTGCTCTTCTTGCTCCAGCCCTCAAGGGTTTCCCTGCACAAATCAGTGCCCACACGCTTCAGTCTTTGGCTGTTCAGACCTCGACTCATTGCTGAGTTCACTCAGATGCTACTTGCACCAGAAAACGTTTCTCTGACTCTCCTAAAAGAGCATTCCCCGGACTCCCTCAACCTTTAGCTTTGTTGCTTTTCCCTGGTCACCACCCGTGCAGTTTTGTTTGTGTGTGGGTTATTGGTCTTCTTTCTCTTGATGGTAACCTCTATGAACACAGGGCATAGTTGTGTCAGGCTGCAGTCCTGGGCATGTGACAGCATCTGGATCCTGGTAGGTGATGAGAGTAACTATCTGAAAGCATTCAATCTCTGAGACTTTCACCAGTCATACAGAAGAAACAGCTAGGACAGTCGTTTCTATTCAAAATCTGGCTCCTAGTCCCCCAACTCCTGGCGAACAGAGCTCTGTATCACCTTTCGGAACATGCCATTCCCCAGGGGCAGCAAAGCTCCAGCCAACGAGCCCTGTCCTTGAGGGGGGTGAAAGGCTGGGAGCCCTGGAGGGAACAACTGCTCCTCAGAGGTCAGTGCTCAGGGAGGATGCCCCGCAAGGCCCAGACCCCAGGAATTCATTGACAACAGCTGAGGACAGAATCACATAGAAGCATTAACAGCTTCAGGCCACAGTCCCTAAATTGCAGGACAAAAAAATGCCATTTGCTTGGAACAGAACTTTCAATCCTGAGATTTTCTAGAATTCTTCACTTATTTACATTCCTTTAATAGGAAAACAAGACAAAAAGCTACTCTGGAATTCTTTTTTTTTTTTTTTTTTTAGAGGTGAGAAGGAACAGAAAAAACCTTTTCATAGTGATTTTAATATGAAAAAGCATTGGAAAGCTCATGGACTTCCCTCATGAAGGCTGTACGTTCTTAACAGGAAAAATTGCAAGCACACACAGATTTGTCATATGAGTGACCTCCCAGTGTATCCCATGGCTTCTCCTCTTAAATAATGAAGAGCAGCCAGCATTAAACCTCAGGAGGCTGCCAGCAGCTGTTGCCACTGGATTATTCTTCCCGTTAGATCTCTGGGGTGTAGTGTTGGCTGCATGCTATCTTTAGCTGACCCCAGCACCTGGAAGGGAAACCAGTCACTCGCCATCCCCCTACTTATGAGATGAAAGGTTTTCTGTCTCTAATAGGAGTCTCAGAATAACCACATCCTGACAAGGGTTCCCAGAAGTGATTGTCTGAAATTCAAAATGTACTTCAAATTTGCATTATTTTCCCCAATGCAGGAAGTCAGGATGAACTATAGTGCAGCTTCCCACTGTGGCCTTGGATAATTCTGTCTGGCTACTGCCCTCGGAGAGGGTTGCATGCGTGTGTACTAAGCTGCTTCAGTCTTGTTCAACTCTGTGACCCCATAGATTGTAGCCCACCAGGCTCCTGTCTGTGGGATTCTCCAGGCAAGAATACTGGAGTGGGTTGCCATTTCCTCCTCCAGGGGATCTTCTCAACCCAGGGATTGAAACTGCATCTCTTGCAGCTCCTTCATTGCAGGTGGATTCTTTACCACCAGCGCCACCTGGGAAGCCCCAGAAGGGTTGAGTCCTGTCTTTATTTTCAGAAGAGACTGAACTTTGCCTCCAGTAGCAGAGGTATCGTAGTCATGGTGCCCAGATTGAAGGAGGGCTGTGAGGTGCTGGCACCTGTGGCGGGCAGCTCTTGCCAGGGGCCTTGGTGGTGGCAGGAAGAGTGATTCTCAGCCAGCAATCTTCTTGAGACACTGTGTTCAACCTCCATCTACAGAGCCAGGCCTCTTGTGGGGACTCTCATTTATAAGACGCAGGCAAACATCCTTGGAAATATAAGGCTGTGGGAAAAGCATATTTCCAGCTTCCTTCCTGTGAGCTGAGTCAGTGAATGGGGGGAGCGAGTGGCTTGGGGTGGAGAGTAGTGGCTGGGCTGGGGTGATACCTCTGGTGGAGGAACCACAGATGCTCTATCTGCCTTCTAGGAGGTGTGAGGTGTGCAGGTTTGGGACAGAGTTGAATTTCTCAGGATTGAGAAACAGTCAAAGCTGAATTCTACCGTCCCCCCCCCCCCCCCCCCACAAAGAGAGGGGGCCAGTG
>SJYT01034908.1:41451-88469 GCA_006410635.1 Cephalophus harveyi | reverse complement strand
GGGGCTGTATTGGGTCTGCAGTTCAAGTAAATGCTCCTCTTGGGCTAGGGGGCAGATGTTTAAAGCACCCTAACTTTGCTGGATGTACGCACTCAGCTGTGCAGGTGGGTGGGAGAGGGTGGGGGGAATTATGTGGATTCTGGTCCGAAACAGCAATAGCAGACACATTTTGTTTTAGGTTTTGGCTAACATTCGCGTCACACTGGACTAATCTGGAGGGCAGTGTCACCTGGCAGGGAGCACCTTCCCGCGATGCAGGCTGGCCCGGCGCTCGGCAGTGCTCTGCGTCCCTTCCTCACCTCAGGATCTTAGACTGTGCTGTGCTGACGGCCTCCGCACTGCGACATAGACTTTAGTTAGAACAGCTACACGTGACTGGCCTCATATCATGTCAGAGAACATCTATCTAATTGTGTGGGAGGCTCCAGTGTTAAAACGGCAACCCACTCCAGTGTTCTTGCCTGGAGAATCCCAGGAACGGCGGAGCCTGGTGGGCTGCCGTCTGTGGGGTCGCACAGAGTCGGACACGACCGCAGCGACTTAGCAGCAGCAGCAACGCTGCTTCATAGAAAGGAGCAAAGGCAAGGCGCTCCCAGCCCAGCCCTGTTGCGAGAGGGTCAGTGAAAAAGGTGCGGGGAGGCCAGTGTGACTGGGAGGGCACGCGTGGGAGCAGTGGGGGCGGAACACGACCGCAGCGACTTAGCAGCAGCAGCAACGCTGCTTCATAGAAAGGAGCAAAGGCAAGGCGCTCCCAGCCCAGCCCTGTTGCGAGAGGGTCAGTGAAAAAGGTGCGGGGAGGCCAGTGTGACTGGGAGGGCACGCGTGGGAGCAGTGGGGGCGGGGCGGTGGGGCCCGAGAGGCAGTGGGGAAGCCAGGCGTCCCAAGGAGCCTGTGCGGGGCCTGAGTGAGAGGAGAGACTCTGGGGGCTGGGGCAGAGAGGGTGTCTGTGGAGGGTCTCCTTGGCTGGTATGCGAAGACTGAAGTTGGAACAAAGATGCAAGCAAGGAAGACAGGTGGAGAGGCTTTTGCAATAGTTCCCACAGGGATTTACTTGGCAGTCCAGTGCTTGAGACTCTGCATTTCCGCTGCAGGGGGCGTGGGTTCAATCCCTGGTCAGGGAACTAAGATCTCACATGCTGCAGGATGTACCCCTACTTTTTCTTTAATACAAATAAAAAAATAGTTCAAGCAAACGATGATGGAGGCTTGAGTCAGGGTCATAGAGGATGAGGGAGTGAGAAGCTGATTTCAGACAACAGTGAGTGGTCTTGAAGCAGGATCTTAGTTCCCCTTGGTTCCTTGAACCTGAATCCTGGACAAAAGCCAGGAGTCCTAGCTGCAACTTCACCAGGGACTAAGACTAGAAGCAAAGCCAACCTGGCTCTTGCCTCTGTTTGAAAGTTAGAATGATTTAAGGAGATAAAAACTGCAAAAAAATGGGTTCAGTTCAGTTCAGTTCAGTCACTCAGTCGTGTCTGACTCTTTGCGACCCCATGAAGTGCAGCACGCCAAGCCTCCCTGTCCTTCACCAACCCCTGGAGTCCACCCAAACCCATGTCCATTGAGTCGGTGATGCCATCCAACCATCTCATCCTCTGTCGTCCCCTTCTCCTCCTGCCCTCAATCTTTCCCAGCATCAGGGTCTTTTCCAGTGAGTCAGTGCTTCACATCAGGTGGCCAGATTATTGGAATTTCAGTTTCAACATCAGTCCTTCCAATTAACACCCAGGACTGATCTCCTTTAGGATGGACTGGTTGGATCTCCTTGCAGTCCAAGGAACTCTCAAGAGTCTTCTCCAACACTACAGTTCAAAAGCATCAATTCTTCGGCACTCAGCTTTCTTTATAGTCCAACTCTCACATCCATACATGACTACTGGACAAACCATAGCCTTGACTAGACGGACCTTTGTTGGCAAAATAACGTCTCTGCTTTTTACTATGCTGTCTAGGTTGGTCATAACTTTCCTTCCAAGGAGTAAGCGTCTTTTAATTTCATGGCTGCAGTTACCATCTGCAGTGATTTTGGAGCCCCCCAAAATAAAGTCTCTCACTGTTTAGACTGTTTCCCCATCTATTTGCCATGAACTGATGGGACCAGATGCCATGATCTTCGTTTTCTGAATGTTGAGCTTTAAGCCAACTTTTTCACTCTCCACTTTCACTTTCATCAAGAGGCTTTTTAGTTCCTCTTCATTTTCTGCCATAAGGGTGGTGTCATCTGCATATCTGAGGTTATTGATACTTCTCCTGGCAACCGTGATTCCAGCNTGATTGCAATTGGGAGGTAGTCTGAGCATTCTTTGGCATTGCCTTTCTTTGGGATTGGAATGAAAACTGACCTTTTCCAGTCCTGTGGCCACTGCTGAGTTTTCCAAATTTGCTGGCATATTGAGTGAAGCACTTTGACAGCATCATCTTTCAGGATTTGAAATAGCTCAACTGGAATTCCATCACCTCCACTAGTGGTGATGCTTCCTAAGGCCCACTTGACTTCACATTCCAGGATGTCTGGCTCTAGGTGAGTTAGGGTACAAAGTTTATTTTCAGAGACATACCACCACATGTGGGATAGCACAGAAAGATACTGTGTATTTAGACAGAAACAAAGCAGGAACACCCACCCAGACAGAAAGGGTCCCCTGTGATGAGGAGGGAGGTAAACCGTTTATATGGGGCAGTTCTTCTGGGTCTTTGTTCTCCTCTGGCTAGTTATCTTGTTCCTTTTCCCACACCTGCCCTGCCCTTGGGCCTTCTTCATATGCGTCTTTTTGCCAAGATGGATTCCAGCACAAAGGCTAATGCGAGTATGACAACGTTTATTATGGAGTGATGCCCACCTTTTCTGACCCCCGAGGATCCTTCCTGCTGGTGTGGAGTTGGGAAGATTTCCTCTACCTCAGGAGTGATAGATTCGGTCGTTTTCTCTGCTCCCTCTCAGAGCTCACTTCCTGCCTCTAACTCTGTCCTTGGGTCATCAGGGAAAACAAAGCTCCAATCTGCTCTGCTTGACAAACTCCAGCTGCTCGGCCCACAGGCCCATCTATCTCCTGCCTCAAACTTGTGTGAATGGAGAGAGATTTTAAAGGTTGGAGCAGACAGGACGTGCTGAGGGATTGNCTAACTCTGTCCTTGGGTCATCAGGGAAAACAAAGCTCCAATCTGCTCTGCTTGACAAACTCCAGCTGCTCGGCCCACAGGCCCATCTATCTCCTGCCTCAAACTTGTGTGAATGGAGAGAGATTTTAAAGGTTGGAGCAGATAGGACGTGCTGAGGGATTGGACGAAGGGTGTGAGGGAAGTAGAGGAAACAAGGAAACACGCGGGGCTGGAAGCCTGGGGTGAGGGAGCCTGTGTGCGGGAGGGGCATGCACTGAGTTTCAGGTGTGCTGTCAGCGGGGACTTGGGAAGCTCTGGGTCCGCGCCTCAGCCTGGGCTATGTTCCTGACCGTTCTCAGCAGATGGGTCCTCCCTGAGTAACAGGAGAAAAGCCTTTAGCAGTATTCACACTCGGCAGCCTGGGTGCCCTCCGTGGGAGCGGATGAAAAAAATTTTCCGGTAGAATTCACTGATTCCTAAATCTAACTGGTGCAGCAGTGGGGAAGGGTGCTGGGTGTGCAGACGACACCTCCTCCCCAGAGCCCGCAGGCACGGTGCTGCGCCCACCACCCCGCTCCCTTCAGCCGGAACCCCCTGAGACATCCGTGCTCCCACTGCCCCGGCCACGTTGGTGATGTGGCTTTCGGCCGGGACTGGCCAGTGGCGCCTGTGTGAGAGCCTGGGCCCCGGCACCACCCTCTGGCTCTTTGCATCCACGTTGCCCACAGGCCCAGAGAGCAGCAGTGCCCCCTCCCCACCCGTCCCCTCCGTGACCGCTGTTTTGGGAGCAGGGAAGCCCAGGGTGCTTGCCTTCACGGGGGTCGAGGGGTCAGTGGAGGTTCAGCTGGCGCAGCAGACCCCTGCCCGCTGGGTCTCCCCACTCCCCCTCCCCTTCTCCCCTTCCCTGACTCCTCCCCTGCCCCTTACCCCGACTCCAGGAGGTCTCCTGGCATCCTTAGTCACTCATGTGAGCACCAATATTCACGGAGGAGTCTGCTTCTGGGGAAGGCGACCTGAGATCTAAGAAAATACTTTATCCCCACTTTTCCCACAAGGAGCGTTGAAGGGCACCGGGGGCTGATTGGAACCCCCGGGGGTGCCATGGGATGTTTTAAAATCTCAGGGAAAACTGTGATGACACACACCATCTGTGGACTACCCTGGGTGATTACAGTTTCCATGTTAGGCGTGCTGCCCTCCCTTAGCTGCTGCTTTTTCTTCTGTAGCTGAGTCTTCAGTGGCCACTGTGGTCAAAAGCAAGAGCCCTGGGGAGTCAGGTGGAGGAGGAAATGGAGGTGCTGTTGGATCCCATTCCAGGACAGGAGAAGTTGTTTAGTGTCCACACGCCATTAGAAAGTAAATGTGATTAAGAATAAAATACAAATAATTTTCTTCTAGTGTATATGTATTATCTTTTTTTTTTTAATTGGATGCTAAGTTATCAGTGTATCAAGCCTTTTGAAGTTGAACCTGTTAGCTACTTCTTGTGATCAGGGGCTGCCCTTTCTTGGGACAGTCAGGGCCTGTGAACCAAATAATTTTGGGGCCTCAATTTTGTAATGACAGTGTTTTCCATTAAAATTGGTTAAGTGTCAAATAACAGTCCCCACTGCAGACTGTTTGAGGCCAATGAGTGCTCTGCCCAGAGCTGTTTTCTATTCTCCTTTTCCTAGTGCTGCGCTGTTCATGAAATGTCAGGTTCATTGGTTTTAAACGTGAACAAACATGTTCTCTCTTGTTTTCTTTCAGAGAGTGGGTTGATCGCGCTCCATCTCTTCATTTTCTGAGAGTGTTAATTTGTCTGAGACTCCTAATGAGGGATCCATGTTATCAGGTTGGTTGCAAGAAATAAAAATATTTTTTACTAGTTTGAAGATGAAATAAAAACTGGTGGGCTCTTCTCTGAAGCACAGCATGGTAACTTTTTATCCTCTCTCACTACTCAGTAGCTTCCATGTTTGGGAAGTATCTTACCTGCTATGGAAATCGACAGGAGAGAAGTGATTTAGTGGGGACAGCAATCTCTCTACATTTCTATTCTGTTACCTGTGGGAGGCAGTGGACTGACTTCTGGTCTGTGTCTGCATCGTCTCTTGGCATTTTAAACCATAGGCAGCTTGGAGAAGGGTACACTGGGCCATGCTTTGGAGCATGTTGATGCCAAGCGGCCAAAGTGAGCAGCGGCAAGCGGGGACTTCCTTAGGGGGTTCCAGGGCTGACAGGGGCAGCGGCCAGGCCTACACATGGTAGCTGCCCCAGAGCCATGCACTCCCCGGAGGCCAGCCTCAGAGCCTGAGTTAGAGGTGAGCACGGGGCTCCCGCGTGTCTCAGAGGAGGCGCTTGCTGGCGGGCGTCTCCCCTCCTCTCACTGGTCAGCTAAGCATGCTGTCTCTGGGTTAGTGCCTCTCAGACTTTCAATCACCTGGGGCTCTTGTACGTGCAGATGTGGACTCCATAGGTGTACACGGAGGCCCAGGGTTCCGCTGAGGCCACCGGTCCAGGGCCAACACTCTGAATAGCAAGCACTTACCTGACACCACCTGGTCCGTGAAAGTTGTTCCTTCCAGACCCAGCTGCTAAGATTCCTGCTTCTATAAAGCAAAGTTTGTAAATTTTCTGTATATCAGAAACACTCGGAACACTTAATGATTGCTGGCACCTGAAGGTGAAAGGGTTAGTTGCCCAGTCGTGTCCGACTCTTTGCAACCCCTGGACTGTAGCCCACCAGGTTCCTCTGGCCATGGGATTTCCCAGGCAAGAGTATGGGAGTGGGTTGCCATTTCCTTCTCCAGGGGATCTTCCCGACCATGGGTTGAACCCAGGTCTTCTGTATTGCAGGCAGATTCTTTACTGTCTGAGCCACCAGGGAAGCTTCTGATTCAGTAAGTTTGGGGAGGGCCTGGAAATCTGCATTTCTAACAAGTTCCCAGGTGTCGCTGATGCTACTGGTTGGGGGAACCACTGCCCAGCCAGTTTGGAGAAGTCTCCAAGTTGCTAATGAGCCATTATTGTTTCTGCTTGCCAGCATTAAATATCTAAAGGGCAGTCTTGTCATTCCTACATGCTTCAATCACTTTCACAGATTGCTTTTTTCCCTAAGAGGTTATCTCCTTTTATGCCCCATCCTGATAAGCTACTGGGATGCTCAGACCACTCTGAAGTGCATTTATTTTGGATTCAGCTTTACTGATGAGTTATTATTTGAATCAGGACATATTTCCTTTCATTACCCTGATAGCCATCTTTTCCAAACTCAGCACTCAAAACAGCGTGTGCTGCTGCTAGCCAGTGATGAACCTGCTCTGGTTTGAGTCTCCAGGGACTCATGGTAGCTTCGCTCTTTTCTTTAGAAGCGTTGCTCCCTTCCCCATTCTGTACCCTAAGATGGCTTTGTGTTGTTCTAGTTCAGAAAACCAGTTATTTGAATATGTGACATTCCTCAAAAAACTTTCTGTCCTGGTTGCTCACAGTTTTATGGGAATTTTCCTTTTCTCCTGTGACCACCCAGACAGAGCCGTGTGGGCCATGCTGGTGAGGGTGGTGTGTGCTCCACTCTGCCTGGGCCACTGCCCCCTCTCCCCCTGGCCCTAGGCTCCTTGTCCCCGAGTGATATTAACACTGTCCCCCACCCCCCTGCCCTGTGCCCCATAGGCCTCAGCTTGGGTAAGAACAGCTTGTGTATGGTATTAACATAAGTATTCATGGAAGAAGGTGGATTTTTCGCAGGAGGTCTAGTTTTTGGACTTATAGAAGTTAGCAAAATATTTGCCTTAGACATGCTGTTTGCTCAGAGAATTGATGGCTCTTGTGTCATACTCTGCTGATCTTCATCTAAAGCATTCCCTTTCTTAACCCAGTTCTTGATGGGCTGGAACAAGGTTGACTGGATTGCTCTCTAAAGGAAAGAATTCTGTGACCTCTTTGCTTTGGGGCTTTTATGACAAAAACATGCATTAAACCAGATCTCCCATTGATTTCCAGCCTTTCCATAGAAGGAGGTATTCCCTGAATCTCTCCTCCTGGCACTCTGTCCACATACGAGAGCAGTTGTTTAACATGTTGAGTTGCCAAGAATTTCTGGCCGAAGTCATAGCCATGCTGGGGTTTACTGTGACCTGTGCCCACAAATGTCCAGGCCAGGCCTCTCTTTCCTCTCCTGGTGAATCCGTGATCAGTGCTGCATGATCCACAGTGGCCGCCCCAGACCATGTCCGCTTCTCACACACCCCTCCTACCCCGATCTTCTTATTAGATTGCAGCATTACCTGTTTTACAGGCAAAACTGAGGCCATCCTAGTAGGAATGCTCATATTTTCTTTGTTGCTTGAAATGTTTGGATTATTATGCACCACTACATGCATGCTAGGTCACTTTAGTCATGTCCGATTCTTTGTGACCCCGTGGACTGTAGCCCACCAGGCTCCTCTGTCCATAGGATTCTCCAGGCAAGAATACTGGAGTGGGCTTCCATGCCCTTCTCTAGGGGATCTTCCCGAACCAGGGATCCAACCCACATCTCTTATGCCTCTTGCATTGATAGGCGATTATGCACATTTACATCCCTTCTTATTCCTGAAGAAATACCCTCCTCCTTGCCAAGCCTCAGCCTTCCATCTGTTGTCTTTATTACGGTGTCAGTGTCTCCCTTTCTGTTTTTTCTTATCATAAAAATGCCCTATTCAGGACACACTATCCTTTCAAGCCTTGATCTCACCTTCATTACTGCATGCATTTACTGAAAGGTCAGACTATTTATATGGAACTCACTCCCTTTCCTTTACAGCTGATGTGCAGTAGAGCTTTTCCTTGCACATTGTGCACCAAGACCTCTCGGAAGTCATTTAAAAAGGCCATCATGGGCCATGATCCAGTCAGCATCTCTTGACCCAGAGGCTCCAGTATATGCCTAATGAAGGTTCCAGAAATAAACGAGTGGAAGAGATGAAAGAGGAGCCATTTTTAAAGACAGAATTGCTTCCTTTTTCATAATTAAAGGACGACATGTGTCAGAGATTTCAAGTGTAGTTGGAGTTCCAAGCAGGATAAAATCTACCTAGGCTGCTTACAGTGAGCTGTCAGAGCACATTGCTTATCAACGATAAATAGAAAAACTTAAAACTCCTAACCTACATCTCCATCTGCCGCAGCAATAAAGAGATAGCAGAGCTGTATGGCCCCATCACCTGCCTTAAAGCTCCTAACCTACATCTCCATCAGCTGCAGCAATGGAGAGACAGCAGAGCTGTATGGCCTGATAGCCTGCCTCGCACCCCAGCCTCCTTCCAGCAGCCTGGCACCCCTTGCCACACTTTCTGTTTCCTCTCACTGATCCTGAAAACCTCCAGCTCTTCCTCATCACCTTCTGTTTTTCTGTGCTGTTTACTTGCTCCTTTTTAAAATTCTGCCTTCCTAAATGTTGCTCAGCTGCTTCAGTTGTGTCCAACGTTTTGTGGCCCCATGGACTATAGCCCACCAGGCTCCTCTGTCCATGGGATTCTCCAGGCAAGAATACTGGAGTGGACTGCCATGCCCTCCTCCAGGGGAATCTTCCTGACCTGGGGATTGAACCCGAATCGCCCGTGTCTCCTGTATGCAGACTCTTTACCTCGGAGCCACTGGGGAAGCCCCGAAATGTTAACCTTCCCCAGAGCTATTTTCTTTGTTATAGACTCCCCTATCTTCTGAGCTCTTGGCTTCACCAGTCATTTTGTTGCTATTGTTCTTTGCTCACAAGCACATGTTCCCAGCCTGAGACTTTCCCCCTCATTTAAGTCCCAAATTTCCAGGTATTTGTTGGGATGATATGGCAGCATAATGGTTCTCAAAGGGTGGTCTGGGGACTCGCACAGGTCTCTGAGACCCTTCCAGGGGCCCCACAGGGTCAAAACGGTCTTAAAGGTGACGCTCCAGTGTGATTCATTCTCACTCTCTTACGAGCGTGCAGTAGAACCTTCCAGAGGCCACAGGGTATGTGATGATGGTGTACCCTCACGCCTGATGGAACACATGCTTGTGTGCTCTTGGGTTGTAAAAATTGCTCACTTTTTATCTCTAATATGGTAAATATAAAGAACTTCCCACATAATCCACCCGCCAACATAGGAGATGTGGATGCAGGTTTGATCCTTGGGTTGGGAGGATCCCCTGCAGGAGGAAATGGCAACCCACTCCAGTATTCTTGGCTGGAAAGTTTCATGGACAGAGGAGCCTGGTGGACTGCAGTTCATGGGGTTGCAAAGGATTGGACACAAGACTGAGTGAATACACACATACATGGTAAGTAAAATAGATTAACTCACATAAGCAGAAGGTCTCTGGGACTCTCAGTAATCTGTAAGTGTATAAAGGAACACGGGGGCCAAAGTGTTCGAGAGCCCACTGTGCACGGGACATGCAGTAACTTTACCTGCGTCTCTCCATCCTGACGCTCCTGCAAACTGCCGAATTCTGCAGATTCTGTCAGTGGCACCACCTTTCCTCCAGACTCCAAGGCAGGAAACGCTTCCTTTCCCCTTACCCACCTTTGGAAGAGTAGTTCCTAACACCTGAAAAGATACCTACTGGTCCGGCCCAGGGGAACCTGCTGTTGTGATAGAGGGATGCGCCGCGTGGACCGCTGACTGCAGAGGAGCGGGTGGCGGCTCAGGACGTGGCACTCGGAGCTCAGCGTGTGCTGACTGCCCCACCAGGGACAGTGTGTCCGGGGCCCTGACGCTGTGCCCCGGCGGCACACTGCTGGACTGAGGCAGCCAGAGCAGCGTCGCAGGACGCGCTGTTGCTCTATAGTTCCTATCAGTGTTATATTATTGTGTCAAGTTTTTAAAAAGAGAGAAACTCTGGGAATACGTAGAGCAAGAACATTTGTCCAGATTGATGGAAACTGTCTCCAGGTCACTAGGCTCGGACATCTAGAGCCGGGTCCTGAGAGCCTAGGCCGTGCCAGGGAGGAGCGCAGTCCTGTCTGCTCTTCAGCTCGGTAGCCGGGACTGCTGAGCCCAGAGATGAGGGTGCCTTGTGCTCTTGTTCTCCGGTTGTCCCATTGCTTGTTTAGTAAATGGTGGGTCACTGCTTGAGGGCATAGCAACGGCATTTTCTAGTGGTGGCACAGCCTCGCTCCTTTTCCTGTGTTTTGTAACAGTGCTTCTGACACGGCGCTCACAGAGGCCCAGTGAGTGCTCTGTGAAAGGTGGTGTGTGTGTCTTGCACACCATATGCAGGGAAGATGGGTTCCCCCTACTGGAGACCGTGGTGCACGGCAGCACGTTAAAGCTCAGAGCAGTTTAAATCTATAATGAAATAATTTGTTACACTCTGTTCAACCTACTATTTGATCATAAAAATATTTTCAAACACCTAGTACCACTCATTGCACAGAGTAAAATCATTATTCCCAGGACAGGGTTTGGGAAACATGGAATCAGTTCCATACTGTTAACACCGATGATTGTATAGATATATTTTTGCCAAGGTAAACATTTAAGAATGACCATGACCAGTCATTTAAACATGAGTCTCTCCCTGGTGGCGTCTCCCAAGCTTCACATTTAAAATTTCTTTATGTCAGCAATGCCAGATCTCAGTCTTCTGCCCTCGGTGCACTTTTCCGGGCCTGTTGTTCTTCCGTCACCTGAATACACCGCCAGCAGCTCAGCATGGCGGACTCCACCTCCTTGTCTAACCCAGCCTGTGTCCCCCTCTTCCCTGGGCTTATCCTGTCCTGGCCTCCCGTCACCTCGCTGTGCAGACACTGAAGCCTCTTCTCTGCACTCTTCTTTTCCATTGGCCTTCACGTCCAGCTGATCAGACCATGTCAAGACTGCCCACCTGTCCATTCCCTTCTCTCTGCACCTGCCAGCCCACGGGGCTTCCCTCCATGCCCGTCCCTCTCCAGTTTCCTCCAAGATTGGGGGGAAGTCCCCACAGCTGAGTCTGATCAGCCCTTGTTCACACGTGTCCATCAGGCTCTAATGCAAAGTTCAGTTCAGCCTCATGTTCAAGTCTTCCCACAGTTCATCTCACTCTGTTTTTCTAACATTATTCCCAATGATTCCCTTCATAAATTTAGGGAGTTGCTTTTCATAGTGATACAACATCTTGATGTTCTTTCTATGCAACTGCTGTGCACTTTTGATCCTCTTGTTCTCTTTGCTTGGAGGAATCCCCTTCATTTCCTTCTCTTCTCCACCATCTCCTCAGCACAACTATCCATCCTTCTAAGCCCATTCAGAGGCCACCACCCTTACAAAGTTTTCCATAGTCCTCTCAGCAGGCTATTATATGTCCCTCCTCTGGGGTGTCACAGCACCTCCTGTATAACTTTCTTAAACTATGAAAAAGTTGTTAGCCGTTCACTCTTGGTGACCTCATGGACTGTAGCCCACCAAGCTCCTCTGTCCATGGAATTCTTCAGGTGAGAATACTAGAGTGGGTTGCTATTGTCTTCTCCAGGGGATCTTTCTGACCCAGGGATCCAACCCTAGTCTCCTGCAGTGCAGGCAGATTACCGTCTGAGCCACCAGGGAAGCCCCGTAACTTTCTTAAAACACCTACCTAGATCTATCTTAAATTCCAGTTATTTGTGTGTCTACCTTATCCTTGCCTGCAGCTCAGTGAAGTCAGCCTCTGTCATCTGTATATTTGTGTCTCCTTCAGAGCCTAACCTGGGGATCTTACTAACAGGAACGGAAAAGAAAATGCTGAAAAAATATAAAATGTTTTAAAATGTTATTTTTATGTGTATAAAATGTCCATCATAATTATTGGCAATGCATACAGTATTCTTTTCTTTAACTGCAGCTCTTCTAAAGTGAATAGCAATCATGGGACTTCAGATTAGTAGGTGGTCATAGAACTATTTTCATTGAGTTGTAAATATACCTTCATTCTTAATTTGAACACGGGTGTGTGGTTTCCAGATTCCCGTCACACAGATTAAGGAAACTTTGACCCTTGACCCAGGAGGCCTCGAGCCCCTGAGCCTTTTCCTCAGCTGTTCACGCAGCTCCAGGGTAGCACATGATCATCCCCTCATACATACTCATGTGCTCAATGCCAGACACGATCCAGAGCTGGAACGATGGCTAATATTTGTATTTCAAATAGCTTCCTTGTGTGCACAGAAGGTAAGGAGAGAGCAGTCAATGTCACGTTAAACAGGTAGAGCCACCTGAAACCCGTTCATCCCAAGATAAACGTCAGTGCAAGTAACCTGAGAGCACTGGCTGTTAGTGGAGCTCCAAACCAGTTCCTTTCACAACTCCAGCCTCCCAGCGCCCTCTCTCTCAGCACTTTTCAGAAGTTTTATGCAGTGCCTTCTTATTGGAAATGGGTGTGTGAGTGCTAAGTCGCTTCAGTTGGGTCTGGCTCTTTGCTATCCTGTGGACTGTAGCCCATCAGGGTCCTCTGTCCATGGGATTCTCCAGGCAAGAATACTGGAGTGGGTTGCCATGCCCTCCTCCAGGGGATCCTCCTGATCCAGAGATAGAAGCTGAGTCTCTTATGTCTCCTGTATTGACAGGCAAGTTCTTTAACACTGAGCCACATGGGAAACCATGAAAGATCTGTATCAGATCTGTATTTTGCAATGATTATCCTTAGATTTGTTCAGGGTATGAGTTTAATAAGATCATGAGGCACATCATCTGAAGGAGAAGCCCTGTCTTCTACTCTGCTAGAGCAATGCTGCTCAGATTTTATCAGGCATGTGAGTTACCTGGGGATCTTGTTGATACTGAGTGTCATTCAGTATGTCTGGGGTGAGTAAGCGATTGTGCATTTCTAATCAGCTCCAGATGCTGCTGCTGCTGCTGGTTCATGGACCACACCAGGCAGGGGCCTAGAGGAAAGTCCTGGGATTCAGTGATGCTGGATTTTTATCCAGACTGTCGTTTAGGCAAAATGGTTTACCTTTCTGGGTTTTAGTGTTCCTATTCTGTAATATGAGGAGGTAAAGGGAGAGATATCTAACAGCTCTTTGCAACTCTGACTTTTTATGATGACATGGGAGGAAGTAAATAGAGTGAGGACGCGGGCTGCAATTACTTACTTCCTGTTGTACTCAACCTGCACACTTACTTCCAGTTCAATTCAACCCAACTATCATATCTATTAATGTGTGCCCATGTGCTAAGTCACTTCAGTCATGTCTGACTCTCTGTGACCCCATGGACTGTGCCTGCCAGGCTTCTCTGTCCACGGGATTCTGCAGGTAAGAATTCTGGAGTGGGTTGCTATGCCCTCCTTCAGAGGATCTTCCTGAGTCAGGGCTCAAACCCATGTCTCCTACGGCTCCTGCAGGCAGAATTGCGGGCAGATTCTCTGCTGCTGAGCCACCAGGGAAGCCCATATCTATTAATAGTTTATCTTAAATATAGTATGAATAACAAACGGTGAAGTTTTCCATATTTATATTCTAATGTGGACCTTCAGAAATAGTTACAAACTTATGACTTAATATGGTATTGTAAAGTAAAATAAAGTAAAAATTAAAAATAAAATAAAATAAAATAAAGAACAGCGAGAGAAAAAAAAATAAATCAATTGCATGTAAAATACATTCCCCCCCCCCATTCTCATCTTTCATGTCTGTTCTATTGTTTTATTTTATTAGGAAATACTTCATAGCTTGGGTGGAATTGAAAACCTAGCTCAGGTAAGATCTCTTTTGTGGTGGCTGGTCTTGCCTTTCCATTTTGTGTTGTGCCTCTGGGCAGAGATCCACAGTGTGTGACAGAGAGGTCTCTTTCAACATAGCTGCCTGGCAAGGAGAAGAGCCTGGGGTCATGAGTATACAAGATACACACAGAGCAGGGAGGGACTTGAGCTGTTTTCTCCTGGCTGATTGGGCTCACTTTACCCCACCTGTGAAATGAGAGAGTTTTATAAAGGGTCACCTGTATTTGGAGTGAAGAAAATAAGTAGGTGTTGGCTGGCAGGCCCTGGGCCTCAGCAGTGCACACACCAACCTGGCAGGAGGAAACACTGGCTATGAGGATACTCGTAACTTTTTCACTCAATAAAGAATTAGTGTGCTCACTAAAATATTGGAAATAAATGACAGTGTGAGGAATGATCTTCATGTATTTTTTTCTGCTTTGCTAACTACTGAGGGAAGGTAAGGAGCTGAATAAATATGCTAAGTCAGCCCAATGTTTGGGCTTATTAATACAATCAAACAAAATTTCTAGGTATAGAAATAGTTGAAACAGCCCATCCTCCTGAAATCTATAGCATGTATGCAAAGAATAATTTTCATAATAACCCATGGCCCTGCAAATTCATTCTAAATTATTAACAGATGATTAATTTTAATGGTAATTTAATAGTAAACCTATTTTATTATTTTTATTCTTGGGAAATAATATCTAGTTTTTATTTTGAAGAAAAATTTTTAATTGGCTAGAGGTTGAGTTCTGAACCTATTTCTTATTACTCAGTTTTTATAATTTTACAGTTACAAACAGTGAGGGATTTTCAGACTGTCCCATACATTTCATTCTAATTATTGCTAAATACTTGTATGCTGGTTAGATGTAATTTAGGATATTATAAAACAAGGTCAATAAAATATATGCAGTGTGTTATAAAAATTCTAATGAAAAGATACATTGAAGAATTAAAATTCTAGGTACTGTATATTATGTATCATGTATCTTATTTGTATCTTATATTTGGAGGCTAAATTGCAACACAGATTTATTGAGTTATGAGTCATCTTGGGACTTTTGAGAGTTTAAGCAGTCTTTCCAGGTCCCGCCCTCCACTTCTGGCACCCCAGGGAAGCTGAGAGCCCAGAACCCATCCTCTTCTGCACTTGCCTGAAGCCGGCGCAGGGGCACCGAGCGTTGTTTGGTGACCCTGTCGCGCCATCTACAGCTCATTTTCAGAAGTACACAACCTTACCACTCCGGTTGTGTGCTCTCGGAGTCCTCTCCTCTGCTCACCTGTTGTCTGATCCCCCCGCAGTACATGGAGATCGTGGCGCACGGGTACCTCGGCTACGGGGAGGCGCAGCACAGCGTGGACAAGCTGGTCAACATGACGTGTGAGCGCGGCCCCGGGAGGCAGCGGCAGGGAAGAGGGGACGCTTTGAATACTTAGGAGGCTCCCCACACAGCTATGGGCTTGAGAGTCCATGCCAACTGTTATGCTCAGTGGCAAAATGTACCCAGAGGGGAGATTTTAGATCATGATTCTTATCTTGAAAAGCCCAATTTCATGTTTTAAAAGACTTTCATTGAGCACAAGCTTAGGTTTATTTAGCGCAAGAGAGACTTCTATAAAAGCAAGTGAAGTGAAAGTCGCTCAGTCGTGTCCAACTCTTTGCGACCCCATGGACTATAAAGTCCATGGAATTCTCCAGGCCAAAATACTGGAGTGGGTAGCCTTTCCCTTCTCCAGAGGGTCTTCCCAACCCACGGATCCAACTCAGGTCTCCGGCATTGCAGGCAGACCAGTTGAGCCAAAAGGGAAGCCTATAAAAGCAACTTTTGGTAAATATATTTTTTGCGTGTATGCTAAGTTGCTTCAGTCGTGCCCAACTCTTTGCGACCCTGTGGACTGTAGCCTGCCAGGCCTCTCTGCCCATGGGATTCTCCAGGCAGGAATACTGGAGTGGGTTGCGGTGCCCTTCTCCAGGGCATCTTCCCCACCCCAGGAATCAAACCCCAGTTTCTTAGGTCTCCTGCACTGGCAGGTGGGTTTTTTTTTTTTGACAACTAGTACCACCTGGGAACCTTGAGCACTCCCCCGCTTTAAGCTTCAAATCCCTCATTGAAATATATCATTTCTTTATAGATATTTTTCAAAAACTTGCTGCTGTCAGAGACCAAAGAGAATGGGTCACCACAAGCGGAGCTCACAAGGTGAGTGGTCCCAGAAGGAGCGGCTGCGTCAGTGCCACGTGGTGGTGGCTCACATGCAGGGTCCAGAGCACTTGCAGTCAAGCCTCCCCACCTGTAATTGCAATTCGGAAACTTGCCGACCTAGCCCAAAGCTGCCAATCTCTGCTAACCCACCTAAAGAGTAAATTTAGAAACAGCAAATAGAGGTTTTCTGAAACTTCTTTCTTTTTTTTATGCTGTTTAATTCTTTATTGCTTAATCAACTAATTTGATTGCCTAATTTAAATGTTGTTACACATAAACTGACCCCAGGTGTGTGTTACAAATAAATAAATATTAGTTTGGCACAGAAGTTATGTTAGTTTGAACCATGGGAAATTACCATGGTCTGTAGGTCGGTTTCATATGGTTTAACCTCATAATAAGATGGTTTAGTATTATAAACCTGTGAGTCAAATACATATTTCAAGATGAATGAATGCAGGCTTAATCAAAACACACTACATTTATATATACATAGCAAAGCCATTTAGATGGTAGCTGCCTAGAGCCAGGTTTCAGTAGTTTGTGAGTTTCTGTGTCCCAGGAAGCCACTATCCAGCAAGTATTAGGGCAAAGTTGTCTAAAATGTGCTAGCATGTGCTATTCATTTTATGGAGGTTGATTCTTAGTGATATACAGGTTAGCATTTTTTTTTCTTTCAAAAGCTATATATTTCACTAATATCAGTTAGAATTTGAAGAACATTTTTGAGTTACATTAAGTTGGTGTTAAGGGTGCCATGTGACAAAAATTGTGAAATGATATGTCAGTGACTGGAGCCTGGGAAACATTTGTGTTGGAAGACAGAAGGGACTTCTCTGGTGGTCCCGTGGTTAGGACTCTGCACTTTCACAGCAGGGGATGCAGGTTCAGTCCCTATTCAGGGAACTAAGATCCCATATGTCATGCACCTTGGGGGAAAATAGGAAAAAAAAAAAAAGACAGAAAGGAAAAAGTTAGAGGGAAAAAGAGGATGGGCTCTGAGAAACAAAGATAATGCTAGCTCTATGTAAAGTGCATGAGGTCATAAAGGGGAAAGTTCATATAGTGGAAACCCCAAATCAGCCTAGCAGTTGTACAGGCTGCAGCTCTGGCCCTAAGTGTGTCTGGGTGTACACTCTGGGGGACTCTGAAAATGTTAATAGGAATAGGAGTAATAGTAATAGGAATCCTGAGGAGGTGGCTGTTGAGACAGAGAGAGCTCGTCCAAAGAGCAGTGGACGCCTGCTGCAGAAACAATTGAGAATTGTGAATGTTTAACACACCTCCTTTTTTGAGGTTAAGCATCTATGATCTTCAGAAGGAAATATACTGTTCAAGAAGCTTGTACTTTTACATAATTAAACTTTATTTTACTCTGTTTTTCAGACATTAGTAAACTTACTCAGTGCCCGAGATACGAACGTTCTGCTGGGTGCCCTTCTGGCTCTGGCTAGTTTAGCTGAAAGGTGAGTGCATTTTTAAAAGTTGTGCTGCTATAGCAACTCAGATGAGAGAAATGCAAAATTTATTTTGTTTCCTTAGTTAAGATTTGTGAATAAAAACATAAAATACCATCAATATATTGAAGAGGATTGGGGTGGAAATGCATCATTTTAGAATTTAAGTTGGAACAGCAAAGCAGTTAAAAATTTTTTTCTGACCAGAAATATTTACCTACTCTTTTCATTCAACCCTCAGTTATTTCTCCCTTCAAATTGCACATTTCTTTGACAGTTGAATCTCCCTGTCTTTCATCATTCTGTCCTCTATATTTAAGACTTTTAAATATTTTTGCCCTTTAAAAAATTCTAGATAACCCTTTCAGAGGTTATGACTATTTTAAATAAAAAACTTTAAATATTTTTTATGCCAATCATTTGATCACTCTTTTGTTTTTTTCCAGCTTTACTGAGAAATAATTATACATGTAATTTTATGTATTTCAAGTGTATAAGTAAAGATTTGATGCACATATACACTGTGGGGTGATTACCAAGATCAAGATAATGAACACCTCTTCACCTCTCTCTTTGGTTCTGTGATAAGAACATGTAAATTCTTCTCTCAGCAACTTTCACGTGCACAAACCTGTGTTACTAACTGTAGTTGCCAAGTAGTTGGATCTTTAGTGCAGTCTTCTCATGCCTGAAACTGTGTGCACTTTAACCCCCATGTCCCTGTTCCTGCTGCTTCCGGCCCCTAGTAAACACCTGCTATTCTGTTCTCTGTTTCTATATAGTCAGTTTTGCTTGTTTATTTTCAATATCACATATAAGTGATGCCATGTTTGGCTTATTTCAGTTAACAGAATGTCCTCTAGGTTCATCCACATTATCAAAAATGACAGCATGTTTTTATGGCTGAATAATATTCAGTTATGTACCCAATTATATTCACTTGTAACTATGTATAAATATTCAATTATTGCATTTCTCTATTTCGTCTATCAATGGACCCATAGCTTGTTTGTGTTTCTTGGATGTTGTGAGTAATGCTCCTCACTGCTTTTTAGTGAACACCCTATCAATCCTCCTCTCCAATGGGAACTGTGTTAATCATCATACTGTTATTGAACAAATTTAAATTTATGACATATGATACTTACTGAATGTTGACATTTAATGTAGCTCCACTCTATACAGCTATATTGCATTTTATAAGGGTTTTATAAGGGTTTCTCCTCCTGGGATAATATTAGGACTAAGATATTAAATATGTGGATGTGGTATCAATAAAAGACACTTCTCATAGTTACTAATACTTTTCAATTTGTAGTCCAGAGTGTAGGGAGAAGATAAGTGAGCTCAACATTGTAGAAAATCTGCTGATGATTTTACATGAATATGACTTGCTTTCCAAAAGGTAGGATTGCTAACAGGGGAAAATGGCAGTGTCTTATATTTGATGAAAATGATGGTTATTATTCTAATTATGTCATGTTACATTGTTAACTGAATATCACCACTCAGCTTAGCATTTGTTTTCTATTTAATATATATAAAGTAACAAATACTAAAGAGGTGTATCAGTTTATCTCTGGTCCTGTCTCACTTCTAGAACTGGTCATATATTTGAAATATATAAATATATGATTGCATCTTTAATACTTTTGTTTATTACATTTATTTACATCCTATCTCCTTAAGGAAAGAAACTCTAAGGTGGCTCTACTTTTAGTAATTTCAGTTTTTGAATAAATGATTAGATTCCTAAAATCTATTTTGCTTTCAGTTCAGTTCAGTCGCTCAGTCCCGTCCAACTCTCTGCGACCCCATGAACCGCAGCACGCCAGGCCTCCCTGTCCATCACCAACTCCCAGAGTCCACCCAAACCCATGTCCATTGAGTTTATGATGCCATCCAACCATCTCATCCTCTGTCGTCCCCTTCTCCTCCTGCCCTCAATCTTTCCCAGCATCAGGGTCTTTTCCAATGAGTCAGCTCTTCGCATCAGGTGGCCAAAATATTGGAGTTTCAGCCTCAGCATCAGTCCTTCCAATGAACACCCAAGACTGATCTCCTTGAGGATGGACTGGTTGGATCTCCTTGCAGTCCAAGGAACTCTCAAGAGTCTTCTCCAACACCATAGTTCAAAAGCATCAATTCTTCTGCGCTCAGCTTTCTTCACAGTCCAACTCTCACATCCATACATTTTTAAGCATTATTTTACTAGCATGTGAGATGAGTGCAATTGTGCGGTAGTTTGAGTATTCTTTGGCATTGCCTTTCTTTGGGATTGGAATGAAAACTGACCTTTTCCAGTCCTGTGGCCACTGCTGAGTTTTCCAAGTTTGCTGGCATATTGAGTGCAGCACTTTCACAGCATCATCTTTCAGGATTTGAAACAGCTCAACTGGAATTCCATCACCTCCACTAGCTTTGTTCGTAGTGATGCTTCCTAAGACCCACTTGACTTCATATTCCAGGGTGTCTGGCTCTAGGTGAGTGATCAAACCATCGTGATTATCTTGGTTGTGAAGATCTTTTTTGTACAGTTCTCCTGTGTATTCTTGCCACCTTTTCTTAATCTCTTCTGCTTCTGTTAGAAGAACATACCATTTCTGTCCTTTATTGAGCCCATCTTTGCATGAAATGTTCCCTTGGTATCTCTAATTTTCTTGAAGAGATCTCTAGTCTTTCCCATTGTATTGTTTTCCTCTATTTCTTTGCACTGATCCCCGAGGAAGACTTTCTTTTCTCTTCCTGCTATTCTTTGGAACTCTGCATTCAAATGGTATATCTTTCCTTTTCTCCTTTGCTTTTTGCTTCCCATCTTTTCACAGCTATTTGTAAGGCCTCCTCAGATAGCCATTTTGCTTAAGGCAAGTAAAATACACTAAGATAGCTACTGACTTATTTCATGACCAAAACAGAATCTAAAGTAAAATGAATCATTTTCACTTGAACTACATTTTCCCCTGAAAACTTCCTCTCTCCAGATATCTGTTAGGTTATCAAGTTGCAACCTGTGTCATTTGATACTTAGTTGAGTATCATTTGATACTGAGTTGAATAAATCATAATGTTCTAAGGAGGCAAAATAGTTAATAGAAATCCCAGGCAATAAAGCACTGACATTTAACTCATAGCAAATCCCTTGAATTCTTCTAAGCCAATTTAACCCTCTTTTACCAACTCTACTGGTTGGTATAGATTTGGTTATCTGAATTCATTTACCTAATAGACTCTGCACAGGTATTGAAATGCCAAAAATGAGTGAGACAGGGTTGCACATTGTAGGGGAGGGTCGGACACAGAAGCCATCAGTTTCACCCCAATGTTGTAGTTGGTGTGGTCGGTGAGGCCCAGGACAGATACCCTGGGGGCAGGGCACCTCCAATAGGAGCAAGAGGTCATTCCAAGTTTCCTAAATGAAGGGGCAATTGCTGGGCAGTAAAAGGGACAAGCGAACAGAATATGCTCCCCCTGGACGTGTGCAGTGACGTGCAAGCGAGGCGCGTGTGTGGGTGGGTGCAGCTGCAGCAGAGTGCGGGAGGGGGTGTAGGAAACTAGCTCAGCAGGTGGCGAGGAGTTAGAAACAGAGTTCATTCACTCTGGCCAGTGCTTTACAGGCCAGGCCTGCTCAAGCACTTCTCTGTGTTGACTTGTTTAATCTGAACCGTAACTCTCTTCCCATATTTTACAGATGAGATACCTTTAACCAGGTCATTGATGGGCTGTTTGTGCTAAATAGTGTGGCTTTTATCATGAACATCATGGAGACTCACAGATTTTAAGCATGATCGGATGGATTTTGTGGGAACAGTTCTTCTGCTTTTAGTGTGTGGGGTGTGGAATTCAGCCACACAGTGAGATTCACTTAGAACGAGGGGGGAAGGTGTGGTGAAGTAAGTTTGAGAAGGTGAAGAATGCAGTCTACCAAAGCACATATGCTCTGAATGTCAGAGCATGAAAGTTTGGGAGGGAGAGGAGCTGTGGAAATTAGCTCGGGTAAAGGAATTGTGGGGGCTTCCCAGGTGGCACTAGCGGTAAAGAACACGTCTGCCAATGCAGGAGACATAAGAGACGCAGGTTCGACCCCTGGGTTAGGAAGATCCCCTGGAGGAAGGCATGGCAACCCACTCCACTATTCTTGTCCCCGGTATTCATGGAGAATCCCATGGACAGAGAAGCCTGTTGGGCTACAATCCATAAGGTTGCAAAGCGTTGGACACAACTGAAGGGACTTAGCACACACACAAAGAATTGTGAGTCCAGATGAGAGTGGGAATGTTGGAGAGCTGCGTGGCTGAGGCGCTTGTATCGTCAGCATAGTTGAGCATCACTAGGATGGAGGGACCGCGGGGATAGCTACTGCAGGACTCAGAAGAATTAGCCCCAGTGCTTGCCTCGGAAACAGGGGCACTAAAGGTTCCCCACGGCAGGGACAGGTTGGAGAGGAAGTGTCTTGGAGGATTCCCAATCTTTGGCTTGGAAATTGAAAAGGCTGTGGTGTCCTGGGTCCAGATGAGCAACATGAGAGGAAGGGCTGATCTGCAGAGGAGGATAAGGACTTTGAGCCTAGAGACAGTTGGGTGAGTGCCTGTGGAGCACCTAAGTGGCTCGCTGGAAACTCCAGAGGTTGGGAGTGATGTTTGCATGAACTCTCCATGTAGAGCAGAGAGAGGGTCCGAGGCCTTAAGAATAAATGACACCTTCCTGGGAGAGTGTTCGGAGTGTGAGCCTGGAGGATAGGATGGTTCTCTGAAATGTCATCATAATGCTTCAGAGCTTAGTTGAACCTTATGTCTTATCCATCATTATCTTTTATTCTCCAGATGTTCACTGAGCGCTTCGCATTTAATTTCCCTGGATCATCGTGTTTTTTGCCGTCATGTATTAATGTCTCATTAAAAAAAAAAAAAAAAGATTTATTTATTTGGCTGCATTAGGTCTTAGTTGTGGCATGCAGGCTTAGGTGCCCTGAGCATGCAGGGCCTTAGTTTCCTGACTAGGGATTGAACCCATGCCATCTGCACTGGAGGGTGGATTCTTAACCACTGGACCATGAGGGAAGTCCCTAATGTCTCATTTTTATAATTACATAATAAGTTTCTGAAGACTAAGATAGAGCTTTTATATTTCTTTGGTCTTGACCGCAGTGCAGGTCCCATTGTATGTACTTGATGCCTCTTTGCTGGTTAGTAGGTTTTTAGCCAGACCAATGGGGATACCCGTGAAGATGTGACTTAGAAAGTGGTTACAAAGGAGTAAATTTCTGCAGATGATATTTGGCCCCCTGCCTGTTTTTGTAAATAAAGGTTTATTGGCACACAGCTGTGCCTGTTGGTTTTTGTGTGTTGCCTGTGGCTGCTTTTTCCGTGTCAGTGTGACTGGGTAATTGTGACAGAGACTGTAAGGCCTCCAGAGCTACAAACGCTTAGCTGTGGTCCAGCCTTTACAGAAATGTGTGCAGACCAGCCTTTACAGAAATGTGTGCAGACCAGCCTTTACAGAAATGTGTGCAGACCAGGATGTAGAGCATGCTAGCGCCACAGTCTGTGCAAGTGAGCAGCTCAGTGTGAACCAGGCCAGGCCGGTCCCACTGAGCTGAGTGCACCCCCCCCCACCCCCACCGCAGGCTGACAGCCGAGCTGCTGCGCCTGCTCTGTGCCGAGCGCCAGGTGAGAGAGCAGCTGAAGCTCTATGAGGGGGTCCCTGTCCTGCTCAGCCTGCTGCACTCAGACCACCTGAAGCTGCTGTGGAGTGTCGTCTGGATTCTGGTGCAGATTTGCGAGGACCCAGAGACCAGCGTGGAAATCCGCGTTTGGGGTGGCATCAAGCAACTTCTTCATATTTTACGAGGGTGAGTCAGGGTGGCCTTTCACCTGTTTCCCCCTGGTTGATGAAGGCTGGGGTCTCAGCCGCTTGAAGGCAGGGTGGGCACGTGCTCGGCTAGCTCCCCTCTGCTCTCTGGTCATTCCTCTTCTGCAGTCATTTTTACTTGTAGTAAACAGGCTCTTCATCAATGTTGGGAGCATTTGTCATTTTAGCTTCTTGGGGGGCAGCCCCTGACATGTTTATCTTTGCATCACCAGTCTCCAGGCTAGTGCCAGGGGTAAAGAAGGCCTTCACTCTGCAAATATGGGCTGAATAGAAACCCAAAGAAAACATTTGTCTGGCCACCCTTCTTGAATCAGTATATGCATATTGTAATCCCAACAAGTACGCTAGTTGCTAGTGTTTTACTAAAATGTCTGTGTGTGCATATATGTCACTCATCTATAAAGAGAAGGCAAAGCCCGCATGGCAGGAGCAGGTGTATAATCCTTAGCTGAAACGGGAGAAAATACTGTCCATCAAATGGTTGCCTGTTACTGACCCTGGTCCAGTTGCTCCTCTTGTCTCTCTAATCTCCTCGGCAGTGCTCTGAGCTATGTGAACACCTTGCTGTCTCTCTTTTAAAAACAGAATTCAGTGCCGTTCAGAGCCATGAATCTGGGGAAGGAATGGTTTGTTAAAAGAGTTGCAAACTGAAATTCTCTTGAAGTATGTTGCAAAAATTATAACAGTAACAACAGATAGTAGATATTGTGTGTATTACATACACTGAAGTATTGAATACCAACATCTATTGGTACCATTAGCGGGAGGGTTCTATTACCTAAAATTATTATAAAGCATAATTCCCCCCTCTAGATGCTGAATTAAAGGTGAAAAGGATTATATTTGCCTAGAAAAAGATCACACTTATCTATAGTATGTAATTAAAGCTCATTCTAGTAAAAGAGTAACATCAATTTTAATATAACATGCTATCAGATCAACATCATTCAGACTTTGTGAGCCGTGTGTCATCACTTCCATTCTCTGAGGGAACTTTCCAAAGTGTAGGAATAGGCTAGAGATCTGAGCAGTAGCTAAAAAGATCACACTTATCTATAGTATGTAATTAAAGCTCATTCTAGTAAAAGAGTAACATCAATTTTAATATAACATGCTATCAGATCAACATCATTCAGACTTTGTGAGCCGTGTGTCATCACTTCCATTCTCTGAGGGAACTTTCCAAAGTGTAGGAATAGGCTAGAGATCTGAGCAGTAGCATTCTTAACAATTCCTGTCCTTACCAAAACCAAGGAAAAGATGTGTAGACTGTTGACAACGTTCTTGTTTTCATGAATATCACACAAAAATCTCAAATACTTTAAAGTTTAAATTATAAATCTTTCATTAGTAATGTGGCATAATGGGTTAGCCTGATAGTCAAAGTAACTCTGGTTGCAGATGTTTTTTCCCCACTTGAGTTTGTAGGATGATGATGATAATTTTTGTTCTGTGATAGTTATTACAGTGGCTGTAGCGAGCCCTCTTGGAGAGGAGCTATTTTCTTGATGCTAAAATTAAATTATGTAATAGTTAAGCAATACTTCAAGGACAATGCCTACACAGAACTGAGTTTAATATAAGGCACTAGTTTCCCTATTTTGTTCAAGCCATAACTATTCTTGATAGAAAAGAGTTCTTTTACATCTAAAAAAAGTAATTTTCCCAGTCCACTTCTGTGGTACAATGTTAGAAATCTCTTCCCTGGAAAGATGATATGTGAGCCGTGTGTCATCACTTCCATTCTCTGAGGGAACTTTCCAAAGTGTAGGAATAGGCTAGAGATCTGAGCAGTAGCTTTCTTAGCAATTCCTGTCCTTACCAAAACCAAGGAAAAGATGTGTAGACTGTTGGCAACCTTCTTGTTTTCATGAATATCACACAAAAATCTCAAATACTTTAAAGTTTAAATTATAAATCTTTCATTGGTAATGTGGCGTAATGGGTTAGCCTGATAGTCAAAGTAACTCTGGTTGCAGATGTTTTTTCCCCACTTGAGTTTGTAGGATGATGATGTTGATGATGATGATAATTTTTGTTCCGTGATAGTTATTACAGTGGCTGTAGCGAGCCCTCTTGGAGAGGAGCTATTTTCTTGATGATAAAATTAAATTATGTAATAGTTAAGCAATATTTCAAGGACAATGCCTGCACAGAACTGAGTTTAATATAAGGCACTAGTTTCCCTATTTTGTTCAAGCCATAGCTATTCTTGATAGAAAAAGAGTTATTTTACATCTAAAAAAAGTAATTTTCCCAGTCCACTTCTGTGGTACAATGTTAGAAATCTCTTCCCTGGAAAGATGATATAAGATTATAAGGATTATATTAATTAGGCCCAATTTATAACTATAAAAACTATGAAGTTAAATTCATGTGGGTGCTTGAAACTTCCTGGTACCAGGGTTGGAACTGCAGGTTAAGGACACCCCGAACTTTCCTTACCTAATGCACAGCTAGGGGTTGGACTCCTGGCCCCTTCTCACAAGTTCCTGCCCTAGTGTATCAGCCCTCCGCAACAGTTCATGCTCAGGTTGTAAAGGTTACTTTGTATAGTGTATTTAAAGTGCGTACTATTTGTCCACCCATGGTGGATGTGCACCGTGCACCTGCTCCGTGAGGGCCTGTGCTGGGCTCAGGGCGGACAGTGCCTGCCCGCCTCCCCCAGCGCACAGGTGGCCTGGGGTGGGCGCGCACTTGGGTTACATGGAGAAGACAGGCACCAGCCAGCACAGCTCAGCTGCCTTTCCCAAGAGATGTGCCAGAGGGGAAATCAGTGTTTGTTTTAAAACCAACTCTTAAAAAAGAGTATTTCTTTACTTGGGTGCATGAGGTCTTTGCTGCAGCACACGGGATCTTTGATCTTCATTTCGGCATGCGGGGCTTTTAGTTGCATCTGTAGGATGCAGCTCCCTGGCCAGGCTTAAACCCGGGAGTGTGGAGTCTTGGTCACTGGTCCACCAGGGAAGGCCCAGGAAATTAGTGTTTTTGGAGGAATGACTCTGCCAGTGAAGTTCTCTGAGGCAGGGGGTGAGAGTGCTGGTGGAAGCATGCAAGTGCAGCCGTGGGCACGAAAGACTTGGTGTTCGGTGGTTTTCATTGCAGCCTGCTGTGCGGCCCTCACGGAGCTGGTGCTGGACGACAGCAACGCCCACCAGGTGGTGCAGGTGAGCGGGCGGGGCGCCGGGACCGCGCCACAGTGCCGGGAGCCCGCTGCAGGAGGCCCTGGCGGCCCAGACCGTGGCCTCTGTGGTCCCGACAACGTGCTCTTAAAATATTGTAATATCTTCTCTAACACGTAGGATTCCATTTTATATTCTTGTCCTTCCCCTGTTAACTTACTTAGCTTTCAGAGAGCTGCCATGTAGTTGACTGATGGTGTTTATTTCTTATATGCAGTTTATTTCATTCTCTTTATCCTTTTTAAAAAAGCTATTCTGAATTGCTTTAATTTGGGGCACACAGGATGCCATGAGCCAAGGATAACAGTAACTTTAGGAGGATATCAAGTTGTTTAGGGTATATGCCCAGTAGTGGGATGGCAGGGTCATATGGATGAAACACAGCAAACAAAATATTTATTGCTGACAGACTAATTTCACAAAGCACACAAAGCATAATTCAGTAACCAACTTACTACATATAGAGTCATATGTATGTGTGTGTGTGTATAAATACACACATTTGTATACAACCCTTTAATCTGTTTCTGTTATAAAAGTTACTGTTTGTTGGATTTTACAGAGGAAACTTGTTTTTTGGGGGGTCAGTACATCAACTTAAAAATATATAAATTCATAATGTTAGTAAGGATCAGGTCAGCAGTGATGAGAGTCCCTGAGGAGTTCAGCAGGTCAGGGCAGCTGGTGAGGCAGGGGGAAGCTCAGTCCCATTACTGTTAACTTGCTGTCTTGGCCTCTGGAAAAGTATTCCGCCTAAGCTTTGACTTTGTCACATATAAAACAAGGAAACCGTAAGACTAATTCACGTAATAGCTAGTAAGTCAGAAAGAGAAAAGCAAATATCGTATATTAACACGTATATATGGAATCTAGAAAGATGGCACTGATAAACCTGTTTGCAGGGCAGCACTGGAGATACAGACACAGAGAACAGACTTGTGGACCCAGTGGGGGAAGGAGAGGGAGGGACAAATTGAAAGTAACATGGAAACATACATACAAGGGAAGGGGACGAGGGAACGAGAGCAGCTGGAAAAGGAAGCATATGGCTGCAGAACATGTGCGTAATTAACATCCTTAAGGTAAAGAATAAAACCAAGGGAAATTTTGTAAAGCCTCAATGATCTAATAGAAGAGAACTTCCCTAAGATGAAAAAAGACTGAAATTTAATGGAAAAAGACAAAACCCAGAATGATGAAGATTGAGATGTATTCAAGTAAATGGCAGAGGAAAAGAGTTCAGAACAGAGGCGGCTGAATGGAACAGAGAGAGGTGACTTCCTACATCACACTGTACACAAAAATCATGTCTGGGTAGTTTGGAAGGTCAAACAATAAAGATAACATAGGAGAACACTTTATGCTCTGGGAGAGGCAAGATTTCTCAGATGGAAACCATGAACTGCCGTTGGTAAACGGTCTGTGTGCTGACTTTTCTTTTTCAGAGACAGAAATTTTGTTTCTGATCGTTCCTCCATTGGAAGCCTCTCTAGTGCCAACGCGGCTGGCCGAATCCAGCAGCTTCATTTGTCAGAAGATTTAAGCCCACGGGAAATACAAGAAAATACTTTCTCTCTTCAAGCAGGTATTTATATCACATTATTATGTTTTATTATTTGATACTTTCTAACTTTATATTACTCTAAGATTATAAGGATTATATTAATTAGGCCCAATTTATAACTATAAAAACTATGAAGTTAAATTCATGTGGGTGCTTGAAGCTTCCTGGTACCAGGGTTGGAACTGCAGGTTAACGACACCCCAAACTTTGCTTACCTGATGCACAGCTAGAGGTCGGACTCCTGGCCCCTTCTCACAAGTTCCTGCCCTAGTATATCAGCCCGTGTCCTAGTGTATCAGCCCTCCGCAACAGTTCATGCTCAGGTTGTAAAGGTTACTTTGTATAGTGTATTTAAAGTGCATACTATTTGTCCACCCATCGTGGATGTGCACCGTGCACCTGCTCCGTGAGGGCCTGTGCTGGGCTCAGGGCGGACAGTACCTGCCTGCCTCCCCCAGTGCACAGGCGGCCTGGGGTGGGCGCACACTTGGGTTACATGGAGAAGACAGGCGCCGGCCAGCACAGCCCAGCTGCCTTTCCCCAGAGATGTGCCAGAGGGGAAATCAGTGTTTGTTTTAAAACCAACTCTTAAAAAAAAGTATTTCTTTACTTGGGTGCACGAGGTCTTTGCTGCAGCACACGGGATCTTTGATCTTCATTTCTGCATGCGGGGTTTTTGGTTGCATCGTGTAGGATGCAGCTCCCTGGCCAGGCTTAAAGCCGGGCCCTCTGCAAGGGGAGTGTGGAGTCTTGGTCACTGGTCCACCAGGGAAGGCCCAGGGAATTAGTGTTTTTGGAGGAATGACTCTGCCAGTGAAGTTCTCTGAGGCAGGGGGTGAGGGTGCTGGTGGAAGCATGCAAGTGCAGCCGTGGGCACGAAAGACTTGGTATTCGGTGGTTTTCATTGCAGCCTGCTGCGCGGCCCTCACGGAGCTGGTGCTGGACGACAGCAACGCCCACCAGGTGGTGCAGGTGAGCGGGCGGGGCGGCGGGACCGCGCCACAGTGCCGGGAGCCCGCTGCAGGCGGCCCTGGCGGCCCGGATCGTGGCCTCTGTGGTCCCAACAACGTGCTCTTAAAATATTGTAATATCTTATCTAAATGTAGGATTCCATTTTATATTCTTGTCCTTCCCCTGTTAACTCACTTAGCTTTCAGAGAGCTGCCGTGTAGTTGACTGATGGTGTTTATTTCTTATATGCAGTTTATTTCATTCTCTTTATCCTTTTTAAAAAAGCTATTCTGAATTGCTTTAATTTGGGGCACACAGGATGCCATGAGCCAAGGATAACAGTAACTTTAAGAGGATATCAAGTTGTTTAGGGTATATGCCCAGTAGTGGGATGGCGGGATCATATGGATGAAACACAGCAAACAAAATATTTATTGCTGACAGACTAATTTCACAAAGCACACAAAGGATAATTCAGTAACCAACTTACTACATATAGAGTCATATGTATGTGTGTGTGTGTATAAATACACACATTTGTATACAACCCTTTAATCTGTTTCTGTTATAAAAGTTACTGTTTGCTGGATTTTACAGAGGAAACTTGTTTTTTGGGGGGNATTGCTGACAGACTAATTTCACAAAGCACACAAAGGATAATTCAGTAACCAACTTACTACATATAGAGTCATATGTATGTGTGTGTGTGTATAAATACACACATTTGTATACAACCCTTTAATCTGTTTCTGTTATAAAAGTTACTGTTTGCTGGATTTTACAGAGGAAACTTGTTTTTTGGGGGGGTCAATACATCAACTTAAAAATATATAAATTCATAATGTTAGTAAGGATCAGGTCAGCAGTGATGAGAGTCCCTGAGGGGTTCTGCAGGTCAGGGCAGCTGGTGAGGCAGGGGGAAGCTCAGTCCCATTACTGTTAACTTGCTGTCTTGGCCTCTGAAAAGTATTCCACCTAAGCTTTGACTTTGTCATGTATAAAACAAGGAAACCGTAATACTAATTCACGTAATAGCTAGTAAGTCAGAAAGAGAAAAGCAAATATCGTATATTAACACATACATATGGAATCTAGAAAGATGGCACTGATAAACCTATTTGCAGGGCAGCAATGGAGATGCAGACACAGAGAACAGACTTGTGGACCCAGTGGGGGAAGGAGAGGGAGGGACAAATTGAAAGTAACATGGAAACATACATACTCTTTGTTTTTAAAATATTTAAATCACTTTTAATTGAGGTACTTTGTTATCATCTTTAATGACAGTTGAAATTTTAAGGTGTGGTTATACCCTTTGATGTTTAAACACATTACATTAACATCTTTAGTATTGTCCTGTAATATTTACTCATGGTTCCAAAATTATACTAATAGTTCTTTAATGTTTTAAAGTTGTTCTTTTTTTCTTGCTCACTGATAACATGGCATGTTTATTCTTCCAGGAAAATGGTATATATACAATAGCAAAATTAATTTTACCAAACAAACAAAAGAATGCAGCAAAAACTAATCTATTACAGGTAATAAACATATCTATTATTCTTTAATATTAAGTTACTGGAATCTGGGGAAATTTTGAGAATATAAAGTATGATTTTTAGAACTTGTAGGTTAGCACTGGTCCCCTGTACTGACCGTGAGGGAAAAATACTTGATAAGAGAGGCTGGAATGGAAAGAAATGCTGTTAAAACAGTGTAAAAGATTTAATAGTAGTTTCTCCATAGGGAGATAGGTGATTTTATTTGGATATTTCTTTGCTTATCCATAAGTTCTATGTTTTAAAAATATTGCTTGTATATCATCAAAAAAGAGGTGGGGTGGGGGGGGGATTATGTGCTGTATTTAAGCATGGAGCGCAGTCACTAGCCTTTCTCCTTTACAAAGGCAGACTTGTAAAATGGACCTCAGTAGATGAGAAGGTGCTGGTTGGGTGAGTGAGGGAGTGGAGTAGACACCCCTGACTCCTGCTCTTGAGCGGATGAGCATACGCAGAGAAGAGCACGGACGCAGCACGAGGGCCTGGCAGCTTAGAACGTGCTTAGGGCAGGTGTGTGGGGGCGGAGGTGGAGGGGGACTGCCTTGGGAGAAGGGGCCTGGTGGGTAAGAAGGGGTCTCATTTGGCAGGATCTTATATGGACACCAGAGGGCAAGTGTTCCTGAGACACTGGAATAATAAGATCAGATTCAGAGGAAGCCTTTGCTGCTGTTGAAGCTCATCCGTTTTTTTCAAGTCATTAGAAAAGGAAGTAAAAAGTGATGTTTGCCTTCAAGCTGACTTCAGGGCTCTCACCCAGCATGATCATCAGACCCTCAGAGAATCTGTGGTGGTGTCTGTGGGCTGGCAGACAGAGCTACCACTGAGAACACTCAGGCGTGGGGATGACTGTCTCTCAGGGAGCACAGAGGCCTGACCTTGCGCCAGAACAGGACAAGTCCACCCTCTTCTGGACGTGCAGCCTGTTAGGTCATCAGAGGGCTTTAAAGAATTTTTACGGAAATTCTCCCAAGACACGCACAGGTTCCCCTCTTCTCACAGCCGCTTGCTGTCTCCCCAGGCTCCTTTGTGTCATCTTGTCATCTGCCTGACTTTTCCAGGCCGTTTTGTTTGCGACCCTTCTATACCTAGATCACTGATTTTATGAAATGATTCAGCAGTCGCTAGTCAACCTTGTGGTGGCCTGGGGTACAGGTATAGCTGCAGGCCCAGGGCGCTCTTGCGCTCTTTTCTCAGCACTGCAGAATTTCCAGTGTTTATTTTTCTCTGGTGAACCCTCACAGGCCTCTTCTGAGTGTTCTTGGGAGTGACTGTAGTTGGTTCTATCTGGGAACTGCCTTAGACTTTACTCAAGTAACCAGTTTGTCAACTTGGAGTCCACTGTGCCTGTGGATAATTTTATATGTCATCATTTCTAGGGTTTATTTTCTCATGAAAACTATATAAATATTGAGGCGTACATAGCAGGCTAGAAACATAATAAACCTTGAGCTCCTGGAAATCTCGTGACATTTGGTTTTCTTGGCCCGGGAGTTTTATTTCTTGTCTCTGTGCTCCTTTTGTACATTCTGGAAACGAACTAATGACAGGCACTGAATCAAGCAAGGCCCAGACCGCTAGCCTTCCGCAATGCCAATGCTTTTTAAACACAAGAACTCTGGTGTTTCCGTCACCTGTTTTCAGTTAGGAGCTGTGGCTCCCACAGGCACCAGCCATGCTCACTGTAGAGCCACGTTAGTGTCCGCTTCGTGATCATTCTATCCTGAAAATGTTTTACTTTCTTGAGCTACCATTTGAAAATCACATATCCTTCTATTTTCCAGTGTTACGCATTCAGAGCCTTGAGGTTTCTCTTCAGTATGGAAAGAAACAGACCACTCTTTAAAAGGTATGAGCTTAGAGAAATTTGGGGAACCCGTGATCTTTGGATTCAACTGTTTTCACAGGCCTGCTTTCTATGAAAACAGTAAGAAAAGAAAAAGTCAAAATGCAAAACATGTGTCCTCAGATTTCTTAAAATCCACAGATAAAGCAAAGCAGCCCTAAGTGATATCTTAACACCGAAAATTCGCTGTTTCGAGGAAGCACACGAGTCAAATCAGTACAGCTCTTTTCATTACCTGTGACTGCTGCAGTGTTTGGTTTTTCTCTCTTTTTTAAGACATCAACTTTTAAAGTGATGAAATAAAAACATGTGCTTGTTTTTGCCCCTTCAGAAATGTCCAAAGTTGATCTAGTCATTTCCTTTTTTAAAAAAAATTTTGGCTGTACTGGGTCTTTGTTGCTGCGCACAGGCTTTCTCTAGTTGAGGGGAGCAAGGACTGTTTTCTTGTTGCAGAGTACAGGCTCTCGAGCATGGGTTCAGTAGTGGGGGCCCATGGGCTTCGTTGCCCCGTAGTATGTTGGATCCTTCCTGACCAGGGATTGAAGCCGAGTGCGCCACATTGGTAGGTGGACTCCCAAGCACTGCACCACCAGGGAAGTCCTAATCACTGCCTTTTAATCAATAGAGAAGAAAATACTTATCTGGATTCTCTTCATAGGATAGGAATTCATTTGTAGGGTAGGAAGCTGGATGTTCCTGGATCACAAGGCTGTGTGATGAGCATGACAGAAAAGCTACCACCTCAGGAAGCAGACAGTGGTTACCCACAGGTGTGGTCTGGGCACCATAGAGGTGGCAGGTTAACCAAATCAAAGGCCCAGGTTCTTATTAGAATTTTATTGATAAACCAGAATGGAAATAAAACCCTGAGTTAATTGAACATCTTTTGTTCAGAATGGGACATTTTGTGTTTTTACTTTATTTCTATATGACACTTATGTTTAGGGGAAAAAAGGAAATATTAAGTTATTCATTGTTGTTATTCAGTCAATAAGACATGTCTGACTCTAGGGGACCCCATGAACTGCAGCATGCCAGGCTTCCCAGTCCTCCACTATCTCCTGGAATTTGCACAAACTCACGTCCATTGTGTCAATTTCAGTTTAGTTGCTCAGTTGTATCCAACTCTTTGTGACCCCATGGACTGCAGCATGCCAGGCCTCCCTGTCCATCACCAACTCCCAGAGCTTGCTCAGACTCATGCCCATCGAGACAGTGATGCCATCCAAGCATCTCATTCTCTGTCGTCCCCTTCTTCTCCTGCCTTCAGTCTTTCCCAGCATCAGCGTCTTTTTCCAATGAGTCAGCTCTTCGCATCATGTGGCCATAGTACTGGAGTTTCAGCTTCAACATCAGTCCTTCCAATGAATATTCAGGACTGATTTACTTTAGGATGTACTGGTTGGATCTCGTTGCAGTCCAAGGGACTCTCAAGAGTCTTCTTCAACACCACAGTTCCAAAGCGTCAATTCTTTGGTGCTCAGCTTTCCTTATCGTTCAATGCTCACATCCATACTGACTACTGGAAAAACCAAAGCTTTGACTAGATGGACCTTGTTGGCAAAGTAATGTCCCTGCTTTTTAATATGCTGTCTAGGTTGGTCATAGCTTTTCTTCCAAGGAGCAAGTGTTTTTTGATTTCATGGCTGCAGTCACCATCTGCAGTGATTTTAGAGCCCCCCAAATAAAGTCTGACACTGTTTCCATTCTTTCCACATCTATTTCAATGAAATGATAGGATACCATGATCTTAGTTTTCTGAATGTTGTTTTAGGCTAACTTTTTCACTCTCCTCTTTTACTTTCATCAAGAGGCTCTTTAGTTCTTCTTCACTTTCTGCCATAAGAGTGGTGTCATCTGAATATCTGAGGTTATTGATATTTCTCCTGGCAGTCTTGATTCCAGCTTGTGTTTCAACCAGCTGGCATTTTGCATGATGTACTCTGCATAAAAGTTAAATAAGCAGGGTGACAATATACAACCTTGACATACCCCTTTCCCAATTTGGATCCAGTCTGTTATTTCATGTCTAGTTCTAACTGTTGCTTCTTGACCTGCACACAGATTTCTCAGGAAGCAGGCAAGATGGTCTGGTATTCCTATTTCTTTAAGAATTTTCCACAGCTTGTTGTTATCCACAACAACAAGCTGTGTTAACCACAGTCAAAAGCTTTGGCATAGTCAATAAAGCAGAAATAGATGTTTTTCTGAAAACTGTCTTGCTTTCTTGATAATCCAGCAGATGTTGGCAATTTGATCTCTGGTTCCTCTGCCTTTTCTAAATCCAGCTTGAACATCTGAGAGTTCATGGTTCACATACTGTTGAAGCCTGGCTTGGAGAATTTTGAGCATTACTTTGCTAGCGTGTGAGATGAGTGCAATTGTGCAGTAGTTTGAACATTCTTTCGCATTGCCTTTCTTTGGGATTGGAATGAAAGCTGACTTTTCCAGTTCTGTGGCCACTGCTGAGTTTTCCAGATTTGCTGACATATTGAGTGCAGCACTTTCCTCATCTTTTAGGATTTGAAATAGCTCAGCTGAAATTCCATCACCTCCACTAACTTTGTTTGTAGTGATGCTTCCTAAGGCCCACTTGACTTCACATTCCAGGATGTGTGACGCTGGGTGAGTGATCACACCATAATGGTTATCTGGGTCATGAGGATATTTTTTGTATAGTTCTTCTGTGTATTTTTGTCACTTCTTCTTAATATTTTCTGCTTCTGTTAGGTCCATACCATTTCTGTCCTTTATTATGCCCATCTTTTCATGAAACGTTCCCTTGGTATCTCTGATTTTTTTGATGAGATCTCTAGTCTTCTTTATTCTATTGTTTTTCTCTATTTCTTTGCATTGATCACTGAGGAAGGCTTTCTTTTTTAATTTATTTATTTTCATTGGAGGTTAATTACTTTACAATATTGTATTGGTTTTGCCATACATCAATATGAATCCGCCACAGGTATACACGTGTTCCCCATCCTGAACCCCCCTCCCTCCTCCCTCCCCATATCATCCCTCTGTGTCATCTCAGTGCACCAGCCCCAAGCATCCTGTATCCTGCATCGAACCTGGACTGGCGATTCACTTCATATATGATATTATACATGTTTCAATGCCATTCTCCCAAATCATCCCACCCTCTCCCTCTCCCACAGAGTCCAAAAGACTGTTCTATACATCGGTGTCTCTTTTGCTGTCTTGCATACAGGGTTATCGTTATCATCTTTCTAAACTTCATATATATGCGTTAGTATACTGTATTGGTGTTTTTCTTTCTGGCTTATTTAACTCTGTATAATAGGCTCCAGTTTCATCCACCTCATTAGAACTGATTCAAATGTATTCTTTTTAATGGCTGAGTAATACTCCATTGTGTATATGTACCACAGCTTTCTTATCCATTCATCTGCTGATGGACATCTAGGTTGCCTCCATGTCCTGGCTGTTATAAACAGTGCTGCGATGAACATCGGGCTACATGTGTCTCTTTCAATTCTGGTTTCCTCAGTGTATATGCCCAGCAGTGGGATTGCTCGGTCTTATGGCAGTTGTATTTCCAGTTTTTTAAGGAATCGCCACACTGTTCTCCATAGTGGCTGTACTAGTTTGCATTCCCACCAACAGTGTAAGAGAAGAGGGTTCCCTTTTCTCCACACCCTCTCCAGCATTTATTGCTTGTAGACTTTTGGATTGCAGCCATTCTGACTGGCATGAAATGGTACCTCATTGTAGTTTTGATTTGCATTTATCTGATAATGAGTGATGTTGAGCATCTTTTCATGTGTTTGTTAGTCATCTGTATGTCTTCTTTGGAGAAATGTCTATTTAGGTTTTTGGCCCATTTTTTGATTAGGTCGTTCATTTTTCTGGAATTGAGCTGCAGGAGTTGCTTATATATTTTTGAGATTAGTTGTTTGTCAGTTGCTTCATTTGCTATTATTTTCTCCCATTCTGAAGGCTGTCTTTTCACCTTGCTTGTAGTTTCCTTTGTTGTGCAGGAGCTTTTAATTTTAATTAGGTCCCATTTGTTTATTTTTGGTTTTATTTCCTATATTCTGGGAGGTGGGTCATAGAGGATCCTGCTGTGATGTATGTCAGAGAGTGTTTTGCCTATGTTCTCCTCTAGGGGTTTTATAGTTTCTGGTCTTATGTTTAGATCTTTAATCCACAATCTCCTTAACAAGTAGTGCTGTGAAAACTAGTCAACCACTTGTAAAAGAATGAAACTAGAACACTTTCTAACACCATACACAAAAATAAACTCAATGGATTAAAGAGGAAGACTTTCCTATCTCTCCTTGCTATTCTTTGGAACTCTGCATTCAGATGCTTATATCTTTCCTTTTCTCCTTTGCCTTTAGCTTATCTTCTTTTCTCAGTTATTTGTAAGGCCTCCTCAGTCAACCATTTTGCCTTTTTGCATTTCTTTTTCTTGGGAATGGTCTTGATCACTACCTTCTGTACAATGTCATGAACTGCCATCCATAGTTCTTCAGGCACTCTGTCTGTCAGATCTAATCCCTTGAATCTATTTCTCACTTTGTAAGGGATTTGATTTAGATCATGCCTGAATGGTCTAGTGCTTCCCCTATTTTCTTCAATTTAAGTCTGAATTTGGCAATAAGGAGTTCGTGATCTGAGCCACAGTCAGCTCCTGGCCTTGTTTTTGCTGACTGTATTGAGCTTCTCCCTCTTTGGCTACAAAGAATATAATCAATCTGATTTCAGTATTGACCATCTGGTGATGTCCATATGTAGAGTCTTCTCTTGTGTTGTTGGAAGAGGGTGTTTGCTATGACCAGTGCAGTCTCTTGGCAAAACTCTGTTAGCCTTTTCCCTGCTTCATTTTTTAATCCAAGGCCAAACTTGCCTGTTACTCCAGGTATCTCTTGACTTCCTACATTTGCATTCCAGTCCCCTATGATGAAAAAGACATCCTTTTTGGGTGTTAGTTCTAAAAGGTCTTGTAGGTCTTCATAGAACCATTCAAATTCAACTTCAACTTCTTCAGCATTACTGGCTGGGGCATAGACTTGGATTACTGTGATATTGATTGGTTTGCCTTGGAAATGAACAGAGATCATTCTGTCATTTTTGAGGTTGCACCCAAGTACTGCATTTTGGACTCTTTTGTTCACAATGAGGGCTACTCCATTTCTTCTAAGGGATTCTTGCCCACAGTAGTAGATATAATGGTCATCTGAGTTAAATTGCCTGTTCCAGTCCATTTTAGTTCACTAATTGCTAAAATGTCAGTGTTCACTCTTGGCATCTCCTGTTTGACCACTTTCAATTTACCTTGATTCATGGACCTAACATTCCAGGTTCCTATGCAGTATTGTTCTTTACATGTCAGACTTTGCTTCCATCACCAGTCACATCCACAACTGGGTGTTGATTTTGCTTTGGATCTGTCTCTTCATTGTTTCTCCACTGATCTCTAGTAGCATATTGGGCACCTTCCGACCTGGTGAGTTCATCTTTCAGTTCCCTATCTTTTTGCCTTTTCATATTGTTCTTGGGGTTCTCAAGAGAAGGATACTGAAGTGGTTTGCCATTCCCTTCTCCAGTGGAGCACAATTTGTCAGAACTCCTTACCATGATCCATCCATCTTAGATGACCCTACATGGCATGGCTCATAGTTTCATTGAGTTAGACAAGGCTGTGGTCCATGTGATCAGTCTGATTCGTTTTCTGTGATTGTGGTTTTCATTCTGTCTGCCCTCTGAAGGATAAGGATAAGGGGCTTATGGAAGCTTCCTGATGGGAAATATTGACTGTGGGGGAAACTGGGTCTTGTTCTGATGGGTGGGGCCATGCTCAGTAGATTTTTAATCCAAAAATCTGTTGATGGGCAGAGCTGTGTTCCCTCCCTCCCATCATTGTGTTGATGATGCCACCCAAACTTCTCATCCTCTGTCACCCCCTTCTCTTCCTGCCCTCAGTCTTTCCCAGTATCAGGGTCTTTTCCAGTGAGTTGGATCTTCACATCAAGTGATCAAAGTATTGGAGCTTCAGCTTTAGCACCAGTCTTCTAATAAATATTCAAGACTGATTTCCTTTAAGATTGACTGGTTTGATCTCCTTGGTGTCCAAGGGACTCTCAAGAGTTTTCTCCAGTGCCACAATTCAAAAGCATCAGTTCTTCAATGTTCAGCATTCTTTATGGTCCAACTCTCACATCCCTACATGACTACTGGAAAAATCATAGCTTTGATTATATGGACCTTTGTTGGCAAAGTGATATCTCTGCTTTTTATTATGTTGTCTAGGTTTGCCATAGCTTTCCTGCCAAGGAACAAGCATCTTTTAATTTCATGGCTGTCGTCACCATTATTCATTATTATTATTCTATTATGTATATTTATTCATTATAACCTTTTATTTCAAGGCCGTAAATCACCAGATGGTCAGTACCAAAAACAGATTATGTTCTCTGCAGCCCAAGATAGAGAAGCTCTATACAGTCAGTAAAAACAAGACCTGGAGCTGACTGTGACTCAGATCATGAATCCATATTGTAGAATTCAGCCTTAAATTGAAGAAAGTAGGGAAAACTACAAGGCCATTCATGTGTGACCTAAATCGAATCCCTTATTATTATACAGTGGAGGTGATGAATAGATTCAAGGGAATAGATCTGGTAGACAGAGTACCTGAAAAACTATGGATGGAGGTTTGTAAAATTGTACAGGAGGCAGTGACCAAAAGCATCCTAAAGAAAAAGAAGTGCAAGAAGGCAAAGTGACTGTCTGAAAAGGCTTTACAAATAGCTAAGGGAAGAAGAGATGTGAAACGTAAGGGAGAAAGGGAAAAATATACCCAGCTGAATGCAGAGTTCCAGAGAATAGCAAGGAGAGATAAGAAGGGCTTCTTAAAGAACAATGCAAAGAAATAGATGAAAACAATAGAATGGGTAAGACCAGAGATCTCTTCAAGAAAATGAGAGATACCAATGGAAAATTTCATGCACAGATGGGCATAATAAGGACAGGAACAGTAAAGACCTAACAATCAGAAGAGATTAAGAAGAGGTGGCAAGAATACACAGGCAAATTATACAAGAAATGTCTTAACCATGATGGCATGGTCACTCACCTAGAGCCAAACATCCTGGGATGTAAAGTCAAGTGGGCCTTAGGAAGCATTACTATGAACAAAGCTAGTGTAGGTGATAGAATTCCAGCTGAGCTATTTCAAAGCCTAACATATGATGCTGTTAAAGTGCTGCACTCAATGTATCAGCAAATTTGGAAAACTCAGCAGTGGCCACAGCAGTGGAAAAGGTCGGTTTTCATTCTAATCCCAAAGAAGGGCAATGCAAAAAAATGTTCAAATTACCAAACAGTTATACTCATTTCACATGCCAGGGAGGTTATTCTCAAAATCCTTCAAGCTAGGCTTTAGCAGTATGTGAACTGAGAACTTCCACATATGCAAACTGGGTTTTGAAGAGGCAGAGGAACTAGAGATCAATTTGCCAGCATTCATTGGATCATGGGAAAGCAAGGGAGTTCCAGTAAAACACCTACTTCTGCCTCATTGACTGCCTTAAAAGCTTTGACTCTGTGAATCACAGAAAACTTTGGAAAATTGTTAGAGATGGAATACCAGACCACCTTCCCTGTCACCTGAGAAATCTATATGCAGGTCAAGAAGCAACAGTTAGAACTGAATATGGAACCAATGGATCAGTTCCAAATTGAGAAAGGAGTACGTCAGGGCTGTATATTGTCACCTTGCTTATTTAACTTATATACAGAATGCATCATGTGAAATACCAGGCTGGGTGAAACACAAGCTGGAATCAAGATTGCTGAGAGAAATATCAGCAAGCTCAGATACGCAGAAGATATCACTCTAAAGGCAGAAAGTGAAGAACTAAAGAGCTTCTTGATGAAAGTGAAAGAGGAGAGTGAAAAAGCTGGCTTAAAACTCAACATTTAAAAATCTAAGATCATGGTGTCTGGTCATATCACTTCATGGCAAATCAATGGGGAAAAAGTGGAAGCAGCGGCAGATTTTATTATCTCGGACTCCAAAATCACTGCGGATGGTGATTGCAGGCACAAAATTAACAGATGCTTTCTCCTTGGAAGGAAAGTTATGACAAACTTAGACAGCATATTAAAAATCTGAGACATCACTTTGCTGACGAAGGTCCATACAAAGCCATGTTTTTTCCAGTAGTTGTGGATGTGAGAGTTGAATCATAAAGGAGGCTGAGCACCAAAGAATTGATGATTTCAAACTGTGATGCTGGAGTAGACTCTTGAGAGTCCCTTGGACTGTAAAGAGATCATATCAGCCAATCTTAAAGGAAATAAACCCTGAATATTCATTGGAAGTTTGATGCTGAAGCTGAAGCTCCAATACTTTGACCACCAGTGCAAAGAGGTGACTTATTGGAAAAGACTCTGATGTTGGGAAAGATGGAGAGAAGGAGGAGAAGCGGGCAGCAGAGGATGAGATATTTAGATAGCATCACCGACTCAATGGACATGAATTTAAGCAAACTCTGGAAGATAGTGGAGGACAGAAGAGTCTGATATGCTGCAGTCCATGGGGTTGCAAAGAATCAGACAGGACTTAGTGGCTGAACAATAACAACAAATCATCCATATTGGTGGACTTAAAAGATTTTAATAAACCTAAACCCTTGAAACCAGTAGCTTGGAAATGAAGCATAAGTGTCTTCCTTTTTATTCATCTATATTTTAACTTTGTTTTCATAAAACATTCAAGAGTTAGGTTAACATTTACCTTCTCGGGTTAATATGAGGACTGACTCAAACGGCATTTGTGAAAGTGCTCTGTGCTCAGTAAACATCCAGTAAGCATCCATTCCTACTATGTTTGCTACCATACCCCCAAATGTCTTACAAATAAAGTTTCTGTAAAATCTGTATCATATCTATTTGTTTTATTGTGGCAAAAAGCACATAACATAAGACACCCCTCTTACATTGTTAACTGTGCAGTCCAGTGTTCCTAACTATAAGTGTAGGGTTGTGCAGCAGATGTCTGGAACTTTCCAGTTACTTTTCCTTACCCCCTGAGACATGTGTCTCTAGTTTATTTTTGTGGGATAAGTTGGTAAGCATTATTCCCCCCATTTGTTGGCCAGTATACTTAATGTAATTGACCTACAAGTGCACCAGATCCAAAGGGGAAGGAACAGGCCAGACTGTTCAACTCCTACATGAAGTATGTGTATGCATTTTTCTCTGTAGACTTTTCCCCACCGACCTGTTTGAGACCTTCATTGATATAGGACATTATGTTCGTGATATCAGTGCTTATGAAGAATTAGTATCAAAGTTGAATTTATTAGTGGTAAGTCTTTACTTTTAAACTAATTTGGCAGGCTGCCATGTGGTTAGGATGTGTTTATCATAGTGACCTGTTTCCTTTTCATTTTTTGGTTAGGAGGATGAACTGAAGCAAATTGCTGAAAATGTTGAAAGCATTAATCAAAATAAAGCTCCTTCGAAATATATAGGCAACTATGCGATTTTGGATCATCTCGGCAGTGGAGCTTTTGGCTGTGTTTACAAGGTGACCTTGCCCTCAAACAGCATTTCTGATGTTCCCAAACAAGTTGCATGTCCCCCTGCACACTCACGCACACGTGAATTGGAGTGCTTGTTGGTGAGCAGGTAGAAATAAAAAGCAGAATGATTTGTTTTTGTCCAGCAGATGGCCGCACTGATATATCTCACTCTCAGCTCTAGAAACTGGCCACTGACCTTTGAAGACAAAAAAAGTATCATTGATCTCTCACGCACGTAGTCAAAATGGCTTGTCCTAATGCATGACACATTCTCCAAATTCACACTGGTGTTTCTGTACTTATCCAGTGAAATCCTGTGAAATATGATAACCTGATCCAGGAGATACTGATAAAAATTTTTTTTGAGCTGAGCTTAGTGTAATTTCAAATTGAGTTTTTAAAGTTATATAACTAATTTAGATGACTTGGCTTAATCATGTGACCTTATTAATATGTAGTAATCACTTTCTTCCTCTCTTCCATGGTCTCTCTCTCTTTGTCTCATTTATCTTAGGTTAGAAAGCGCAGTGGTCAAAATCTGTTAGCAATGAAAGAGGTCAATTTACATAATCCAGCATTTGGAAAAGATAAAAAAGACCGAGACAGCAGTGTAAGGAATATTGTTTCTGAATTAACCATAATTAAAGAGCAGGTAAATGGTTTTACTTACAAAGATATTTTCCTTAAATAAATGTCATCCAAAAAGTAGAGTTCATGTACTGTTCCTGTCCACGCTGTATAGGAAATAGTTCTGTTTAAAATAATTGGCCCTGAAGTGATATCAATCAGCAGGTTTTCTCCTAAGGCTTGACATTGAACCACAGACAGTATAGGGGCTTATAACTACATCAGGGCCAGGAATGCAGTACAATTGTGTTCACAGCCCAGAATGCATAATGTATGAGAAAGCATATCCGCTTCCTTCTTATTATGTTGAAGTACATTTGGTTACTTCATTATGTGCATAAGAGTATGACTGAGTATACTGAGTTGTAGTAACAGATGCCCCAAAGTATTGATATATGGGCTTGAAAGCGAGGCCTCTCCATGTAGGGGCTTCATCTTCCTGCCAGTCCAGGTGCAGTGCTCTGCTCCACGTGGTCAGGCAGGGACCGGCACCTCCTCTCCCATTGCAGCTGCCAAGATGGTGTGCCCTGCATTCTTTTAAACTAATTTGGCAGGCTGCCATGTGGTTAGGATGTGTTTATCATAGTGACCTGTTTCCTTTTCATTTTTTGGTTAGGAGGATGAACTGAAGCAAATTGCTGAAAATGTTGAAAGCATTAATCAAAATAAAGCTCCTTCGAAATATATAGGCAACTATGCGATTTTGGATCATCTCGGCAGTGGAGCTTTTGGCTGTGTTTACAAGGTGACCTTGCCCTCAAACAGCATTTCTGATGTTCCCAAACAAGTTGCATGTCCCCCTGCACACTCACGCACACGTGAATTGGAGTGCTTGTTGGTGAGCAGGTAGAAATAAAAAGCAGAATGATTTGTTTTTGTCCAGCAGATGGCCGCACTGATATATCTCACTCTCAGCTCTAGAAACTGGCCACTGACCTTTGAAGACAAAAAAAGTATCATTGATCTCTCACGCACGTAGTCAAAATGGCTTGTCCTAATGCATGACACATTCTCCAAATTCACACTGGTGTTTCTGTACTTATCCAGTGAAATCCTGTGAAATATGATAACCTGATCCAGGAGATACTGATAAAAATTTTTTTTGAGCTGAGCTTAGTGTAATTTCAAATTGAGTTTTTAAAGTTATATAACTAATTTAGATGACTTGGCTTAATCATGTGACCTTATTAATATGTAGTAATCACTTTCTTCCTCTCTTCCATGGTCTCTCTCTCTTTGTCTCATTTATCTTAGGTTAGAAAGCGCAGTGGTCAAAATCTGTTAGCAATGAAAGAGGTCAATTTACATAATCCAGCATTTGGAAAAGATAAAAAAGACCGAGACAGCAGTGTAAGGAATATTGTTTCTGAATTAACCATAATTAAAGAGCAGGTAAATGGTTTTACTTACAAAGATATTTTCCTTAAATAAATGTCATCCAAAAAGTAGAGTTCATGTACTGTTCCTGTCCACGCTGTATAGGAAATAGTTCTGTTTAAAATAATTGGCCCTGAAGTGATATCAATCAGCAGGTTTTCTCCTAAGGCTTGACATTGAACCACAGACAGTATAGGGGCTTATAACTACATCAGGGCCAGGAATGCAGTACAATTGTGTTCACAGCCCAGAATGCATAATGTATGAGAAAGCATATCCGCTTCCTTCTTATTATGTTGAAGTACATTTGGTTACTTCATTATGTGCATAAGAGTATGACTGAGTATACTGAGTTGTAGTAACAGATGCCCCAAAGTATTGATATATGGGCTTGAAAGCGAGGCCTCTCCATGTAGGGGCTTCATCTTCCTGCCAGTCCAGGTGCAGTGCTCTGCTCCACGTGGTCAGGCAGGGACCGGCACCTCCTCTCCCATTGCAGCTGCCAAGATGGTGTGCCCTGCATTTTGGGTTCAGATAGTGGGCTTCCCTCACTGTCCACTGGGGAGCGCTGAGTGATAAGCTCCCTCAGGGCTGCAGGAGAGTTGGAGAGATGTGACCTGTGGTGGGAAGTGCATCCTGCTACTGCCTGATGGGATGGAGCAGCGTGAGGGCAGGTTTCGGTGGCCAGCCAGAGGACTCTCCTGTGAAATGGCAAGAAGAAAGGCTAGAGAGAGATACAAGACATCTACAATGTACCAGTGACTGTTCTAAGATGAAACAAACTCCAGTTTACTTAGAAACTCAAATTGTAAATAAACAACCACAAAAACTTAGTATTCTTTTGGAAAATTATCCCTTATTAAAAAAGTAGAATTTCTATGTTACATTCTAAGTCTGCAATGTAGGAGACGTAGGTTCAGTTCCTGTGCTGGGAAGATCCCCTGGAGAAGGAAATGGCAACCCTCTCCAGTATTCTTGCCTGGAAAATTCCATGGACAGAGGAGCCTGCCAGGCTACAGTCAATGGGGTCACAAGAATCAGACTTAGCGACTAAACCACCACCGATTCTAAGGTAAACTGTGCCAAAGAGAAATTTTACTGGACGCTTTTTGGAGTGCATGCGTGCTCAGTAATATCCAACTGTTTGTGACCCGTGGAGAATAGCTTGCCAGGCTCCTCTGTCCATGGGATTCTCCAGGTAAGAACACTGGAGTGGGTTGCCATGCCCTCCTCCAGGGACCCCTTTTGTTGAGGAGGGATAAATGATATATGACAGCAGATTAGTCTCAGGTGAGCAACATGATGGTTCAATATTGTATATATTATGATGTGATCACCACACCAAGTCCATTTAACATCCACCACATATAGCTACACGTTTTCCTCATGATAAGAATTTTTTTCCCCAAACTTATTTATTTTTAACTGGAGGAAAATTGCTTCACAATATTGTGTTGGCCCCCGCCATATATCAACTTGAGTCAGCCATAGGTATACACGTGTCTCCTCCCTCTTTAACCTTCCTCCCACTTCCTACCCTTCCACCCGTCTAGGTTGTTGAAGTGAAGTGTTAGTTGCTCAGTCGTGCCTGACTCTTTGCGACCCCATGGACTGCAGCCTACCAGGCTCCTCTGTCCATGGGATTTTCCAGGCAAGAATACTGGAGTGGGTAGCCATTTCCTTCTCCAGGGGATCTTCCTGACCCAGGGATTGAACCCAGGTCTCCTGCACTGCAGACAGATACTTTATCTACTGAGCTATGAGGGCAGAGGCCCAGTGTGAGTTTCTTGAATCATACAGCTAATACCCACCAGTTTCCAGCTTGAATCTAGGAAGATGGTACCGATGAGCCTATATACAGGATAACAGTGGACATGTAGACATAGAGAACAGACTTATGGACACAGGCAGTGGGGAGGCCAAGGTGGGGGTGGGGCAAATGGAGAGAGTGATGCAGTCAGAACGTTTAAACCACAAGGAAAACTTTATTCAGGACCACTGCAATGGAAGTCAAACTATTGCAAGAGAGGAGAGAGATGGAACTCAGCTCTCAACAGGAGAGGCATGATGGGGGACTTACAACTAAAAGTCAGGGCTGGGGGTGTCAAAGAATGGAAAATTGGTTAGCTATCAGGTTGGGGGAAGAAAAACTTGATCAGATCACAAAGATGGGGGGTGAGGAACTTGACTGGATATTAAGAATGTGAGATTCCCACTAAACTAACCGAGCAGGATTCTCGCTAAAACCCGGCAGGCCAAGGAGAGGAGGCCTAGTCCAGAGGATCACCCGGAGGAGTCTGCCCTAAGTTTGTTTAGGGAGGGAGACATGGGCAATTATTCTTATAATTTTAATGGGATTAAGAGCTCATGTTATTTTGATGTCAAAATATTAGTCGCTCAGTCATGTCAGCCCTTTGCAGCCCCGTGTACTGTAGCCCGCCAGGCTCCTCTGTCCATGGGATTCTCCAGACAAGAATACTGGAGTGGGTTGCCATTCCCTTCTCCAGGGAATCTTCCCAACCCAGGGATTGAACCCTGGGGTCTCCTGCATTGTGGGTGGATTCTTTACCATTAGTTTCACACTAATCATTTTGGAGAGCATAGAAAGACATGAGTCATGTAAATAGACCCAGTGTATATAAACATTTAAGTGGCAGAGAGAGGTTAAGAGCATAGATATGTGTTCAAAGTTAATTGTTTCATTTCGGTTTTCTCCTCTATGCAATCTGTTTGTGGTATTGGAGCAGGGAGTGTTAGATGAATTCTTAAGATAGCTTCCAGTTCTATAATCCTCCATTTTATTTGAATTAAGTGAGAAAGCACAACCAGTTTTTATTGCTATTTTATAAGGCTATATAGGAGATTGCTGTTTTCAGAATAGTTTTGTAAGCAGCAAATAAAGAATCATGAAAAATTAGATGATATTTTGAAATGCTTTGTTGTATAAATAAATGTAAACAGGATACTTTGTTGTTTTCAAATATGAAGTCCAACTAAATTGTGAAAACAAGTTTATATTTTGAAGTAGGTGTAATGTTTGTTTTTTATTGTCTTATAACTTTATCATC
>SJYT01034908.1:23238-41213 GCA_006410635.1 Cephalophus harveyi | reverse complement strand
TTTTTTTTTTTTTTTAAATTAAATCAGATGATTTTTTCCACCCTCTTCCCCTCAAACAAATTGGGCTGGGTGTTTGAGGTTTCTTTCTCTTGAAGTTCAGGTAATTGCCACAAGGTGGCGCTGGAACCCTGACTGCATCATCTTTAGGATGATGGACTACAGAATCAAAACGTTGAGATAAAACCAAACGCAGTCACTTGTTTTGAAAAACAATAGAACTTTTGACTGAAGCAATACATTTTAATAGACCTGATGTGCTTCACTTGTGAAATTTCAAAACAAGTCTCCACGTGAATGGGCTTCCTCGCTGCCTCTTTATCAGATCCTCAGCTGTGTCTGACTCTTTGCCGCCCCATGGACTATAGCCCTCCAGGCTTCTCTGTTCACAGGATTCCCCCAGCAAAAAAACTGGAATGCCATTTCTTCCTCCAAGGGATCTTCCCTACCCAGGGATTGAACCCACGTCTCATGTCTCCTGCATTAGCCGGCAGAGTCTTTACCTCCAGCACCACCTGGGAAGCCCCATCATGGCTAGTGCTGTGCAGATCGGGCAGAGTTACGGGTTTTCCCATCCTCTGGGTGACTCAGAGGAGCTCGGTGGTGAAACCTACAGCAAATCCAGCTCCCTTGGCCATTTTTTCTTAATATTAGAATAATCTCCCATAATTTAGTGCACATCCCATCATAAAGAGGTCTAGACTGGCTTCTGACTTATGCTGAAGTGATACCATCAACTTTAATTTGAAAACAAAATAACATGCCTTCTTCTGAAAAGAATTGAAAGTGATTTTTAAAATACGTAAAATACTTTGAAATAGATTAGGAAATCACGATAAAAGGAAGTAGAAGGTGAGAAAATTAACAATAAAGCTAAAGTTAGTTGTTGCTGTTGTTTACTCACTCAGCTGTGTCTGACTCTTTGTGACCCCACGGACAGGCTCCTCTGTCCATGGGATTTCCCAGGCAAGAATACTGTACTGGGTTGCCATTTCCTATGCCCGGGGATCTTCCTGACCCAGGGATTGAACCTGCAACTCCACATTGGCAGACAAATTCTTTACCACTGAGTTACCTGGGAAGCCCATACATATTTTACATACATCCAAAACATTACAGAAGATACATATCACATACTGTTGTTAATAGTGCCATATTAGTTTTGGAGGAGAAAGTAGAATTTACTTCTGTTTCTTAACATCCAAAGAAAAGAGGCAAAGCCAGTCAGTTATGAGATACCTGGGGTCCATCAGCTGCAATCTGGAGAAGCCCAGCTTTCTCAGCCCTTGTCAGGGGCTGAGATTTTCCATCATGGGTGGTATATCCAATGCGTTTATTTCTAAACCATGATGTGATTTCACTGTAAAACACTGTGTAAGATAAATGTATGAGAGTGAAGAACAATAGATTTAAAGCATTTTTCTGAATGTCTAGTTTGATTTAAGTGTAAATTTTAGACCACTGAGTGGAGAGATGGGTTTACCTGTTCTTCAGGGAATTCTCCATGACGGGAACGTTTGCTTTTCTTTGGTGGTCCTCAACCCTTCCACATCTTGGTATACGTAGAAAATGATAACATTTGCCAGTGCAAACTGATGCTAGGGGGTTGCCTGTAGTTGAAAGAGATACAGTGCCCCTAAGGCCCCCTGGCCCCTGACCCTTCCAGCGGGGTGAAACCACGTCCCTAACTCTTCTGTGATGTGTGTGCTCTGAACACCCACTGAGAAGCTTGGATTCTAATTCATAAGTTCTTTCAAAATGTCTATATTGAGTTTAATTTTCTATTACCTTTTCTTTTTTCATATATAGATGATAGGCTGTATATAGTTATGGAACTTATAGAAGGGGCCCCTCTTGGAGAGCATTTCAGTTCTTTGAAGGAAAAACGACATCATTTTGCTGAAGAGAGACTATGGAAAATATTTATACAGGTATCGTTCATCTTCATTAACTTTCCCTATGCAACAGTAAAGGTCTCAGCTGATCTCCCAGCGGTGTGTGCAGTGGTTGGGAGTGGCGGTCTGTCCGTGTATAGCACGGAAGCAACCTTTGTTTGTTGTTTGCCATTTGCAGCTGTGCCTGGCTCTTCGGTACTTGCACAAGGAGAAGAGGATCATCCATAGAGACCTGACGCCAAACAACATCATGCTGGGGGACAAGGACAGAGTGACTGTCAGTAAGTATTCAATTGGAAAGTTTCAGCTTGAGAGTCTCTGAGTATTATTCTAGGGCAGAGTAGTTGGGCAGAACTTTCCACACTGATAGGGGCATTCTCTGTCTGAGTTGCCCAGTCCAGCAGCCACTGGCCATGTGTGGCTATTGGGCACTTGAAATATGCCTACTGTGACTGAGGATATGAATTTTAAATTCTGCTAAATTTTAGTTAATTTAAGTATCCCTATGTGGACTAGTGGATACTATAGTGGACAGTGACTAGAGAAGTTCTTGATGTTCTTGAAGTTCTCAGTATGAGAGAATAAAATACTCTTCGAATGCTGGAGCCTTTAATTCCTAAATCAATGGTTTCTAGGTTTTTTTTTTTTTTTCTTTCTGTAGAACACTTTTTCATCAACAAAGTCTTTTATGACTACCACATGAACACATTGTTGTACTGTTTTAACATAGTCTGTGACATGGGTGACCAATATATGTATCAAGAGCTGCAAAAAATCTAGCCATTTGTATACTTCAACATGTTTACTTTTTATCACAGTATCTTCAAATGTAGCAGGTTATCATAATGTTATATAAATTTTTGCAAGTGAGAAACTTAGTTTTTTCCCCCCACAGTTGTAATTTCTCAATCATAAAATGAGCTTTTTAGCTTAGAAGGATATATTAGCTTTCCCCTGTCCTCTTCACTCACGAACACTAGCTACTCTAGTGGTTCGCCCACTATAAGTAGGGAGAAATAGCTAAATCAGTGTTCTGGAGATATTTGTGATCGTGACCTTCCATTAGTAAATTCTTTTGATAACACACTACCAATATATGTATTGTTGTTATTATTGTTCAGTAACTGTCATGTCTGACTTTTTGCGAACCCACGGACTATAGCATGTCAGGTTCCTCTGTCCTCCACTATCTCCTAGAGTTTGCTCAAATTCATGTCCGTTGAGTCAGTGATGGTATTAATATATAAGCATCACTAGTAATTGCCCTCTACTCTTCCCCAGCAGTGTACTGGATACTTTCCAACCTGGGGGGTCTCATCTTCCAGCATCATATCTTTTTGCCTTTTCATACTGTCCAGCTGGAGTGGGTTCCATTTCCTTCTCCAGTGGACAGCATTTTATTTCTCCAAACTCTTCCATATGACCCATCCATCTTGGTGACTCCTAGCCTCATAGCTTCATTCAGTTATGCCAGCACCTTTGCCATGACAAGGCTGTGATCCATGAAGGAGCAATATATGTATGCTTATTTATAAATGCTATACACATATCACTATATAATTATTCTATAGTACATGACATCAACAGAAATAACATGCAAAGGGGTGCATTAAAATTCAAGATAGAGATTTTTATATTTACCGCCCCTCCTCTGTCCAGTGAATTGCCTTAGGCACCCAACTTAGGAGACCCTCTCCTAAATTTTACTGATGTGAAAGACATTTGTGCATGCCTGCATGTGTGTGTGCTAAGTTTTGTCAGTTGTGTTCAACTCTTTGCAACCTTTGGATCGAGCCTGCCAAACTCCTCTGTCCATGGATCCTCCAGGCAAGAAAACTGGAAGGGTTGCCATGCCCTCCTTCAGGGGATTTTCCTGACCCAGGAATTGAACCTGTGTCTCCCTACATTGGCAGGAGGGTTCTTTACCACTAGCGCAACCTGGGAAACCTGAAAGAGATTTGACAACATTTTAAAGCTGAGTCTCTTAGTTTGGGAAGAATCTGATTCCTCGTGAAGGCAATTTCAAATGTAGGCTTTTACTATAACCACATCCTCAGTAACAATGATTAGATTCACTGTCCAGATTTTTTTTTTTTTTTTGATTAGAGCATGCTACATTAGTTTTAAAAAATCCCCAAACAGAAGCTCTATCAAAATCTTCAGTGCAAACTTACTTGGTAATATTTCAAGACAATGCTTTTTGATATACGTGATGAGGTCAAATAATTGTGACTCTTCATCTTGGATACACATTTATTTAATTTACTTAATCTAAAAGTTAATTATAATTTTGTTTATCATAAGCTTTTTACTTTTTTCTTCTCATAAATTGTACTTGTGTTTCCTTAAAAATCTTTTTTTAGGACTTCCTTGATGGCTCAGATAGTAAGGCATCTGCCTATGATGCGGGACACCCGGGTTCAATCCCTGGGTTGGGAAGATCTCCTGGAGAAGGAAATGGCAACCCATTCAAGTATTCTTGCCTGGAAAATCCCATGGATGGAGGAGCCTGGTAGGCTGCAGTCCATGGGGTACAAAGAGTCAGAGATGACTGAGTGACTATCAATATGATAGTTGAGGATTCAATTTTCTTGTTTTCTCTTCTTCCCCACCTGCCATCCTGCAATATATTTATAGCACAGTGTTAAAGTGAAAGTCACTCAGTCGTGTCTGACTCTTTGTGACCCCATGGACTGTAGCCCACCAGGCTCCTCTGTCCATGGAATTCTCCAAGCAAGAATACTGGAGTGCATTGCCATTCCCTTCTCCAATTTATGGCACAACTGGGGGTTAAATCAGTATTCAGTATTTACATTATTACTACTGTGTAACTATTGTTCAATGTTGATTACTTCTCCTTCCTTATAGGCCTTTCGTTTTTCTTAGAGTTAATAATTGCCTTTTTTAAAAAAAATTTTCCTAGTTTTCTGTGTACTTCCATTTCTTCTTCCCAGATCTTCTAAGTGAAGTGAAGTCGCTCAGTCGTGTCCGACTCTTTGCAACCCCATGGACTGTAGCCCATCAGGCCCCTCCCTCCATGGGATTCTCCAAGCAAGAGTACTGGAGTGGGTTGCCATTTAAAGGAATATAAAAGTCCTCTTTGTCTATTTTCCACATGGTCAGACAAGACAGTTACTCTCAGTTTTTTTCTCTTGGATACTCATTTTCTGTAGTTGTCTGTTGTAACATAGACTGAGTTTGACTTTAGGTCTGTACACAGATGTTGTCCTGGAACTTTCATGGTCTTCTTCTTCATTTTTTTTTTTTTTAATTTGGCTACACCGTACAGCTTGTGAGATCTGTTTCCTGACCAGGGATTGAACGTGGGCCGCTGCACCGAACCCTAACCACTAGACCACCAGGGAACCCCTGCTCCTTTTCTGGTTGGAGCCTCTATTTCCTACATCCTCTGGACTTCTCTTTCTTTTATAACTCCCTTATTTTGCCAAAGTGTATCTTCTAGTACTTTACTAAGAAAGAGTGCTTTGGAAATTATCATTTTTATTTTTTAAAAAATTTCTAATTAAAAACTTTTGGGGTTATAAGTGACATATGCATTCTTTGAGTTTCAGGTGAACAACATAATGATTTGGTATTTGTATACATTATAGAATGATCATCACAATAAGCCAAGTTAACACCCATCATGTTACATAGTTAATTTTTTTCTCTTGTGTTGAGAACCTTTTAAGATCTACTCTCTTAGCAACTTTCAAATATGCAATACAGTATTATTAACTATAGTCACCATGCTGTATATGACATCCCCAGGACTTATTTATGTTAGAACTGGAAGTTTGTATTTTGACCTCCTTCACCCACTTCTCTCACTCCCTATCCTCTGCATTTGGCAACCACCAGTCTGTTCTATGTATCTATGAGCTTGTTTTTTTTTTTTTTTTACAGTCAACATGTAAGTGAGATTATGCAGTATGTCTTTCTCTGTCTGACTTATTTCACTTAGTATAATGCCCTCGAGGTCCATGCATGTTATTGAAAATGGCAAGATTCAGTCTTTTTTAATGACTGAATTGTATGTGTATGTACATATGTATGTGTGTGTATGTATATATGGATAAAGTATATGTATATACTTACGAGGGCTTCCCAGGTGGTGCTAGTGGTAAAGAACCCATTTGCCAGTGCAGGAAACGTAAGAGACTTAGGTTTCATCCCTGGGTCAGGAAGATCCCTTGGAGGAGGGCATGGCAACTCGCTTCAGTATTCTTGCCTGGGGAATCCCATGGACAGAGGAGCCTAGTGGGTTACATTCCATAGGATCATAAAGAGTCACACACAACTGAAGTGACTGAGCACGCACATGCATGTACTTATGAATAAATATATGTAGATCTAGATACATATATACACATATACACTAGGTTGGTCACCAACCTAGTGCCAGGAGAAATATCAATAACCTCAGATATGCAGATGACACCACTCTTATGGCAGAAAGTGAAGAAGAACTAAAGAGCCTCTTGATGAAAGTAAAAGAGGAGAGTGAAAATGTTGGCTTAAACCTCAACACTCAGGAAACTAAGATCAAGGCATCTGGTCCCATCACTTCATGGGAAATAGATGCGGAAACAGTGGAAAGAGTGTCAGACTTTATTTTTGGGGGCTCCAAAATCACTGCGGATGGTGATTGCAGCCAGGAAATTAAAACATGTTTACTCCTTGGAAGGAAAGTTATGACCAACCTAGACAGCATATTAAAAAGCAGGGATATTACTTTGCCAACAAAGGTCTGTCTAGTCAAGGCTATGGTTTTTCCTGTGGTCATGTATGGATGTGAGAGTTGAACTGTGAAGAAGGCTGAGCACCTAAGAATTGATGCTTTTGAACTGTGGTGTTGGAGAAGACTCTTGAGAGTCCCTTGGACTGCAAGGAGATCCAACCAGTCCATTCTGAAGGAGATCGGCCCTGGGATTTCTTTGGAAGGAATGATGCTAAAGCTGAAACTCCAGTACTTTGGCCACCTCATGCGAAGAGTTGACTCATTGGAAAAGACTCTGATGCTGGGAGGGATTGGGGCAGGATGAGACAGGGATGACAGAGGATGAGATGGCTGAATGGCATCACTGACTCAATGGACGCGAGTCTGAGTGAACTCCAGGAGTTGGTGATGGACAGGGAGGCCTGGTGTGCTGCAATTCATGGGGTTGCAAAGAGTCAGACACGACTGAGCGACTCANCAGGATGAGACAGGGATGACAGAGGATGAGATGGCTGAATGGCATCACTGACTCAATGGACGCGAGTCTGAGTGAACTCCAGGAGTTGGTGATGGACAGGGAGGCCTGGTGTGCTGCAATTCATGGGGTTGCAAAGAGTCAGACACGACTGAGCGACTCAACTGAACTGAGCTGAATGAATGTGGGGAGTCTGCTTAGAAAGTATAGCTTAGTATAGTTCAGGAGAGTTCATGGTTGCCTGAACTAGGTGATAGTGATTGTATTTATTATCCATTGTTGTGTAACCAGTTACCACAAAAATTAGTGGCTTAAGACAACACACATTTATTTTCTCACCATTTGGTCAGGAATCCAGCAGCAGCCTTGCTGAATGGTTCTGGCTCAGGGTCTCTCATGAGGTTTCAGACAGGCTGTGAGCCAAGGCTGCATCACTGAAGTCTTGACTTGGCCTGGGAAAGAAAGTGAAAGTCACTCACTCGTATCTGAGTCTTTACAACCCATGGGCTGTAACTTGCCAGATTCCTCTGTCCATGGAATTCTCCAGGCATTTCTATTGGAGTGGGTAGCTGCTCCCTTTACAGGGGATCTTCCTGACCCAGGAATCAAACTGGAGTCTCCTGCTTTGCAGGCATATTCTTTACCAGCTGAGCTACCAAGGAAGCTGCTTGGCCTGGGAGTCCACTTTGAAGAAGGCTCACTCATATGACTGGCAATTAGTTCTGACTTTTGGCTGGAACTTGGTCTCTCATTCACCAGGACCTCTTCTCTCTGTGGCCCTTCAGCAGAATAGTCTGGACTATTTTACATAAGTTAGATAAATATTTCTTAACTATAACATCAAAATCATTACATATAAAAGAAAAAAATTCATTGAATTTTGCTGAAGTTTAAAACTTACAGTCTATGAAAGATATTACTAATAGAATGAAAAGACAAGTTGCAGACTGGGAGAAAATATATGTCGGTCATCTATTTAACAAAGAATTTATATCAATAATACAAGCAATAAGAAAGCTCAATAATAAGAAAACAAACAATCCAAAGGAAAAAAAGGACCAAATTTTGAACAAGAACGTCACCAAAGAAGATACAGAAGATGATGGAGGAATAGGACGGAGAGACCACTTTCTCCCCCACAAATTCATTGAAAGAACATTTGAATGCTGAGTAAATTCCACGGAACAGCTTCTGAATGCAGGCAGAGGACACCAGGCATCCAGAAAGGCAGCCCACTGTCTTTGAAAGGAGGTAGGACAAAATATAGAAGATAAAAAGACAGACAAAAGAGTTAGGGATGGAGATATGTCCCTGGGAGGGAGTCGTAAAAGCGGAGAAATTTCCAAACACCAGGAAACCCTCTCACTGGTGGGTCTGTGGGGAGATTTGGAATCTCAGAGGGCAACATAACTAGGAGGGTAAATAAATAAATAATACCCACAGATTGCGTGCCTGGTGGCAATTCCCAGCAGAGAAGTAGCCCAGATAATTGCATCCCTTACCAGCAAGTGGGGGCTGAACAGGGATGCTCAGCTGCATTGCTTAGGGTAAGGACCGGGCCTGAATGCCCTGAGGGCAATCTGAGGGTGCTAACGTGAGATAGCAACCCAAACTGGGATAGCCAGAGAGAGAGAGAGAGAGAGAAAAGAGAGAGAGAGAGAGAACTTTCCCGTGAAAAGCCCTAACCTGACACTGCTGGCCCGCTCACAGAGCAAAGGACTGAGCAAATACCAGATGAGAGCTAGCCAGCAGTGGAGAGGCCGATCCCCCAGAGGCAGGGGGCAAATGGGTGGCAGCCAGAGCCAGAAAGGGGCAAACTTGGCCCCAGAGGTGGCATCTTCCACCAAACTGCAAGCAGCTCCCAGTGGCCAACCAAGCCTTCCTGGGACCCTGGATGGATGATATCCACTGGGAGGGTTGCAGCCAGAGATCAGCTCCCCAGAAGAGACACATGGCACATCTGAGATGACACACCCAGGAAACTGAGCAGCTGGGACTGCGGAGGTGATAAGACGCACCACACCTGGGGAGAGTGCACTCGCCAAGCACCCAGCTGCCTGAGCTGCTCGGACCTGGGAAGGCCACAAAATGCAGGCCCAACTGAATCTGCAAGTCTGCACCTTTTGGAGTACCCAAGAACCTGAACCTGAGCGGCTTAGATCTGGGAAGTGCATGCAACCCAGGGCCTGCTTTAGACAGTTCCCCTGCAGAGCAACCCGAAGCCTGAGCAGTGTATACCAGGAAAGCACACAAGCCGTGAGTGGGGGCAAACCCAGTGTGGCTGAGACACTTGAATACTCCCCACATATGCCAGTGATATTTGTTTGCAGTGTCCTCCCTCCCCACAGCACGACTGAACAAGTGAGCCTAAATAAGTGACCACCTTCACCTCCTTGTGTCAGGGTGGAAATTAGACACTGAAGAGACCAGCAAACAGAAGAAGCTAAAACAAACAGAGGGAACCACTTTGGAAGTGACAGGTGCAACAGATTAAAATCCTGTAGTTAGCACTGACTACATTGGAAGGGGCCTATAGATCTGGAGAAGTAAAGCTGGAACAAGGAACTATCTAAAGCTTAACTGACCTCACACTGCCCGCAACAGCTCCAGAGAAACTCCTAGATATATTTTTGCTATTATTATTTAAAAATTTTTTAGTTTTAAGTCCTCTATTACTCCTTTAATTTTCATAACCTTCTGCTAACTGCTAAGTTACTTCAGTCGTGTCCAACTCTGTGCGACCCCATAGACGGCAGCCCACCAGGCCCCCCTGTCCCTGGGATTCTCCAGGCAAGAACACTGGAGTGGGTTGCTATTGCCTTCTCCAATGCATGAAAGTGAAAAGTCAAAGTGAAGTTGCTCAGTCGTGTCCGACCCTCAGCGACCCCATGGACTACAGCCTACCAGGCTCCTCAGTCCATGGGATTTTCCAGGCAGGAGTACTGGAGTGGGGTGCCATTGCCTTCTCCTCATAACCTACTATTACCTTGCAAAAAAAAAAAAAAAGACCCCATTTTTAAAGCAAACTTCATATATATTTTTAATAATCTTTGTGATTTTGTTCTGCTTGTTTTTTTAATATTGTAATTTTCAGAGTCTAAATTCTACTCTAGATTTTTAATCTTTGCTTTTTGGTATTTGTTATCAATGTTGTACCTTTAAGAATCCAATCTTCAGTACCCATTTTTACTTAGGAGTGTGATTACTGGCTTGATTGCCCTCTCCCCCTTTTGACTCTCCTTTTTCTCCCCTAGGTCACCCCTATCTCCTCCCTCCCCCTTCTCTTCTCTACCCAACTCTGTGCATCTCTTTGTGTGTTCCAGGCTGTGGAGAACACTTAGGGAACTGATTGCTGGCTAGATCTGGCACTCTCCTTTTGACCCTGCCCCGTCTCCTCCTGGTCACCTCTATCTCCTTCCTCCCTCTTCTCTTCTCTATGTAACTCCGTGAACCTCTCTGGGTGTTCGAGGCTGTGGAGAGCACACAGAGATTTGATTACTGGCTAGATTGCTCTCTCCCCTTTTGATTCCCCCTCTTCTCCTCCTGGTCACCTCTATCTCCTGGCTCCCTCTTCTCTTCTCCATGTAACTCAGTGAACCTTTCTGGATGCCTCTCATTGTGGATAATCTTTTCTCCGTTAACCTAGATGTTTTATCATTGGTGCTGTATGGATGGAGAAGTCTTGAGGCTACTGTAAGAATAAGACTGAAGACCAGAGGCAGGAGGCTTAAGTCCCAAACCCGAGAACACCAGAGAACTCCTGACTCCAGGGAACATTAATTGATAAGAGCTCATCCAAAAGCCTCCACAATGAAACCAAACTCCACCCAAGAGCCAAGTTCCAGAGCAAGACATACTATGCAAATTCTCCAACAATGCAGGAACATAGCCCTGAGCTTTAATATACAGGCTGCCCAAAGTCACACCAAACCCATAGACATCTCAAAACTTACTACTGGACACTTCATTGCACTCCAAAGAGAAAAAGTTCAGCTCCACCCACCAGAACACTGATGCAAGTTTCCCTAACCAGGAAACCTTGACAAGCCATTTGTCCAACCCCACCCACAGGGAGGAACCTCCACAATAAAGAGGAACCACAAACTGCTAGAATACAGAAAGGACACCCCAAGCACAGCAATTTAAACAAGATGAAAAAGCAGAGAAATACTCAGCGGGTAAAGAAACATGGTAAATGCCCACCAAACCAAACAAAAGAGGACATAGGGAGTCTACCTGAAAAAGAATTCAGAATAAAGGTAATAAAAATGATCCAAAATCTTGAGAACAAAATGGAGTTGTAGATAAATAGCCTGGAGACAAGGATTGAGAAGATGTAAGAAATGTTTAACAAGGACCTAGAAGAAATAAAAAAGAGTCAATAAATAATAAATAATGTAATAAATGAGATAAAAAACACTGGAGGGAACGAATAACTGAGGCAGAAAATAGGATAAGTGAGGTAGAAGATAGAATGGTGGAAATAAATGAAGCAGAAAGGAAAAAAGAAAAAAAGAATTAAAAGAAATGAGGACAACTTCAGAGACCTCTGGGACAATGTCAAACACCCCAACATTCAAATCATAGGAGTCCCAGAAGAAGAAGACAAAAAGAAAGGCCATGAGAAAATACTTGAAGAGATAATAGTTGAAAACTTCCCTAAAATGGGGAAGGAAATAGCCACCCAAGTCCAAGAAACCCAGAGAGTCCAAAACAGGATAAACCCAAGGCGAAACACCCCAAGACACATATTAATCAAATCAACAAAGATCAAATACAAAGAACAAATATAAAAGCAGCAAGGGAAAAATAACACACAAGGGGATTCCCATAAGGATAACAGCTGATCTTTCAATAGAAACTCTTCAGGCCAGGAGGGATTGGCAGGACATATGTAAGTGATGAAACAGGAAAACCTACAACCAAGATTACTGTACCCAGCAAGAATCTCATTTAAATATGAAGGAGAAATCAAAAGCTTTACAGACAAGCAAAAGCTGAGAGAATTCAGCACCACCAAACCAGCTCTCCAACAAATGCTAAAGGATATTCTCTAGATAGGAAACACAGAAAAGGTGTATAAACTTGAACCCCAAAACAACAAATTGGCAATGGGATCATACTTACCAATAATTAACTTAAATGTAAATGGGTTGAATGCCCCAACCAAAAGACAAAGACTGGCTGAGTGGATACAAAAATAAGACCCCTACATATGCTGTCTACAAGAGACCCACCTCAAAACAAGGGACACATACAGACTGAAAGTGAAGGGCTGGAAAAAGATACTTCACACAAATGGAGACCAAAAGAAACCAGGAGTAGCAATACTCATATCAGATAAAATAGACTTTGAAATGAAGGCTGTGAAAAGAGACAAAGAAGGACCCTACATAATGATCAAAGGATCACTCGAAGAAGAGAATATAACAATTATAAATATATATGCACCCAACATAGAAGCATTGAAATATGTAAGACAAATGCTAACAAGTATGAAAGGGGAAATTAACAATAACACAGTAATAGTGGGATACTTTAATACCCCACTCACATCTATGGACAGATCAACTAAACAGAAAATTACCAAGGAAACACAAGCTTTAAATGGTACAATGGACCAGTTAGGCCTAATTGATATCTATAGGACATTTCACCCCAAAACAATGAATTTCACTTTTTTCTCAAGTGCACACAGAACCTTCTCCAGGATAGATCACACCCTGGGCCATAAATCTAGCTTTGGTAAATTCAAAAAAATTGAAATCATTCCAAGCATCTTTTCTGATCACAATGCAGTAAGATTAGATCTCAAGTACAGGAAAAAACTATTAAAAATTCCAACATATCAAGGCTGAACAACACGCTTCTGAGTAACCAACAAATCACAGAAGAAATAAAAAAAGAAACCAAAATATGTATAGAAATGAATGAAAATGAAAACACAACAACACCAAACCTATGGGACACTGTAAAAGCAGTGCTAAGGGCAAGGTTCATAGCAATACAGGCATACCTCAAGAAACAAGAAAAAAGTCAACTAAATAACCTAGTTCTACACCTAAAGCAACTAGAAAAGGAAATGAAGAACCCCAGGGCTTGTAGAAGGAAAAAAATTATAAAAATTAGGGCAGAAATAAATGCAAAAGAAACAAAAGAGACCATAGCAAAAATCAACAAAACTAAAACCTGGTTCTTTGAAAAGACAAATAAATTGACAAACCAGACTCATCAGGAAACAAAAGGAGAAGAATGAAATCAACAAAATTAGAAATGAAAATGGAGAAATCACAACAGACAACACAGAAACACAAAGGATCATAAGAGACTACTATCAGCAACTATATACCAATAAAATGGAAAACTTGGAAGAAATGGACAAATTCTTAGAAAAGTATAACTTTCCAAAACTGAACCAGGAAGAAATAGAAAATCTTAACAGACCCATCACAAGCATGGAAATCGAAACTAATCAGAAATATTCCAGCAAACAAAAGCCCAGTACCAGATGGCTTCACAGCTGAATTCTACCAAAAATTTAGAGAAGAAATAGCACTTATCCCACTCAAACTCTTCCAGAAAATTACAGAGGAAGATAAACTTCCAAACTCATTCTATGAGGCCACCATCACCCGAATACCAAAACCAGACAAAGATGCTACAAAAAAAGAAAACTATGGGCCAATATCACTGATGAACATAAATGCAAAAATCCTTAACAAAACCCTAGCAAACAGAATCCAACAACATACTAAAAAGATCATACATCATGACCAAGTGGGCTTTATCCCAGGGATGCAAGGATTCTTTAATATCCGCAAATCAATCAATGTAATACACAACATTAACAAATTGAAAAATAAAAACCATATGACTATCTCAATAGATGCAGAGAAAGCCTTTGACAAAATTCAAAATCCATTTATGATAAAAACTCTTCAGAAAGAAGGAATAGAAGGAATATACTTCAACATAATAAAAGTTATATATGACAAACCCACAGCAAACATTATCCTCAATGGTGAAATATTTGAAAGCATTTCCCCCAAAGTCAGGAACAAGACATGGGTGCCCAGTCTCACCACTACTATTCAATATAGTTTTGGAAGTTTTAGCCACAGCAATCAGAGAAGAAAGAGAAATAAAAGGAACCCAGATTAGAAAAGAAGTAAAACTCTCACTGTTTGCAGATGACATGATCCTCTACATAGAAAACCCTAAAGACTCCACCAGAAAATTACTAGTGCTAATCAATGAATAGAGGAAAACAACAGAATGGGAAAGACTAGAGATCTCTTCAAGAAAATTAGAGATACCAAGGGAACATTTCATGCAAGGATGGGCTCGATAAAGGACAGAAATGGTCTGGACCTAACAGAAGCAGAAGCTATTAAGAAGAGGTGGTAAGAATACACAGAAGAACTGTACAAAAAAGATCTTCACGACCCAGATAATCATGATGATGTGATCACTAATCTAGAGCCAGACATCTTGGAATGTGAAGTCAAGTTGGCCTTAGAAAGCATCACTACGAACAAAGCTAGTGGAGGTGGTGGAAGGATTGGGGGCAGAAGGAGAAGGGGATGACCGAGGATGAGATGGCTGGATGGCATCACGGACTCGATGGATGTGAGTCTGAGTGAACTCCGAGAGATGGTGATGAACAGGGAGGCCTGGCGTGCTGCGATTCATGGGGATGCAAAGAGTCAGACACCACTGAGCGACTGAACTGAACTGAATCAATGAATATAGTAAGGTTGCAAGATATAAAATTAGCATACAGAAATCCCTTGCACTCCTATACACTAACAATGAGAAAAAAGAAAGAGAAATTAAGGAAACAATCCCATTCACCATGGCAACGAAAAGAATAAAATACTTAGGAATATATCTACCTAAAGAAACAAAAGACCTATATATAGAAAACTATAAAACACTGATGAAAGAATAAAAGAGGACAGAAATAGATGGAGAAATATACCATGTTCATGGAATGGAAGAATCAATATAGTGAAAATGAATATACCTAAAGCAATCTATAGATTCAGTGCATTCCTTATCAAGCTACCAACAGTATTTTTCAGAGAACTAGAACAAATAATTTCACAACTTGTATGGAAATACAAAAAACCTCGAATAGCCAAAGCAATTTTGAGAAAGAAGAAGGAAACTGGAGGAATCAACCTGCCTAACTTCTATACTACAAAGCTGCAGCTTCCTTATCAAGCTACCAACAGTATTTTTCAGAGAACTAGAACAAATAATTTCACAACTTGTATGGAAATACAAAAAACCTCGAATAGCCAAAGCAATTTTGAGAAAGAAGAAGGAAACTGGAGGAATCAACCTGCCTAACTTCTATACTACAAAGCTGCAGCCATCAAGACAGTATGGTACTGGCACAAAGACAGAAATATAGATCAATGGAACAAAATAGAAAGCCCAGATATAAATCCACACACCTATGGACATCTTATCTTTGACAAAGGAGGCAAAAATACACCATGGAGAAAAGGGAATCTTGTCAACACGTGCTGCTGGGAAAACTGGTCAGCCACTTGTACAAGAATGAAACTAGAACACTTTCAAGCACCATATAGAAAAATAAACCAAAAAATGGACTAAAGATCTAAATGTAAGACTGGAAACTATAAAACTCCTAGAGGAGAACATAGGCAAAACACTCTCTGACATACATCACAGCAGGATCCTCTATGAACCACCTCCCAGAGTAATGGAAATAAAAGCAAAAATAAACAAATGGGACCTAATTAAAATTAAAAACTTTTGCACAATGAAGGAAACTATAAGCAAGGTGAAAATACAGCCTTCAGAATGGGAGAAAATAATAGCAAATGAAGCAACTGACAAAGAATTAATCTCAAAAATATACAAGCAACTGCTACAGCTCAATTCCAGAAAAATAAATGACCCAAACAAAAAATGGGCCAAAGAACTAAACAGACATTTCTCCAAAGAAGACATACAGATGGCTAACAAACACATGAAAAGATGCACAACGTCACTTATTATCAGAGAAATGCACATCAAAACCACAATGACATACAGATGGCTAACAAACACATGAAAAGATGCACAACATCACTTATTATCAGAGAAATGCACATCAAAACCACAACGTCACTTATTATCAGAGAAATGCACATCAAAACCACAACTGCCTTTGCACACCAGTCAGAATGGTTGCTATCCAAAAGTCTACAAGCAATAAATGCTGGAGAGGGTGTGGAGAAAAGGGAACCCTCTTACATTGTTGGTGGGAATGCAAACTAGTACAGCCACTATGGAGAACAGTGAGGAGATTCCTTAAAAAACTGGAAATAGAACTGCCATATGACCCAGCAATCCCACTGCTGGGCATATACACCGAGGAAACCAGAATTGAAAGAGACACGTGTACCCCAATGTTCATCACAGCACTGTTTAGAATAGCCAGGACATGGAAGCAACCTAGATGTCCATCAGCAGATGAATGGATAAGAAAGCAGTGGTACATATACACTCAGCCATTAAAAAAATACATTTGAATCAGTTCTAATGAGGTGGATGCATCTAGAGCCTATTATACAGAGTGAAATAAGTCAGAATGAAAAACACCAATACAGCATACTAATGCATATATATGGAATTTAGAAAGATGGTAACGTTGATCTTATATGTGAGATAGCAAGAGAGACACAGATGTATAGAACAGTCTTTTGGACTCTGTGAGAGAGGGAGAGGGTGGGATGATTTGAGAGAATAGCATTGAAACATGTATATTATCATATGAGAAACAGATCACCAGTCCTGGCTTGATGCATGAGAAAGGGTGCTCAGGGCTGGTGCCTTGGGATGACCATGAGGGATGGGATGGGGAGGGAAGTGGGAGGGGGGTTCAGGATGGGAACACACGTACACCCATGGTTGATTCATGTCAATGTATGGCAAAACCCACTACAGTACTGTAAAATAATTAGCCTTCATTTAAAATAAATAAATTTTAAAAAATAATAAAGAAGATACACTGATGGCAAATAAGTACCTAAAAATTGTTCAACACCATTAGTCATTCAGTTCAGTCAATTCAGTTCAGTTGCTCAGTCGTGTCCGACTCTTTGCGACCCCATGAATCGCAGCACGCCAGGCCTCCTTGTCCATCACCATCTCCCGGAGTTCACTCAAACTCACATCCATCGAGTCCGTGATGCCATCCAGCCATCTCATCCTCGGTCGTCCCCTTCTCCTCCTGCCCCCAATCCCTCCCAGCATCAGAGTCTTTTCCAATGAGTCAACTCTTCGCATGAGGTGGCCAAAGTACTGGAGTTTCAGCTTTAGCATCATTCCTTCCAAAGAAGACCCAGGGCTGATCTCCTTTAGAATGGACTGGTTGGATCTCCTTGCAGTCCAAGGAAAATGCAAATTAAACTATACTGAGCTATCACTACATAGTAATTAAAATGGCCAATTAAAAAACCCTGACAACTCCAAATGCTGATTAAGAGGCAGAAACAACTAAAACTCTAATACATGTCTGGTGAGAACACACTGGAAAATATTTTGGCTTGGTAACATTTTAATGAAATTAAACATATACTTATCATTACTTATCATAGTATTTAGTAATGTCACTCCAAGAAATCAAAGGGAAATAAAAATTAATTTTTGCAGAAAAATTTGTGTGCAATTATTGTGCTTACTTGGGTTTGTAGTATAATCGTTAATAGGAATGGTGAGAGTGGACATTCTTGCCTTTTTGTTTGTAGCTTTGAGTTTATACAACCTTGTCTTAATTACTGTAGCCTTGTAATAATTCTTAATACATTGTAGAAAGCTATGTTTTCTTTTCTATCAAAATCCATATCTCCTCTTGGCTCTTTCTATTTCT
>SJYT01034908.1:0-15175 GCA_006410635.1 Cephalophus harveyi | reverse complement strand
AGGAGAAGGGGATGACAGATGATGAGATGGCTGGAGGGCATCACTGACTCGATGGACATGAGTTTGAGTGAACTCTGGGAGTTGGTGATGGACAGGGAGGCCTGGTGTGCTGTGATTCATGCGGTTGCAAAGAGTCAGATACGACTGAGTGACTGAACTGAACTGAACTGAACTGAGCATGCTTTTAGGGTTCCTTTGCAATTCATTAATTATCATGAAGTGAGAATCTTCTTTTGCTGATCACATATCATTTGTCTGAATCTGTCAAACAGATATGGTAGTCTGTAGATGCAGCAGATTTCAGGGAAATATTCTGAAATCTCATTAATCAGGTCAAGCAATCAAGACACTTCCATCTTCCTTTTTAAATCTAGCCTATTGCACAACAGAGCCCTGGGGATAGAGTTCAGAATAAGTCTTCTCCAAGGAGGGTGGAAATTGGAAATAACAGACCTTTTTTACAAAGTCCTTTCATACGAGAATATGCCAAGTGGTATTTTTGAGGGATGAATTTTCATTTATTTGGGTAGTGTTATTGAAACTAGCTTCATGAGAAGATGCAGAGATTGGTGGACCAGTCTACGAACCTTGAAAACTGAAGGTTTATTTGTGCACTTAATCTTTTAATAATAAGGATATGAGTCAACTATTACTTGTTGCTGGTAGAATAATTTTCTTTTGTTCTACTTTTTACTCTTTTTCAGAAATAATAAATCTTAATCACTAAGGTATTAAGTAATCATATATTCATGAACAGATTTGTTGATCAAAGTTACAGAACAAGTAAAATGCAAACTAAAAGTAAGCAGATTTATTCCGAAGACTGTGAATTAATAAGTTTAGAATTGGTGATATGAATTTTGTGTGTATGTTGTGGTGGGAGGGGGAGGAGCCAGGAGATCTGTACAGTATATAAGAAGAAATCTAAAACATGACCATTATTTTATCTTATTAGCCCAAAGATGGATTCACATTTCCTTTTAACTTTTAAATTAACTATAGAGTTAGAAAAGCTGAACCTCCTAATATGGTTAAGCTATTGTTTCATTTAGGAATATCACAAATATATGACCATAAAGCTCTTTTTCTTTTAAATTGCTTTAAAGTTTTTACTTCTACTCCCTTATCCCACTTTCCTCTTTCCTGGTTGTTAGAATTGCCCCTTGTTTGATAGGTTTTACAATAAACTTAGTCTCACAAGCCATTTTTCTTAGTTTTTGATATCTTCAAACTGAGCACAGAGTCAAAATAACTCAGTTCTAAATTACATTTCATTGCTTTCTTACTTTGGGTTTTTCCAAAAGACAAGGATATAAGTGAAATATTTTATTTAGCAGGTGGTCCCATGAAATACTAGGGGGCTGGGGAGGGAATGAGACAGAGAAGAGAAAGCAGACAGTAAGGAAGTATTAATAATCAGATCTGTAGATTATAATCTGGGATATAGTACATGAGATGTTTCAGAGTGGTCCTATATGCCAAATTAAAGGTAGGAATTTTTTTTTCTTTTCCCAGCCACAAGTGGTTGAGGACTGTTCCACTGACCTTTAGACACTCCTGGCATCCTGGGATGGGGGCTGGGAGGAAGCCCCCAGGTAGAGAGTCATGTGTGATGTTAAGGATATGCACTGGAAATGTCTGTATAAACTCTTCAATTTTTACTGTTCCAAATTTAAGATGGTTCCTAATACATTTCACAAGTCCAGCTACTTTTGAATTTTCTGATATCCTTCTCTTCGGGTCTTCTCTGAGTTTGTGAATTGGGCAAAAGTAAAACCAATATCTTTCACAGTCTCTGCCTTGATACTTGCACCTTCATGCCTATTCCCCTCCACATTCTGTAGTTGTTTTTGTTCAGTTGCCAAGTCATATCTGAATCTTTGTGACCCCATGGACTGCAACACACCAGGCTTCTCTGTCCCTCACCATATCCTGGAGTCTTCCCAAGTTCGTGTCCATTGCATTAGTGATGCCATCCAACCATCTCATTCTCTGTCACCCTCTTCTCCTCCTGCCCTCAATATTTCCCAGAATCAGAGTCTTTTCCAATGAGTCAGCTCTTTGCATCAGGTGGCCAAAGTATTGGAGCTTCAGCTTTAGCATCAGTCCTTCCAGTGAATTCAGTTCAGTTGTCTCTCTGACTCTTTGCGACCCCATGGACTGCAGCATACCAGGCCTCCTTGTCCATCACCAACTCCCGGAGTTTACTCAAACTCATGTCAATTGAGTCGGTGATGCCATCCAACCATCTCATCCTCTGTCGTCCCCTTCTCCTCCTGCCTTCAATCTTTCCCAGCATCAGGGGCTGAAAAGCTTTAACATCAGTCCTTCCAATGAACATTCAGGACTGATTTTCTTTAGGATGGACTGGTTGGTTCTCCTTGCAGTCCACAGGACTCTCAAGAGTCTTCTGCAACACCACAGTTCAAAAGCATCAATTCTTCAGCACTCAGCTTTCTTTATAGTTCAATGCTAACATCCATACATGACTACTGGAAACACCATAGCCTTGACAAGATGGACCTTTGTTGGCAAAGAAATGTCTCTGCTTTTTACTATGCTGTCTAGGTTGGTCATAACTTTTCTTCCAAGGAGCAAGCGTCTTTTAATTTCATGGTTTCAGTCACCATCTGCAGTGATTTTGGAGCCCCCAAAATAAAGTCTGATGGGGGCAAATAATAACCCCCATCTATTTGCCACGAAGTGATGGGACCAGATGACATGATCTTAGTTTTCTGAGTTTTAAGCCAACTTTTTTACTCTCCTCCTTCACTTTCATCAAGAGGCTCTTCAGTTCTTCTTTGCTTTCTGCCATAAGGATGGTGTCATTTGCATATCTGAGGTTATTGATATTTCTCCAAGCAATCTTGATTCTAGCTTGTGCTTGATCCAGCCCAGCGTTTCTCATGATGTACTCTGCATAGAAGTTAAATAAGCAGGGTGACAGTATGCAGCCTTGACGGACTCCTTTTCCTATTTGGAACCTGTCTGTTGTTCTATGTCCAGTTCTAACTGTTGCTTCCTGACCTGCATACAGATTTCTCAAGAGACAGGTCAGGTAGTCTGGTATTCCCATCTCTTGAAGACTTTTCTACAGTTTGTGGTGATCCAATGAGTAGTCAAGGTTGATTTCCTTTAAGATTGACTTGTTTGATGTCTTTGCTCTCCAAGGGACTCTCAGGAGTCTTCTCCAGCTGCACAGTTCAAAAGCATCAATTCTTCATTGCTCTGGCTTCATTATGGTCCATCTCTCACACTGTATGTGACTACTGGGAAGACCATAGCTTTGATTTACAGACCTTTGCCGGCAGGGTGATGCCTTTGCTTTTTAACACGCTGTCTATTTGTCTAGGCTTTCCTGCTGAGAAGCAGTCGTCTTCTAATTCCATTGCTGCAGTCACCATCCACAGTGATTTTAGAGCCCAAGAAGAGGAAATCTGTCACTGCTTACACCTTCTCTCCTTCTATTTTCTATGACGTGATGGGACTGGATGCCGTGATCTTTGTTTATTGAATATTTAGTTTTAAGCAGGCTTTTTCACTCTCCTTTACCCTCATCAAGAGGTTCTTTAGCTCCTCTTCACTTTCTGCCATTAGAGTGGTATCATTTGCATATCTGAAGTTGTTGATAGTCTGTAATCTCTGTGTAATTTTTATAAACTCCTCTGAGCCAATTTGACCTGGAATACCTCATTCAAGCTCCCCTGAGTTTAACGAGCTTGATTTTCCCACATCAGTTTGTTGTTTCTTTTTGCCTTTGTTTGCTCAGGTATTAACTTATTTAATAGAAGAAAGTTCTTTCTCAATGTTTACAGAAAGTGCCTCAGAGCATTTTTATTCTGAATCTCAGCTGCTAGATAAGTGGTTGTGGGCACTGGATTGATTGTGATGGAACAGAAGTTTCATAAAATTTCTTTATCTGATTGGATTCATTATTAGCCAGGTCTTTATTATCCTTTCCATGGAAAATACTCTCCAAATATAATCTTTGGTTCCCTTTTTAATCTCTATGTTTTACTCCAGTTCCAGAGTCTAAAGCTGTGTAATTCCTTCAACTTCATTTTTAGAGCAGATTTAGAGTTTGAAACTCTGAGAAACATTTTAGGCTACTTCATGTGTGTGTGCATGCTAAATTGTTTCAGTTGTGTCTGACTCTTTGTGACCTTATGGACTGTAGCCCGCCAGGATCCTCTGTCAATGGGATTCTCTAGGCAAGAATAAGGGAATGGGTTGCCATGCCCTCCTCCAGGGGATCTTCCTGGTTCATGTATTGCTCAAGCGTGGCTTGGAGAAATTTGAGCATCACTTTACTAGTGTGTGCTGCTGCTGCTAAGCCACTTCAGTTGTGTCCGACTCTGTGTGACCCCATAGACGGCAGCCCACCAGGCTCTCCTGTCCCTGGGATTTTCCAGGCAAGAACACTAGAGTGGGTTGCCATTTCCTTCTCCAATGCATGAAAGTGAAAGTGAAGTAGCTCAGTCGTGTCCAACTGTTAGTGACCCCATGGACTGCAACCCACCAGGCTCCTCTGTCCATGGGATTTTCCTGGCAAGAGTACTGGAGTAGGGTGCCATTGCCTTCTACTAGTGTGTGAGATGGGTGCAATTGTGTGGTAGTTTGAGCATTCTTTGGCACTGCCTTTCTTTGGGATTGGGATGAAAACTGACCTTTACCAGTCCTGTGGCCAAAACATTAGGTTCATTTTATTTGAAAATTATAAAGAATAATTTAAAAAGTAGAATCACAAGTTCAGTAAGTACTTTGTCCTATCTTTCAGTCAGCAAGACTTATTTTAATATTTTTAATGATAAACCTCATTATGTCAATACATACAGCATAATAGCATAATGTATGTACACTATTAATGAAAGCTGGGAATGGTTTAGAGTATTGTACATGGGGCATTTTGACAGGGAAAGACAAGAAAAACTTTCTCTTGTGAATTGTAACAGTTTTTTGTTATTTTGTTTTCTGCAGAACATTAAAAGCTAAGGAACAGTGCTAATTCTGGGAAAATATAATAAAATTGCCTTTTTTTTTTTTAATTGTAGCTGACTTTGGCCTCGCAAAGCAAAAACAAGAAAGCAGTAGACTTACGTCTGTTGTGGGAACAATTCTGTATTCCTGGTAAGGACAATTATTTTATGATTCTCAAACATCATTCTTAACTGGTTTGGACTTTCGTTTCTTTTTTTGGTGTGCAAAGGAAAGACATTTACTTCTGATAAGTTTTCTTCAATTAGCCAGGTAATACACATGTGTAGAGTTGTGCCATTACATATTTAAAATAACCAACTATCTTTCTTTTAAGGTAACTGTGCCCCTCAATTACTTGTAATTGAAATGATCCTCAGCATACAACATGTGTACAAAACTTGTTGAATGAATCTGTGAATAAACTAGTAGACTTGGTTTGCAACATGACACTTGGAACATTTAACTGCATCTATTGTATATATGATTCCTTTATTCTCTTTACATCTATATATATTCAAGGTCAAGGAAAGAATTTTTCAAGTCCTAATGCTTGTCCTAGCATCTGGCAAATAATAGGTTCAGAATAAATTTTATTATGTGAATGAATAAATGATGACATATATACTTAGACATATATCTACAAAGTTGGTTGCTTCTTGGGTAAATGAGTGTTATTTTGATGAATTGAGACTCTTAGATAGCATATTGAAAAACAGAGATATTACTTTGCCAACAAAGGTCCGTCTAGCCAAGGCTATGGTTTTTCCAGTGGTCATGTATGTAGGAGAAGGGGATGACAGATGATGAGATGGCTGGAGGGCATCACTGACTCGATGGACATGAGTTTGAGTGAACTCTGGGAGTTGGTGATGGACAGGGAGGCCTGGTGTGCTGTGATTCATGCGGTTGCAAAGAGTCAGATACGACTGAGTGACTGAACTGAACTGAACTGAACTGAGCATGCTTTTAGGGTTCCTTTGCAATTCATTAATTATCATGAAGTGAGAATCTTCTTTTGCTGATCACATATCATTTGTCTGAATCTGTCAAACAGATATGGTAGTCTGTAGATGCAGCAGATTTCAGGGAAATATTCTGAAATCTCATTAATCAGGTCAAGCAATCAAGACACTTCCATCTTCCTTTTTAAATCTAGCCTATTGCACAACAGAGCCCTGGGGATAGAGTTCAGAATAAGTCTTCTCCAAGGAGGGTGGAAATTGGAAATAACAGACCTTTTTTACAAAGTCCTTTCATACGAGAATATGCCAAGTGGTATTTTTGAGGGATGAATTTTCATTTATTTGGGTAGTGTTATTGAAACTAGCTTCATGAGAAGATGCAGAGATTGGTGGACCAGTCTACGAACCTTGAAAACTGAAGGTTTATTTGTGCACTTAATCTTTTAATAATAAGGATATGAGTCAACTATTACTTGTTGCTGGTAGAATAATTTTCTTTTGTTCTACTTTTTACTCTTTTTCAGAAATAATAAATCTTAATCACTAAGGTATTAAGTAATCATATATTCATGAACAGATTTGTTGATCAAAGTTACAGAACAAGTAAAATGCAAACTAAAAGTAAGCAGATTTATTCCGAAGACTGTGAATTAATAAGTTTAGAATTGGTGATATGAATTTTGTGTGTATGTTGTGGTGGGAGGGGGAGGAGCCAGGAGATCTGTACAGTATATAAGAAGAAATCTAAAACATGACCATTATTTTATCTTATTAGCCCAAAGATGGATTCACATTTCCTTTTAACTTTTAAATTAACTATAGAGTTAGAAAAGCTGAACCTCCTAATATGGTTAAGCTATTGTTTCATTTAGGAATATCACAAATATATGACCATAAAGCTCTTTTTCTTTTAAATTGCTTTAAAGTTTTTACTTCTACTCCCTTATCCCACTTTCCTCTTTCCTGGTTGTTAGAATTGCCCCTTGTTTGATAGGTTTTACAATAAACTTAGTCTCACAAGCCATTTTTCTTAGTTTTTGATATCTTCAAACTGAGCACAGAGTCAAAATAACTCAGTTCTAAATTACATTTCATTGCTTTCTTACTTTGGGTTTTTCCAAAAGACAAGGATATAAGTGAAATATTTTATTTAGCAGGTGGTCCCATGAAATACTAGGGGGCTGGGGAGGGAATGAGACAGAGAAGAGAAAGCAGACAGTAAGGAAGTATTAATAATCAGATCTGTAGATTATAATCTGGGATATAGTACATGAGATGTTTCAGAGTGGTCCTATATGCCAAATTAAAGGTAGGAATTTTTTTTTCTTTTCCCAGCCACAAGTGGTTGAGGACTGTTCCACTGACCTTTAGACACTCCTGGCATCCTGGGATGGGGGCTGGGAGGAAGCCCCCAGGTAGAGAGTCATGTGTGATGTTAAGGATATGCACTGGAAATGTCTGTATAAACTCTTCAATTTTTACTGTTCCAAATTTAAGATGGTTCCTAATACATTTCACAAGTCCAGCTACTTTTGAATTTTCTGATATCCTTCTCTTCGGGTCTTCTCTGAGTTTGTGAATTGGGCAAAAGTAAAACCAATATCTTTCACAGTCTCTGCCTTGATACTTGCACCTTCATGCCTATTCCCCTCCACATTCTGTAGTTGTTTTTGTTCAGTTGCCAAGTCATATCTGAATCTTTGTGACCCCATGGACTGCAACACACCAGGCTTCTCTGTCCCTCACCATATCCTGGAGTCTTCCCAAGTTCGTGTCCATTGCATTAGTGAAGCCATCCAATCATCTCATCCTCTGTCACCCTCTTCTCCTCCTGCCCTCAATATTTCCCAGAATCAGAGTCTTTTCCAATGAGTCAGCTCTTTGCATCAGGTGGCCAAAGTATTGGAGCTTCAGCTTTAGCATCAGTCCTTCCAGTGAATTCAGTTCAGTTGTCTCTCTGACTCTTTGCGACCCCATGGACTGCAGCATACCAGGCCTCCTTGTCCATCACCAACTCCCGGAGTTTACTCAAACTCATGTCAATTGAGTCGGTGATGCCATCCAACCATCTCATCCTCTGTCGTCCCCTTCTCCTCCTGCCTTCAATCTTTCCCAGCATCAGGGGCTGAAAAGCTTTAACATCAGTCCTTCCAATGAACATTCAGGACTGATTTTCTTTAGGATGGACTGGTTGGTTCTCCTTGCAGTCCACAGGACTCTCAAGAGTCTTCTGCAACACCACAGTTCAAAAGCATCAATTCTTCAGCACTCAGCTTTCTTTATAGTTCAATGCTAACATCCATACATGACTACTGGAAACACCATAGCCTTGACAAGATGGACCTTTGTTGGCAAAGAAATGTCTCTGCTTTTTACTATGCTGTCTAGGTTGGTCATAACTTTTCTTCCAAGGAGCAAGCGTCTTTTAATTTCATGGTTTCAGTCACCATCTGCAGTGATTTTGGAGCCCCCAAAATAAAGTCTGATGGGGGCAAATAATAACCCCCATCTATTTGCCATGAAGTGATGGGACCAGATGACATTATCTTAGTTTTCTGAGTTTTAAGCCAACTTTTTTACTCTCTTCCTTCACTTTCATCAAGAGGCTCTTCAGTTCTTTGCTTTCTGCCATAAGGATGGTGTAATTTGCATATCTGAGGTTATTGATATTTCTCCTAGCAATCTTGATTCCAGCTTGTGCTTGATCCAGCCCAGCGTTTCTCATGATGTACTCTGCATAGAAGTTAAATAAGCAGGGTGACAATATGCAGCCTTGACATACTCCTTTTCCTATTTGGAACCTGTCTGTTGTTCTATGTCCAGTTCTAACTGTTGCTTCCTGACCTGCATACAGATTTCTCAAGAGACAGGTCAGGTAGTCTGGTATTCCCAGCTCTTGAAGACTTTTCTACAGTTTGTGGTGATCCAATGAGTAGTCAAGGTTGATTTCCTTTAAGATTGACTTGTTTGATGTCTTTGCTCTCCAAGGGACTCTCAGGAGTCTTCTCCAGCTCCACAGTTCAAAAGCATCAATTCTTCATTGCTCTGGCTTCATTATGGTCCATCTCTCACAACTGTATGTGACTACTGGGAAGACCATAGCTTTGATTTACAGACCTTTGCCGGCAGGGTGATGCCTTTGCTTTTTAACACGCTGTCTTTGTCTAGGCTTTCCTGCTGAGAAGCAGTCGTCTTCTAATTCCATGGCTGCAGTCACCATCCACAGTGATTTTAGTGCCCAAGAAGAGGAAATCTGTCACTGCTTACACCTTCTCTCCTTCTATTTTCCATGACGTGATGGGACTGGATGCCGTGATCTTTGTTTTTTGAATATTTCGTTTTAAGCAGGCCTTTTCACTCTCCTCCTTTACCCTCATCAAGAGGTTCTTCAGCTCCTCTTCACTTTCTGCCATTAGAGTGGTGTCATTTGGATATCTGAAGTTGTTGATAGTCTCTAATCTCTGTGTAATTTTTATAAAGTCCTCTGAGCCAATTAATTTGACCTGGAATACCTCATTCAAGCTCCCCTGAGTTTAATGAGCTTGATTTTCCCACATCAGTTTGCTGTTTCTTTTTGCCTTTGTTTGCTCAGGTATTAACTTATTTAATAGAAGAAAGTTCTTTCTCAATGTTTACAGAAAGTGCCTTAGAGCATTTTTATTCTGAATCTCAGCTGCTAGATAAGTGGTTGTGGGCAATGGATTGATTGCGATGAAACAGAAGTTTCATTAAAATTTCTTTATCTGATTGGATTCATTATTAGGCAGGTCTTTATTATCCTTTCCATGAAAAATACTCTCCAAATATAATCTTTGGTTCCCTTTTTAATCTCTATGTTTTACTCCAGTTCCAGAGACTAAAGCTGTGTAATTCCTTCAACTTCATTTTCAGAGCAGATTTAGAGTTTGAAACTCTGAGAAACATTTTAGCCTACTTCATGTGTGTGTGCATGCTAAATTGCTTCAGTTGTGTCTGACTCTTTGTGATCTTATGGACTGTAGCCTGCCAGGATCCTCTGTCAATGGGATTCTCTAGGCAAGAATAAGGGAATGGGTTGCCATGCCCTCCTCCAGGGGATCTTCCCAACCGAGGGATCAAACCTGTGTCTCTTACATCTCCTACATTGGCAGGCAGGCTCTTTACCACCAGCACCACTGGCTAGTTCTTTGTAGAATATATATTTGTAATTTCTGGATAATAAACAAGTATGATCTCATAAAAACAGATAACTTGGACTAATCTTGGAATGGGAATTCTTTGAGACTTTATTGCATAGTATAATCCCATTCATGTTATTACATTAGATAATTAAAAGCTGGCAAATTTTTCACTGGATGGATTAAAATAAACCTGTAGGAAAATGTGAACAGGTAGAAACACATTGAAACCTGCCTAGCTACTGACTGTTCTTCCCAAGGTCTTAAGGAATCTCTGAGCTCTGAGACTCTTGCCTAAAATACTTTGGTAGGTTCCAGCTGCTCACAATTCACAGTCCAAGTCCTCAGTCGGGCTGCAGGTGGACAGCCCCGTGCCCTGCCTTTGCCACGGCATCCTGCTGTCTCTCCAGCCAGACTTCACTGCTCTTAGCTGCACCCTGTGTTCCCTGTGACCACAGGGCTTTCACATGTGCTACTCCCTCTTCCTGGGATACTGCTTTTCCCATTTGTCAGCTGGTAAGCTCTTCTTCGGAGAAGGCAATGGCACCCCACTCCAGTACTCTTGCCTGGAAAATCCCATGGACGGAGGAGCCTGGTAGGTTGCAGTCCATGGGGTTGCTAAGAGTCGGACACGACTGAGCGACTTCACTTTCAGTTTTCACTTTCATGCATTGGAGAAGGAAATGGCAACCCACTCCAGTATTCTTGTAAGAATGAAGCACCAGCCTATGTTCGATATAGGATACAGGATGCTCGGGGCTGGTAAACGGGGATGATCCAGAGAGAGGAAATGGGGTGGGATGTGGGAGAGGGATTCAGGATTGGGATCTCATATACACCCATGGTGGATTCATGTCAATGTATGGCAAAACCAATACGGTATTGTAAAGAAAAATAAAGTAATAATTAAAAAAAAAAAAAAAAAGAATCCCAGGGATGGCGGAGCCTGGTGGGCTGCCATCTCTGGGGTTGCACAGAGTGGTAGATGACTGAAGTGACTTAGCAGCAGCAGCAGTAAGCTCTTCTTACCCTTTACTTCTCAGCCAGAACACAGCCTCCTCAGGCAAACTCCCCAAAACAGGACAGGATGCCCCAGGCCTACACACACCATGCATTCATCCTTCACAAGGTGAACTTTTATATTTATTTTGTCATAGGTCACCATCCCCAGCACTGAGCCCAGAGTGTGGTTTATAGGATCACAAGAAACATATACTATATGAGTGATCCACTACTTGTATGATTATGACCATAATGGAGATAACCTGAAATAATGGAGATATCATTATTGTTACTCAGTTTCTCAGTTGTGTCCGAGTCTTTGCAATGCATTGGATTGCAACACACCAGGCTTCCTTCAGTATCTCCCAGAGTTTGCTCAAACTCATGTCCATTGAATCGATGATGCAATGCAACCATCTCATCGTCTGTCGCCCTCTTCTCCTGATCTCAATCTTTCCTAGCATCAAGGTCTTTTCCAATGAGTTGGCTCTTTACATCAGGTGGCCAAAGTATTGGAGCTTCAGCTTCAGCATCAGTCCTTCCAATGAATATTCAGGGGTGATTTCCTTTAGGATTGACTGGTTGGATATCCTTGCAGTCCAAGGGACTCTAAAGAGTCTTCTGTAGCACCACAGTTCAAAAGCATCAATTCTTCAGTTCTCAGCCTTCCTTATGGTCCAACTCTCACATCCATACATGACTACTGGAAAAACCACAGCTTTGATTATACGAACCTTTGTCAGCAAAATGACGTCTCACCTTTTTAATATGCTGCCTAGGTTTGTCATAGATTCTTCCCAAGATGTAATTGGATTGGTCAAAAAGTTCGTTTGGATTTTTCCATGGGCTCTTATGGAAAAACCCGAATGAACTTTTTTGACTAACCCAATATAATAAAGAAAATTTCTCCCTCCCACTGTAACAAACCACCCCACCCCGATCCCCTCCCGCTTAGCTGTACTTTAGATTTCCAAAGTTTGCCTGCCTACCTGGTAGAGCAACTGCTCACCGGCTTTCTTCCTTCTGCTCTCTGTTAAATGTCCTTTCTATAGAGAGGTTATCCTGATCACCCGCCCCAAGCGGCAGCATTTTTCAGACTCTATCCCTTTATCTCTTTATAGCACTTGGCTCTCTCTGTCATTATGTTGTATTTTAATTAGTGTCTTTTAATGTATTTTAATCATGTGCTTCCCACTGAAACACAAACTCCCCAACAGTAAAGCTTTCGGCTGTTTTGTTCACCACTGTTCCACTGCTCCTCTAGGAGCAGCCTGACAGAATCCTAATAAATATTTTGAATTAATAATAATAGTTATTATTGTTATCAATAATTATTAAGTCATTCTGACTTTGTCTTTAAATGTTTTTTGAAATACTGCAAGGAGATCCAACCAGTCCATTCTGAAGGAGATCAGCCCTGGGATTTCTTTGGAAGGAATGATGCTAAAGCTGAAACTCCAGTACTTTGGCCACCTCATGTGAAGAGTTGACTCATTGGAAAAGACTGCTTCTGGGAAGGATTGGGGGCAGGAGGAGAAGGGGACAACAGAGAATGAGATGGCTGGATGGCATCAAGGACTCGATGAACATGAGTCTGAGTAAACTCCGGGAGATGGTGATGAACAGGGAGGCCTGGCATGCTGCAATTCATGGGGTCGGAAAGAGTCAGACACGACTGAGTGACTGAACTGAAAGCACTAACAGTTTTTTAATTGAAGTAGAGTTGATTTCCAATATTATGTTACCTTCAGGCGTATAGCAATGTGATTCATCTTTTTGCAGATTATAATCCATTAAACATTATTACAAAATCATTTGTATAATTCGCTATGTGATATAGTATATCCTTGTTGCTTATCTATTTTATATATAGTAGTGTGTATCTGTTAATCCAATACTTTAGATTTGTCCCTCCTTACTTCCTTTCCCCTTTGGTAGCTGTAAGTTTGCTTTCTGTGTCTATTGCATCTGTTTCTGTTTCACATATACATTTGTTTGTAGTATTGTTTAGATTCCAAATATAGGTGATGTTATACAGTGCATGTCTTTGTCTGTCTGACTTATCTCACTGAGTATAATAATCTGTAGGTTCATGCATGTTGCTGCAAACATCAGAACTGTACTCTTTTTAAGTGGCTGAGTAGAAGTTCAGTGTGTGGACTATATATATATATACACACACACATATATGTATATATATATATCACATCTTTTTTATTTAAAAATTATTGATAATATTGGTTTATAATATTAACATATCATGTGTAAAATGTTATATTTCTTCTTTGGTATATGGTACAATGGGCTCACCACCAAAAGTTTAGTATCTGTCACCATACAACTGACCCTCTTCATCCATTTCACACTCACCTCCCACATGTTCCATCTGATAACAACTGCTCTGTTCCACCTGGAGTAGGCAATGGCACCCCACTCCAGTACTCTTGCCTGGAAAATCCCATGGATTGAGGAGCCAGGTAGGCTGCAGTCCATGGGGTTGCTGAGTCAGACACGACTGAGCGACTTCACTTTCACTTTTAACTTTCATGCACTGGAGAAGGAAATGGCAACCCACTCCAGTGTTCTTTTTGTGATCCACACAGTCAAAGGCTTTGGCATAGTCAATAAAGCAGAAATAGATTTTTTTTGGAACTCTCTTGCTTTTTCCTTGATCCAGCGGATGTTGCATTAGATAATTAAAAGCTGGCAAATTTTTCACTGGATGGATCAAAATAAACCTGTAGGAAAATCTGAACAAGTAGAGACACATTGAAACCTGCCTAGGTACTGAATGTTCTTCCCAAGGTCTTAAGGAATCTCTGAGCTCTGAGACTCTTAACTTGCCTAAAATACTTTGGTAGGTTCCAGCTGCTCACAATTCACAGTCTGAGTCCTCAGTCGGGCTGCAGGTGGACAGCCCCATGCCCTGCCTTTGCCACAGCATTCTGCTGTCCCTCCAGCCAGACTTCACTGCTTTTAGCTGCACCCTGTGTGTTCCCTGTGACCACAGGGCTTTCACATGTGCTGCTCCCTCTTCCTGGGATACTGCTTTTCCCATTTGTCAGCTGGTAAGCACTTCTTCAGAGAATGCAATGGCACCCCACTCCAGTACTCTTGCCTGGAAAATCCCATGGACGGAGGAGCCTGGTAGGTTGCAGTCCATGGGGTTGCTAAGAGTCAGACATGACTGAGTGACTTCACTTTCACTTTTCACTTTCATGCATTGGAGAAGGAAATGGCAACCCACTCCAGTGTTCTTGCCTGGAGAATCCCAGGGATGGCAGAGCCTGGTGGGCTGCCATCTGGGGTCACACAGAGTTGTAGATGACTGAAGTGACTTAGCAGCAGCAGCAACAAGCTCTTCTTGCCCTTTACTTCTCAGCCNTTTCACTTTTCACTTTCATGCATTGGAGAAGGAAATGGCAACCCACTCCAGTGTTCTTGCCTGGAGAATCCCAGGGATGGCAGAGCCTGGTGGGCTGCCATCTGGGGTCACACAGAGTTGTAGATGACTGAAGTGACTTAGCAGCAGCAGCAACAAGCTCTTCTTGCCCTTTACTTCTCAGCCAGAACACAGCCTTCTCAGGCAAACTCCCCAAAACAGGACAGGATGCCTTGGGCCTATACACACCATGCACTCATCTTTCACAAGGTGAACTTTTATATTTATTTTGTCATAGGTCACCATCCCCAGCACTGAGCCCAGAGTGTGGTTTATAGAATCACAAGAAACATATACTATATGAGTGATCCACTACTTGTATGATTATGACCGTAATGGAGATAACCTGAAATAATGGAGATATCATTATTGTTACTCAGTCTCTCAGTTGTGTCTGAGTCTTTGCAACCCATTGGACTGCAGCATGTCAGGCTTCCCTGTTCTTCAGTATCTCCCAGAGTTTGCTCAAACTCGTCTCCATTGAATCAATGATGCAGTGCAACCATCTCATCCTCTGTTGCCCTCTTCTCCTGATCTCAATCTTTCCTAGCATCAAGGTCTTTTCCAATGAGTTAGCTCTTCACATCAGGTGGCCAAAGTATTGGAGCTTCAGCTTCAGCATCAGTCCTTCCAAT